>JAQJVL010000505.1:147461-638545 GCA_035578905.1 Stictocephala bisonia | reverse complement strand
CCTTACATTTAATACAGAGAGGTTTTCAACATTTATAAATGTTCCAGACCAAACTGAATTGTAACAATTATTATTTAAATACATACAAGGGCTTTATTTTCCTTACTGGTATGGTTTTTAGTGTTCCTTGATAATTTTATTACTAAAGTTTATTTAATTTTTTTCTGATCAGCAATTTTGCAACACGTTTACATGTGTTTTTACAGTACAAGTACATGTAAAAGTACTTCACACAACACAAATATATTACAATATATGCACAACATGCACAAATATATTACAATACAAGTACAAAATGCAAAAATATTATGGTGATCGATTTTGGTGAATCACGCTCACCTTCCTCAGACCAGAGGGATTCACAAAATAATCCCTTCTTCTTTTTCTTCTTATTCTTTTGTGCATCCCTCTGGTCTGAGGAAGGTGAGCGTGATTCACCTAAATCAATCACCATAATATTTTTACATCTTGTACTTGTATTGTAATATATTTGTGCATGTTGTGCTTATATTGTAATATATTTGTGTTGTGTAACGTTTACTTGTACTGTATATGTACCAACACGTATTATGCTAATTAAAAAAATGTTTTTTGAAAATGTTCACAGTAGGACTGTGAAAACTGTTTTTCCTTAATCAATATAACATGGTTTGGTAAGAATTTTAACCACTAATAAATAAAAATCTGTGATAATCGTAATCGCAGATATGATATTTTCAAAGCTACTCAGGATATATGGTAATAAAAATAGGGGAGAGAGAAATCAATTTTCAACCCAGTAATATTTCCTGAATTATTTGCAAGTTGGCGAATATAATAACAAAAATTCTAATTTAAGAAACCTGGCCAAGACATTGTAAAGAAAATTTGTAGCCCGACTATTCAAAACCAACTTAAGCCATTTTGTACTGGTCCACATGGAACTAATGTTATTCTATGTTTCACATGCATTCAAGATTGAAGATGAGTATAAACCCCACAAGGATATGATTCTTGGATACATTTTACTTGGGGACAAATATCCATCCCCAAAACTATTGTTAATCTACTTCAAGTAGGAACTTGTTTTCATTGGATAGACCTCTACTCCCCGTTCCCATCTTAGACAAACCAGGTGCAAGTAGGAATTCCAGGATAAATAACTCCCTAGAGATTTATTTATTCCATACATAAAATGCACCTATATTATCATATTATAAACCTAAAGTCTTGCTAAGAATTCCCACACTTACCCCAGATGTGGGGGTTGCAGCCTCAGACAAGGAACTGTCCTCTCGTACTAAGGGAGTAATCTCAGGTCGGTAGCGGAGAATAATTACTGAAGCACTAACGATGGTGTAGGCCAACAGTGTTCCGATGGACATAAACTCCACCAGTTTCTCCAGGTCAAAGAGAAGAGCAATGACAGCGCTGCTAAGGCCTGACAGGGCTAAGTTGATCAGTGGTAGCTGTAAAATTAACCATCCTTGATATTGTATCGGCATAATATTCTTGTGAATGAATAATAAACATCTCGCTTATATTCTGAATTCAGACCAGTGTTTATCTGGTAGTGCACTGTGCTAAATTTTAAGGTAAAAACAGTTAATTGCCTTTAAATTTTTTTGAATGCCATAAGATTGTTATAAAAATTTGAATTAATTTTATTTCACCCTATAGATCAAGTTATGTAATCCGGAAGTGTGCTTTGTGTTTTGGGAGGTAAATCCACCTCTTACATTAAAAATTTTAAAAACTATAAAATTCTTATGTTTCATAAATTGGAATCGTTTTTAAATATGCTAAATAAAATATGTCATGTTTTAAATACGGTAACATTTGTGATGTTTGACAGTTTAAACCCTTAGAAATCCTCACTTTATAATGAAAAGATTTTCTGTTGACATCTTAAATGTTTAACAATTTTGAATGGAATCTATGCTACGAACTGTGATATCTTTACATATTTTATGATATATTGGATAGTTTCAACCTTTAACACGTTGAGTGCTGAAGGCTAAATTAAAAATCCTTAACCCAGGCCTAAAATTTTTTAAACGTAAATAACTTCACTTGACATCAGTACACCCCAGATATGGTGACAGTAATCCCTTGGGAGGTGTCAAAGGTGAAAATTATGACGTCATCATCTGCGTCGGGTATACCCGTCGCCAGGCCCTCGTGGAGGAATCTTGTTATTGATAGTAATATTTTTGTTGAAAAACGCACTAAAACACTTCACTGTAATATTTGTTCTGATTTACAACTATTAAAAAATATCTAAAAGAATCCTAAATCTACTATTTATAATATTTACAACCCTACATACCGCCGTTTTATTGAAAATTTATTCACTATGAAACTTGTCAAAGCAGCGAGCTGCGCATAGTGCTGGCTTTGTATTAATAATATACATCATTAATACATTTAGTGTATTAATAATGTACATATTAATACACTAAAATATATACATTAACACACTAATAACACAACAATAAACTAATAAAGAAGATACACCTGGCGGAGAACGAAAAACGCTTGGGAACTCCGGACTGACGCGCACAAACAACAATGGCAATGTTCACAAGGGCCTGACAGCGTAAGAATCTTCCTCGATAAGAGCCGAGCTCACACTGAGCAAACAACATAGCAATGGACTAATGACTGGTATACCCGACGTCAGGCTGCGCGAAGGGAACTGCCCGTCGGGTATACCCGTCGCGCCGCACCGAACGTGTTAAAAATAACTTACTCTATTGAAATGCTACTAACAAATTGCATCTTTTAGTATTGAATTTGTAACAAATTGTGATTTATCTACTGGTTTTAATAAATATTGCATAACTTAATGCATGATTTCAACCCTTAAATGTCTATTCTAAAAAATGTGTCCAAACAAATATCAAATAACCTAAACTGTTTGAATGGGAATATTTGTTATAAATAATTGTAAATTATTCAGGGATTGCATTGTTTTTATTTACTTTTTGCGTAGTTCAAACCTCCAGATACTAACCCTTTTGGCAAAAGGTATATAAAAATCTTTTCAACAATTTCCAATATTCCAAATATTAAGGGTATTAACTTGTTGATATGTGTAGTTTATATTAGGCCTAGATGTTCGTTGCAAACATACACTACCTTTTACGATATGTTATGTCAAATGAATCTCAGTGAGAAATGTAAAATAATAATAATAGGAGATTTCAATCTACAAGTTTTTGGTTCCGATAGCAATCTATTGAGCAGTGATGTTTTTAATAAAGAATTGCAGTTTTTCTTAAATCTAAACAATCTTACTTTAAAAAATAATATAACAAATTTCCAGCACAAAACATTAGATCTAGTTATAACGAATATAGACAGCTTAGAAGTGATAAAGTGTGATGACCCATTGCTGAGGGAAGATTCTTATCGTCCAGCGATTGTGGCGAGTTTCCTTGTCGCTGCTCCGTTATCTTATCGCTCAAGGTCGAATTATTGTCTGGGATATGATTTCTGCCGAACTGACTTTCTTCAGTTGTACAATAGGCTTAATGCAATTGATTGGACTGAGTTGTACTGCTTGAGGGATGTCAACTCTGCAGTTAACTTTTTTTATACGCAAATTTATAATGTCTTAAATGATACTTGTCCTAAAAAAAATAGTAACATATCTAAATATCCCTATTGGTTTACTCAATCAATTAAATTTAAATTAAAACAAAAAGATAAATGTCATAAAAAGTATAAACGAACTGGTGTTTATCAATATTATGAAAATTTTAAAAAGTTAAGATCTGAAATTAAAGCTGACATTAAAACTGCCTATGGGAACTACCTGAGTAATATTGAAAATAATATTGTTAAGGATAGTAATGTATTCTGGCAATACATAAAAAACAAGAGGTTGTCACACTGTAAGTCTCCTGTAATGCAGTACCAAGGGAAGAGTTTAGATAACGGAGTGGCGATTGTGAATGCTTTTAAAGATTACTTTGGATCAGTCTATAACAAGTATACAACAGTACCAACTGTAGATATAGCTCTGAGCGGGCCAACCGTGGCGGGGGTGGCTTGTCTGACCCTAGACAGACTATCTGAAGATGACATTTTAAATGCTATAAAAAAACTTAAGAGTAAGCCAACAGCAGGACCTGATTATCTTCCTCAATATTTGTTTAAGGGATGTTCTGATATTTTTTGTAAGCCTCTAACGTTTTTGTTTAACCTATGCCTGCAATCTAGTATTTATCCTGAAAAATGGAAAATTACTAAAATAACACCTATTTTTAAGAATGGCAAAGATTCGCAAATTGTCAATTTCAGACCAGTAGCAGTGTTGTCGGTACCAGCCAAGATTTTTGAAGTAGCAGTCCATAAATATTTATTCAGCCATATGCAAAAATATGTTTCTCCGATTCAGCATGGTTTTTTACCTGGTCGGTCTGTATCAACAAATCTGTTAAATTTCACAACATATGTCTCCTCAGGACTGGACTCGTGTACTCAGACAGATGCGATATTTCTCGACCTGGCCAAGGCATTCGATAAGGTTGATCATCAGATACTTTTAAAAAAGTTACATTTTTATGGAATATCAAGTAAATTATTGCATTTATTCACCTCATATTTAGTAGATAGAAAGCAGTATGTATTTTTTAAGGGACACTCCTCCGCTGTGTTTAATGTACAATCTGGTGTCCCTCAAGGTTCTAACCTAGGCCCAACTTTGTTCATGATTCTAATTAATGATTTAGTTAAGTATGTACAGTCAGCAAAAGCTCTCCTTTTTGCTGACGATTTGAAAATATTCTTGCACATATATAGTATATATGATGCACATAAGTTACAGGAAGATATAGACAACGTATTTAAATGGAGCCTTGACAATAAAATGCATTTCAATACTTCTAAATGTTTCATGGTTTCATTTTGTAGGTCAGAATATGCTGATTACAATTATTTTATAAATGGAGCAAGTATTTCAAGAGTTAATCAAATAAAGGATCTAGGGGTATTTTTAGACTCAAAATTGTCTTTCAGTTTACATATAGAAAAATGTGTGTCGTCTGCAAATAAGATCTTGGGCTTTATTTTTAGACAGGGAGCAAATTTAAAAAATTTAAAAACTTTGGTAACATTCTATAAGTCCTTGGTTAGGTCGAGATTGGAGAGTTCAGTACTTATATGGAACCCAATCCATATAACTTATGAAGAAAGTTTGGAGAAAATACAAAAAAGATTTTTACGATATTTATTTTTTAAGGAATTTAATATTTATACCTTTTTAGTTCCATATGATGAGTTATTGCGTCTGTTTGGGTTTGAGAGTCTCAGACCAAGGAGAAGGGTACTAGAACTCATGTTCTTGTATAAATTGGTCCGGGGAAAAATAGACGACGCAGGAAGTCTGGGTGCTGTTTTTATCAGAGTACAAAATTTTAACAGTAGAAATAAATTAATTTTTAATATACCTTATTGCCGAACAGTCATGCATTCCTCCTCGCCGCTGTTACGGATGGTGAGATCATATAACTCGATAATGGGCAATAATATCGATATTTTCAATGATACTATCACAAGTTATAGGAAAAACTGCAGGAGTTATTTATTGTGATTCTGGAATAATTGAATTATTTATTATATTTGATTTTGATCTATCTTTTATTTATATTATTAATTTTATTGTGATTTTGTTATATTTAAATTATTATTGTATTTGCTTTATATCTATTTGTTGTTTATATTATTAATGTTATTGTTATTCTGGTATAATTGAATTATTTTTTGTATTGGCTTTTTATCTATTCAATTTGTCTATATTGTTATTTTAGATGCATATATATATTTTTGCTTGAGGCATGAATTTGTTAACAAGTAGCTTAGTTTAATTTCCTGAATTAATTTATTTGATTGTTGTGTTTGCTGTTACTTTATTTATTTCATAGTGTTAATTTGATTTATAGTTTATTGTTTTTGTATTTTTCATGAAGACCCACAATGGACACTTTATTTAGTAGTACTACTTTCATTGTAATTGGGTTCAACCTGTAATGAAGCAAGTAAATAAAAATAAAATAAAAATAAATAAATATATAATAGTGATCTGTTAATGAGTTAGTTGTTTTATAGTTTAAAAAATATGTTGTTACCCAAGCTGTTATAACCTTTACAAACTATTCTTTTTGACAAATTCAGAAATATATTACTCTATCTAGAACTGTAATTTCTTTATTGATTAGAATCGATCTACAGTTTAAGTTACAACGATCCCTGAAGGTAAGCGTACACAGATTGTCAGCGCACCCAGAATAGACCCCTATTGGACCCCCGAAGATGAGACGAATTCAGACGAAAGAGAGGAAGCAAACCTGACTAATAGACGTCGGTTAAAGAGATAGCTGGTGAGCCTACGAATTGTTGTGTTGTTGAATCCTTGCAGTACCAACTTCTTCAGAAGGGTAACGTGATCGACTGTATCAAATGCCTTTGAAAAGTCCAAGTATATAGAATCAAGCTGTTTATTTGTGTAAAGGCTTCTTGAATTTTGTTATGGAAATGTACAAGATTTGTAACAGTCGACCTGCCAGTTATGAACCCATGCTACTGAGGACAGACCAAATGTTCAATTTTGTGTTTAATAGAGTCAAGGAAGAGATCCTCAAATATCTTTGAAAGAGAGGAATATTGATATAGGCCTATAGTTAGAAGCAATCTCAATAGGCCCTGACTTGTGGATTGGGACAGTAAATGCAGACTTTAATATCTCATTTAAAGTCATACTGGAACATACTGAAGCATTAAAGAGCTTGCAAATAAAAGGAACCAATATACTCCTAATGTACTTTAAAAAACTAGGTGGAATTCCATCTGGCCCACAGCCTTTTGAACCATCGAGCCTCCTCAATTTTTCCAACACATTTTCTGTGGAGCAACACCAGGCCAGCCGATCCCCAAGGAAGTCATACCTATCGGACTCGAATTCTTCAGTAAACACTAAGGAGATGACTTTTTTGAACAGCTCACACATCTTGAAGGGTTCTGTTGCACTTTTTCCATCGTGTATACAGTGGTACGGAAGAGGATCTTCTTAAGTTGTTCACATGACTCCAGAAGAGGCAAAGATTATTTGGAACTCCTTGCTCTACTTTTCTTATGTATAAGTTGAAGTCCCCACTGGCGATCTCTAGCGTTGCTGAACCTGAGATAATTGGAAGCCGTAGGGGATTGCTTGAAAACGCTTGTGGAGAATTTTCTTTGTTATCACTAAGTTCTTCAGTTCTGAGGAGAACCGTCTAGGAAAAGGTAACTGACCGACCTTTTTGATAGGAGAGTTGTTCTTTACTGCTCCAGCTACAATTGAGATGAAGTGCTAGGTTGCACTGTTGCTGTCTTGGTTTAATAGAGCAGATGGTTTAAGCTGAAAGAAGGGCACGGTGGACTTCTAATTTGTTACAATTTTTGCAATCATTAAAGTAGTATGTTGAGTACTGGGGCTTACTTTTGAAGCCATTATTAAGACAAAAGACAAGAGTGAGTGATGTTTTTCCTCTATTGGCAGCAGATGGCCTTCCTCCGATGAGACAGTTGTACTATGATTTGAACACAAGACAAGGTCAAGTATCACATTTCTTTGATTAAAAATATCATTAACCTGTTTTAGCCTGTATAAGTCCAGCAGAGACAAAACCACTCTAGAAGATGGATTGTGAGAGGAGGGAGAAAGGTCGTCCCAATTTATGCCAGGAAGATTAAAGTCACCAACCACGATGACTTCATCAAATTTACCCCCAGAAGACATAACACTCTCGATTGAATTTAGAAGGGGATTGTACTTGATTGGAGGCTGTTGTGGAATGTAACACACTACCAAAAGCCATGTCATTCTATTACCTGGTTTAATCTCTATAAGGATGTGTTCGATGTCATTAACCTCTGTTGTAATGCGGGAAGTGTTTATTGAGCCTTAATAGCTGCCAATACGCCTCCTTTACTAAGCTTGGTACTATTTAACAAAGACCGGTCACATCTGTATAATGTATAGTTATTTGATACTATTTCAGCATTCATAACATCATCAGATAAGTTTGTCTCCACCAGTACTAAAAAGTCAAAACTCACAGATTCCCTAAATTCATCTAATTTACATCTCATGCCATTAACATTTTGATAATAAAAGGAGATATGCCCGCTGAACTTAATTAGTTTTTTGACCATTTTACGATTGTTGGTGTGCCATTTATGTACTCTATAGTCAAATTGTTTCTCCAGCCTTTGTCCTTGCCTCAATAGAGGTTCTAAGTTTCTGGAGATTCGATCTTTCCAATGGAGTTCGGTAACGAGATACATCAATGGTACTATTTTCAATTAAGCCCTTCAACAAATTTGGATTGAAGGCTCTGAAGAATGCAACAGCATCCTCTGGACTTTTGAATGTGATTTTCATTAGGCGCGGCTTATCATCAGATGTCTTTCCTGATTCTGATGATAAGCTCTCTTAGTAGGGGATAATTCTGATAATCTTAGTAGGGGAGAGAGCATTAGTACCAACAGATGAAGCATTAGTACTTCAATTGAAAAGTAAGTCAAGGTAAAAGTAATGCTTGAGAGGAGGACATGAGTTTTAATATCTGTGAGTTTGGTGTATTTGTTTTTAAATTGTTGTGTAAGTGTTCTAAATCTCCAACAAATTAACAATCCTGAACAAAAACAACTTTCATTTAAGAATTAATTGTTAATGATTTGTACAAATCAATGCAAGAAATTAACTAATTTATTTCTTTTAACATTGTCCTTATACTGTAGTCTGTTCAAATCAAGTTCCGTTTCCATTTCGTCTTTTACTGCTGATATTTTATAGAAGCATATTCCTCTTTCAATTTGTAATCTTTCAACCCTAGGGAGAAAATCATGTACGGAATAGACAAGTTGTGGAATGAATATTGATTATTAACCATTTAGTAAATAGAGTAACTTGCATATTAAAAATTCACACTGCAAACTATTTTGAGTAAGCAATTTTGTTGTTGAAACTCTCTTTTCCTTGCATATAGAAGAATCATTATTACGAGATAGGGAATTAGAATTTATATAATATACTGAACAATTTATACACAATTCCTTTTTGTTTAGAGAATGTTTGATTATTAACCCAACTACCGGTGACCATCTGATAAAGGACTCTCAACATCTGGTGACCGTCCCATATAGTACGGTCAAACAGCACTGTGAAAATTTGATTTTATATCTTTATGGCTAAGTTTTTCGTCAAACTAATCGATACCACTCGAAAATCGGTTAAATTCTGAATCGATTGTTATCGGTATCGATAATACTATCCACATGACAACTAGATGGAGAGGAGAAGAATCCATTGTTTTCTATTTCATTTCGCCATTTTTTTAGTTGGCATCTATCAGTAAACTGTTTATTTACATTCTGGTTTGAAGTACTTTATGCAATGTTTTTATTAGAATTGTTAGTTAATTCTTGAAGATGTTGTGAAATAACTGTTTTTCAAATATAGTTTGAAGCATAATTACTGTAAATAAAGTGTTATTTTGTTCTTAGTGACTTTGTTTAGAGAATTCTAATTTGACATAGGCTTGTGGTGTTTCTAATCTAAGTATCAGAAGTATTTTGAATTATTTTTTTTAATATCCTTGCAAAACTAGGAAAAATGGGCTGCCAATAGAGGGTTTTTAGTTGCCAGTAGTTGGGTTAAATATCAAGTTTCAACTCATGTAAAATATAATCTATTTAAAACAAAATTTATTAAACTTACCTGAGTAGTTTTATTCACTTTTCCAAGGAATGAAAAAATAAGTCCATCAACAGCCATGGCGTACATGCAGCGAGGCAGAGCAAATAGTGAGCCTAGAAGGGTAGTGGTCATGCCACAGAGTGCACCGAGGGTAACTGCATACTTGGCCCATGGCAGTTGTAGTGTGCCAAAGGCTTCAGGAAGGGCTGCGGTTGGACTGATGTCCCAATAGGGCACCATCAGTGTCAGTGCTGCGCCCACTAGGATGTATCCTGCAGCAGATATGTATGATATGAACAATAGGAAAGTCTGTCTGCCTTAATACTAAACGGAAGAAAATTTTACCAAAGGTCACAATAGCATTATGGCCTATAGAATATCTTCAGGTCAAGCCTTTTTTCTTAGATAATTCAAGAGTCATTTAGTTTATTTCAAAACTTTTGTAATCTTTGGGCTATGCATATTGAATCTACAATTTGGGAGTGCGGGTGGTCGAGTGGTCTTAAACATCAAGACTTTGAACTTGAATAAGAGACAGTGCTAGTTTGAATCCTGACCTTGAAGTTTTTAACAATAATTTTCACCTGGTACAGTACTGGTTCTCCTCTGTTTTCTGTCTGAATAAGTTTCCCGCACAGATATATAGTTCATGGGAAATGGGTAGAGTAAGGTTTAAAATTACTAAGGAGATTGGCCTTTCCTCTAAAAAAATTACTAGTATTATTCGAAATGTTACTATATAACATCGTTTGAATTCAGCTAACATATATATGTTAGCTTCTCTAAATTTGTGGTTTTACCAAAATGCTTGTTTTAAATGACATAATGCCATTTGGCAATAATAAGCTTTTATTACAGATTGGCAACGGAACTTTGTATTGCAACGTCAAAAATCAGTATAATGAAAACCTTAGCAGTTTTCAACTTACGTGGCAACTAACCTTAGAATCAAGCACATAAGTGGCATAGAAATAGCTAAGACTGCCTACTTTGCCGTTTTTGAGTCCCATCTAAGATATGGCTTGGCAATTTGGGGAGGTACCACCACTACCTATCTTGAGCAAGTGATCAGATCTTATCACTATGATCAGTAAAAGTTGCAGTATTCCAATGTTTGATTAGAACCCACCAAAGCTAATAAATTAATAAACACTAATAAAACCAGTTAATTAAACAGAAATAGAACTGGAATAAAACCAGTCAACATTCCTTTCTATCAAAACAAGTCGCTGATTACTAAATTTGTAAAATTCTTCAGCATTGAATATATGTACAACATTTACACTGTAGAACCTGACGATTGGTAAAAAATTACTAATTATTGTTTTAGTATATTTATGATTATTCAAATATGTCCCAGCATACTAATACTATAAGTACTGGAATATAATTTTAGTTCCTATTAATTTATAAAAAAGAGAGGTTTTCAAGAGTGATTATTTTCTTGTTCGAAATTTCACAATGTCAGTTCATGTGAAAATCTCTCCTGAGAAAACAAGTTTTCAACAACAACAAAATCTTACCATTCAAAAATTTTCTAGCATAACACATTACAATATGTTTAAATTTATCAGTAATATTCTAAACAATATTGTATTTCCTAAAGTGTTGTAATAAATCACGGATTTATTGTTAGGTTAACGATCTTTTTTAGTGAATAATTTTGTCACTCGAGCCTCCGACCCTCCATGGGCGGATCTAGGGGGGGGGGGCTGTGGGGGCTGCAGCCCCCCCTTTGGGATTTTTATAATTTTTTTTTCAGACAGAATTTAACCCTACTTATAGTAATGATGTATAGTAATGATGAAGGTAAAGGTAAAAGAGCTTATAACTTCATAGTGAGCCAGTGCATTTCCATTGCATGTCAGGTCCAAGGCCAAGTGACAAACACTTGACGAGTCTAGTGTATAAAAATAGATACGCCGCGCCGCGCCGACGCCATGTCGAGTCACTCCCCTCCACTTCCACAACGCATTGTCGCCACTCCGACTCCAGTCCAGTCAGTCACTAGTCACAGTCTGCCCTCTACGTGTGTTTTGTCTGTGTGATTCAGGATGATGTGAGACAGTGTAGTTAAGTTTATTTTGTATTTAGTCTAAGTACACAAGTACTGTTTGTTCCATAAGCATTGTTTGCAGTTTGAGGTGACAAACATGGTAAGTAAAATTATTTTTTAATCATAGATATTTCGTTATTACGTGTTCAAAATAATGGTAGGAGTAGGCATGTTATTACAATTAAGGGACACACTTTTGACAGTTAGTGGTCAGTGGTGCTATCGTACGGTAATAAAGTAAACTATGTCCACAAGGCCACATAAAAGTATCTTTAAGATTATCAGCTGTTTATAGGGACATTGTGGGATTGTGGCTTGTATAGCCAATGCTTGTGGCTATCGGTCTGCTAACCTCATCTCAACACAATTTAAGGAAAATACAAGTTACACCCCTTGTATTAAAAATGACCGTCATGACGAGAAACCTTGTGAGAAAATATCCTTTTTTTTTCTAAAATGCCCTTTATGGTCACTTTTTAAAGGGAATTCACTATATATGACATTTCTTAATATTATTAACTAAAATATATCATATACATATATATTTGAAAATTCAGCCTTTAATGCAAGGCAAAGCGTATTTATCAATACAGTATACGTAGATCAACGTAATGTAGCGTCTTAATTTTGTTTATGGGTCAAGTCCAAGGTAAATTGTTAGTATAATTAATAGCCATGTCTTGGCTTAGTATTTATTTGTTGTTTTCTTTCAGGAGGATAAAACTACTGTAAAAAGGAAACAAAGCACTATGGACAAATTTTTTAACAAGAGGTTAACAAAAACAACGCCAACATCAGACCAAATGAATGACGATTCTTTTTTAACAGATTCAAATCAAGAAACCCCTTCAAAGGTTGTCCGAAATACCATTTTTGATGTAGAAAAAGAAAAATCCGTCGGATTTGAAAGTAATCCCGGACCATCTTCAGAAAGATTTGCTAGTACTGATTTTGCAACTACTTCAAACAGTGAATACGATATTGGTACATTTATTGAAAAAGCTGGTAAGCTAGACGATCTAACAAAAGAGATGATACTGTTACGTCATTGGAATCCAACACAAGGATACAACTTTCCATCATCCATACAAAAAGGCAGTGGGGGGAAGATCTGGCATCGCCGGCCTAATCTAGAACTGTTTACAAAATTTCCCTGGCTTGTCTTTTCAAAATCACATCAAGGACTTTACTGTCGTTATTGCCCATTGTTTTTGCCAAGTTCGACTGCTGGAGGGGTAAATTTCCAAAAATTAGTGGTAAAACCCGTGACCGATTTTCGAAAACTCCTTGGCAAGGATGGTTGTCTAATTCAACATGAAAGCAATCTCTACCATAAAAAAGCTGTTGAAGCTGGTAAAGAATTTTTAGTAAGAGTACAGTCTCCTCAACTTTGTGTAAGAAATATGCAAGATAAAAGCCATCTCAAGCAAGTGGAAGAAAACAGAAAAATGTTGTCTTCAATGGTCAAGTGTGTTTTGTTTTTGGGGAAGCAAAACATCCCACTACGAGGCCACCGTGATGATGGCAGCATAGTAAAGGAAATTAAAAACCAAAACGAAGGAAACTTCAGAGAACTGCTGCGTTTCCGTATTGAATCAGGAGATGAAAATCTCAGCAAACATATTCAGTCAGCCTGCGCTAATGCAATGTATTCTAGCAAAACTATTCAAAACGAATTAATCAACGCTTGTGGAAATGAAGTTCGAGATGTCATAATAGAAAGAATTAAAGCGGCAAAATATTATAGCATATTATTTGATGAAACAACAGATGCTGCTCATGAGTCACAATTAACATTTTCTACACGCTACTGCTACAAAGGAAATGTTTATGAAGACTTCCTTGACTTTTTGGATCCTCGAAACACCACCGAAGCTATTGAAGAAGAACAAGAAGAAGACGACCCAAGTAACTATGCTAATGAACCATCCTTGACTGGTGAAGTGTTAGGAAGTACTGTTCTTAAATTGATGAAAAAAAATTATTTTGACCTAGAAAACTGTGTGGGTATAGCCTCTGATGGTTGCAGTACTATGGTGTCTGAGGTAAAGGGAGCGGTGAATGCTGTGCAACGTTATGTTGTCAATGCAACACACTGTCGTTGCTTAAATCATGCTCTGAATTTGATGTTGACCAAAGCGTCTATGATTCAAGACGTCAGAAATGCAGTTGATACCATAAAAACAGTTATTGCATTTTTTACATCAAGCCCGAAGAGGAACTTTGTGTTAAAGCAAAAACTAGGAAGACAGCTTATAGGGCTCTGCCAAACAAGATGGGTGGAACGCCACGAGTGTTCATCTGTTCTGTTCAAGCCTTTTAAAAATCCACGAGGCCCTGGAAATTGTAAGCACTTCGAAAGAAACCGAAACAGCTAACAAAGCACTGTCTCTTTCAATTTGTATTAGCACTAGTACTTTCCTAGTTTCCTTAGCGTCTCTTGCAGACATATTAGCGATCACTCTTCCACTAAGCCGGCTGCTTCAAAAGAAGATTATTGACCATAAGGAAGCCAGTGATGCGGTAAAATCCACTTGTTCTACCTTAGAACAGAGAAGATCAGAGTGTGAGGTTTTTTTTCATGATGTATATCTTGTAGCAGCAGGTTTAGCAAAAGATTTGAATACGGAGTTGTCTTTGCCTCGCATCGCTCGAAAGCAAAAAAACCGACCCAACCCCAACCTAGACGAGCCTGAAAAGTTCTACAGAGCGTCGATTTACATTCCCATCCTAGACACGATTCTTCAAGACATCAAAGATAGATTTCGCGATGACATCATGAAGTTTTTTGAACTGTCAATCCTGATACCAACTTCAGTTGTTAAAATGACATCAACAGACCTGAAGGAATCAGCTAAGAATTTGTTTACGAAATTTCAGTTTGCTGTAGGGAACATTTCATGTCTTAATGCAGCTGTTTTTAGCAATGATGTTGCCCTGTGGCAAAACAAATGGTTACCGAGATCCAAAAATGAAGACATTCCTGATACAGCCATTGAAACTCTAACCAAGTGTGATAAAGAAGTGTATCCTGCAGTATATGAATTGCTACAGATTTTTTCAACCCTGCCGGTTAGCACCGCTACTGCCGAGAGATCGTTCTCAACCCTTCGAAGACTAAAGGACTGGATAAGAATAACAATGAGAGAGGACAGACTTGTAGCTCTAGCTCTGCTGAACATCCACAGAGGGATTGTGGATAAGGTCGACCCAAACAAAGTAGTTGATAGGTTTGCTAAAGTGAAGAAAAGGAAGTTGGACTTTGTTATTTAAGCTGTAACTTAGTTTTGTTACATTTCTTGTTTATGCAAATCAGTACAAATTACAACTCAGGCAAAAGTAAGTGAGCCATCTATTATATTATCATCTAAAAACATTTTTCTTAATAGTTTTGCAAGATACAAACTAACACATTTCTTAAAACTATCGAATTTTCTGAATGAAATAATATTTATTAAAATAATTTTCTGAAATGTTACATTGTACACATATTTTTCACTAAAAAATAGTTCTAAATGTGCGTGATTGATTAAAATACCTTGAATTATTGTTATGTTGATGAAATATGTAGGTTCATTAGCTTTATACGATGTTTTGAGGTGATTCTCATGGTCTTAAGTAGTATAAAATTGATGTTTTCAAGCATTAAGAATGTGAAAAAAGTTACACTGTACATATATTTTTTATTAAACAAAATAAGGTCTAAATGTGTGTGTTTGATTACAACACCTTGAATTTTATGTTATGTCGATGAAATATGTATATTCATTAGCTTTATACTACATTTTCAGGCTCTTAAATAGCATAAAATAGACGTTTTTAAGCATTAAAAAATAAATGTAAACAATTTTCCGGGGGGGGGGGACCCCCGGACCCCCTTGCGCAGGGGGGTATTCCATACCCCCTGAAATGGTATGCAGCCCCCCCCTTTACAACCGGCTGGATCCGCCCATGCGACCCTCTAACTGGTTTTAACTTTTGAACTATTCGCAACTCCGTTGACTATCAGAGGACTGTTTATCTCCTATCCGTGCCCAAACCATTATATCATTTTAAGTCGTGGTAGTTTACTTTCTCTTAATTGATTGGCTACTAAAAAGCACCAGTTATCAGTATCTGATGCCACATTTTGCAGTTGAACATTACTTCACTTTAAACAATTTCACACTTACATTTTTTTTGAATATGTATTTCAAATGTTAACATACAAGTGCGACTAATGCCCCCAAAGGCAGACTTTTTCTTTTTTGGATTATTTTTAAAAAAATTTTAAATTAGAACAATAGTTATTGTTACATAAAAAAAAAACTATACAGTTAAATAAAATATGTCTCAGAGGGCACTAGACAGTTGTGTGCTCTTAAAAAAAAAGTCAAGTTCAAAATTGTATGTTCATAATTAAAGATATAATCTTATTTTTAAATTAGCATTGGCCTTATTTCAAATCAAATCCAATATGGCGCCAGATGTAACAAACTCTTAATATACACAAAAATGTACAAACAATTACTGATCTCACCAAAGCAAACTAAAGTCATGGATACAATGGTAGCTACTGGAATAGAGAATGCTGGATCACGAGCCTCTTCCCCAGACGTAGCGATGCTGTCAAACCCAACAAACGCGTAGAAACATGTTGCTGCTCCTGCAACCACTCCTGGCAGTCCATATGGAAGAAAGCCCCCCTCTGGAAATGTTTCAGCAACTATTTATTATTTCGATATAATAAAAAACTACTAGATAACTGTTAGATATAAAACTATGGACGTTTGTCATGGACACTACTGGAGAAGACTAGAACTTGCTTTAGTAACAACAGGCTTCTCGAGTTATTGATTGTATTATAGTGAATATTTGTTGATTTTGAAACAGTAACCTTTTGAGAGATATTTATTAAAAACAAAAAGCAAAAGGTTGGAAAAGCAAAAAAATTATGTCTCTTTTGATATAGTTTTTATTTATTTCTTACATTAAATACAATTAAAAAATTTTCCTAATATTAGATTCAATAAGCAAACCTCAAATTTTATTCAACAAGTGAAGTACTGATCGCTAGCTCAGTTTGGAATTCAAACCTCGAACCTCGCACTCAGCAGTCCACTGAGCTACAGTACTGGCAAATGTAAATTTTATTAATGTTTCAACAAGCTAACTGTCCCTAATTTATAGTTTGATTTTAACTAATATTTAAACTGTTTATTTCACTATGAAAAAAAGATAATACCTTAAAATACTGTAGGCATGGCAAGACTTGATTTTATCATTCATAGAAATTTTATAATTAATTCCAATTGTACCTATTACAAATATAAGAATCGAGATATTACATTTTATTTACCTACAACTATCCAGTTATCAAGGTCGGCATAGTAGAAGCCAACAACAACAACGAGAATCATGACAGCCAAGTTGACAAGAGTTAAAAGACTGTTCACCATGGCTGATCCTTTCACTCCCAAAGCTGTACACGAAAAAATACAACTAATGAAGTAAAATAGAAATTACAAACACAAGATCATTTTAACCTATGCACTGTATGATAGTGTTGAAAACTGGACAGATCAAGCTGCCACATTCATAAATTATTTTTGGCAAAAATATAAAAACACATACATAACTATAAACAATGTTAGTTTTACATTCTTAAATTGCATTCTTAAACCAAACACAATTCAAACCAAGGTTAAAAACTTTCATTTTATTATGCCTTCCAACAGCAATGATGTCATCATCCGATAACCTCGAAAATATATTTCAGTAACAAAATTAAAATATATTATTACCCAAAACGCAAGTGTAGCAGATACAGACAGCGAAGGCGAGAAAGTCAGGGTACTTCCCCAACAACTCTTCGTGAAGCTCGCCAACATTCTCTACCGTGAAGTTACTGATAATACCACCCAAACTTGAATCAATGTAACCACTCCATGCTCGGGCAACTGAAGCAGCACCTGCAAGAAATGAATCTGTTATAACCAATAACATTTTTGAAGTCTATCAAGTAACAGAATAATATGAAATGAAAAAAATGTATTTATTATACATAAGTCCAGTGGTACAGTCACAATTGGGTAACTTAAGATCAGAACCCCCTCCCTTAAGTTAGAATATATACCCCCTTTTTACCCATAAAAAATAACCATTAGTAAAACTACAATGCCGTTGATGACATTACTGTCATTAATTACTTATATCAGTAATTCAAAATAGCTATGATTTTTTCATAAGTAATCAATAAATAATTAAAACTCTTAACCCCTTTAGTGCTACAGCATCTACATATTATTTATGTCTAAAAGTGTGAGCGTCTACATACTAGACAAAGACTAGATATATTGAAGACAAAGGACCATTAATTATCGGCCATCAGGTGAATACCTCTGTTGACCACCACTGCCTGCTTGGTTTTGCCAGTTGGCCATATCCCCGCCTCTCTGAGCAGAACCCTTCTCCCCCTTCCACGAGCTGACTATCCTCATCCTGCGGCAGCACTTGCAGCCTTCATTCCCTGACACAGTGCATTCTTCAACATGTCAGGTAATATAAGTAGTCTAATTTTTTGTCCACTAATATAAACATTTTCAACATTTGCTGTTTTCCCATCTCTAAAATTTATGACTAGAACCTAGATTATTTTAGTGACAATCGCATCAAGATGACTCAGCGATACCACTGAGGATGCCACATCGCAGCATGAGCGAATGTCTGGTTATATAATAAAAAGTACCTTGATGCGGTTGTCACAAAAAATTCTAGATTCTAAAGTTGTAGAAAACTAATAGCTGACCCTAAAAATTTTGTCAGATTTGTTTTTGGTTCAAAGTAATTATTCATGTTCAAAATAAAAAATATGTGCGTTTGTCTTTTTCTCATATTATATGTCAACAAAATACTTCACACTTAATAGATTTCTCTTTGGTATTATAGAATAAGGATTGTCTATAAAAACACCTTATAAAAATCCTCCTTACCAATCATATGCTCGAGGATAATATTCCATCCAATCACAAAGGCCCAGAACTCTCCAATACTAACGTAGGTGTAGACATAAGCAGATCCTGCTTTAGGCACCCTGGTGCCAAACTCAGCATAACACAGAGCTGCCAGCATTGATGTCATACCAGCCAGGAGAAATGAAAGAATAATGCCAGGACCTGCAAGATCTCTTGCCACTGTGCCAGTCAGGACATAAATGCCAGCTCCAACCATGTGACCAATGCCTAAAAACACAACGTTATAAATTGACTAAAATTCACGTGCAAGTTATAAACACAAAATGAATTTTTTTTGCTGTGTTTAAGAGAATATTAAAAGATTTAGTTTAAAAAATTGTTTAAATACAATTTATGTGGTTTGTATACAGGGTTATTATAGTGGTTTGAGGAATAATGATTGTCTGTTTTAAAATTGACTACAGAAACAAGACGACTGTCCGCTCATATGGATTCTGTGAAGCCGCTTTTCTTTTTCAGCAAAACTAGTTCATGTTGGCATGGCTCACCTGTCTTCTTAACAATAAAATAGTCTTCTTAAAACATATAGTGAAGAGCTTAATTTTGTGCAGAGCTGATCTACATGGGGGTTCCAGGACAGTTGGTCGTCTATGAGGATGCCAAAGTATTTTGCTTGTTGGGCTCTTGTCAATTCAGGTATTTCGGCAGCGTCATGTCTCTTCCTTCCAAAGAAAATCTGCTGACTCTTGCTTTCATTTAGGACCAGGTTATTTGCATTGCAGTACTGTTGAACCATATTGCTTGCTATGTATGATTTTATCTCCAGAGTTTCAGGTGTTTGTCCTGAAGGAGAAGCACCGTATCATCTGCATACATGAGTGACTTGCAGTAATTGTGCAGCAGTGTTTTTCTACTCCAAAGACATGGTCTCTAGTGCACCCAGTACGATTAAAACTCTTAGTAAGAATAGATGCTAAGTACTGAATAGCAATATTATAACACATTTGTATCTGTGTTCAAAGAAGATAGAATAGCTGTTTTGCAAAGAGTTGTTGAGTCGTGTTATCATGGGCAAGAATTTTGGATTACTATCAGCACCAAAAATGTAGCAGTAAATATATCTATGCATCCTTTGTAATAAATAAAAATTAAAAAGATCTATTATTTATTATAAGATTATATGTCCATAGATCCAGCTGCTAAGATTCTGATCGTCCAATTCGATGCTAAGGTAAAGAATCATATTTAGAAAATTTTTAGTGCAAAATGCTGAAAAAATTTCACCTAATCTTGGAACCAGATGTAAGACAGATTCAATAAGCGAATAGCAACTACATGTGCCACATAGTTAACAAAATAAAACTAGAAATGGTCTAGTGAGATTTCTGTGAAAAGTACACAAAGTCACAAAACATTGTACACAAAGACTAAATTTTATCGTTTTTAGACTTACCTAACAATGTAATGTCAAAAGTGTTCAAACATCTTTTTAACGGTGTTTCCATATTGTCATCAGCCAAGTTTAGCTGTTTTGTTCTGTTCATCTTTGTGCAGAAGCCCGAGAACACATGGCCCAGTATCTTGTGCCGGGTGCCAGGCATTTTTCTGAAATACCAACGAATAAAATAGTACTTGAAAATTTACTTAAATTTAAATGAATATAATTGTACATGCATACTTAGAGTAGTCAACCCTTGCTCCATCACTCCACATACAAAACTAATTAAACATTTAATCACACACTTAAATTAAGTCAATAAAACTTGTTCATTTCTAATTATAATCCCAACGTTATATATGTATGGTGCCACAGAGGAAACAGAATAAGAGGTCGCTATCTTATAGCCGCAGCGAATACCTCAGTGGCAGTTATAAATTGATTACAACTAATTACAGTACATCTGTACTATAATTACTACGTTCATCCTTAAGGACTTGGGGGGCCTAAGGAAGGGACTGACAAGATGCTGACCTTGCTATCGCATGGAAAACTGGAAAAATAAATATCAACACAAATTTAGCCTGTTTTTTCTCCTTTGTTATGGTATCAAATGAAAGTAAGAATTTTAAATCAACAACCCTTTTAAACCTATTGTACAGTTTTAAATAATTTTTTTTTATTTAAATTTAATTTTAACTTTATTTAAATTTTTTAAATAAAGTTTTAAATAAATTTTTTTTAAATAAATTTTTCACACAGATACATATTTCAGTATAGATAAACTTAACATAATTTTTTTCAGGAGAGGCTGATTCTCCTTCTTAACCTTACTCTGTCTATTCCCCATAGACTACTGATCTGTGCGGAGAACTTATTCAGACATAGGAAGGGGGCGAACCAGTAGAGTAGAAGGTGAATATTACTGATAAATCTTCCAGTCTAGGCCGGATTCGAACCAGGGCTATCTCTAACCCAGACGCCTTAGACCGCTTTGCCACTGGCCCACCAAAATTACAAAAGGTACAAGCTACCATAACATCAAAGTTGAAATAATCACATTTTAAGTAAAGTTTGTTTATTTCCTAAAATTAACTGAAGCTGTAGGGTGAAGTAAAATTGTAACTTTGTTTACTTTAAATAAATTTCCAGAACTGACTGACTGAGATGTGTAATTGAATGTCAAAAAACATTGCACTGAAAAAAATATAGGCTTAAATTAAAGGCAAATAAGGAACATGACCATCATACCAATGAGAATCAGAATGAGACAATTATCACTACATTAAATAGGAGATTTACAACAAAAACTGAAAACAAATACAGGCATTGTATCAATGAAAATTAACAAAAAAAGATAAGAATATATAATAAAGTAACATTACTAACAAATGATTTTTGTTAAGTATACAACCAAGCACAAAGATAGTGAACTGTAGAGTTGGCATATAATAAATTTGACATTACAATAAAACTTGTAAAACATTCTAATACTATAGTTTAATCCAAGATGTAACAGATAAGACCAATGTTCCTGTTTTAGAGTGCTTCTCCGTTGGCAAACGATACCAATGATACAAGCCAATTTTTAATGGTAATTTGTTTGATACAAATTAACCATAAAATGTACCACATTATAACGCAGTGTACATTTGGAATATTCATAAGATTAATTTAATATATTTTTTATAAAAGCACTAAAAAGAAACTTTGTAAAATATAAAATAAGAATAAGTACAAACTGTAACAAATATTCCATATATTAATTATTACTAACAGCACAAATATGAGTATTTTTAATATAAATAAGGTAATTATAAGTTTTTAAGATTTATATATTTCTTTAACATTATAATCTTTTATAATCATTAAAGTTAACATACACTTCTAGTCTTTAGACATCATGTAGATAATTATTATCACTTTCACAGTTTTTTTCAAAAGTACAAAATCACGTTTATTTCATTGAAAAATTTATGCACAATGATTACAAACATACACATCACAGAAGTTCTAAAAATTAATTTTAAATTGTGCATAGTAATTTATTTTTCATGAAGTAATTGTATGTTTTTGAAATATTCTGTTTATATGATTACATGTATATCATTTTATATCATTTTACAATCTGATATAAAATATTTATATTATTTATTTGGAATGAGCATAATTAATATGAAAGAATCTTTTTCGCACATTTTGAATATTTTGTCATTTTAATAATATTTGTTTAATATTACTGACGTTATTTCCCTTGATAGGAAAAGCCTTTTTAGGTTGAGTGATAAAGAGACTTATTAATCAAAACCCTAACTCCGCCTCTTAAATATAGACATACAAAAATGACAAGAAGTTGAATAAATTTTTGATATGTTTGAACAAAAATAAAATACATATTATATTTTTTATGAAAGATACTTTTACTATTCTACAATTGATAAACTTTCATATTTTAATTTAATATAAATTATATATCATCTCAACTTTTTTTATTCTGAGCAATTGCAGTGTTTCCTGAAAAAAAAAATTATTTTACAGATTGTAGAAATATTAAACTCATAACAGTAAAAACAGGCCTGCACTGTAGAAATGTCACTTCTAAGTTAAGTGGCATTTGTGATTCAATAAAGAAAGGCTCTCTATTAAAAAATCACACCCCTATTGTTATTGACTGTCAATATATATTTTTTTCACATTATTCTATAGACACCATTAATAATCAATACCGGTATGCCTAAAATAATATGTGCCAAAGCTATATATATGATACAAAAAGTATATATTTACTAAATCACATTATGATGCACTTATTATTATTAATCTTTTTGAAATATTACAAATTATTTTGTCGGTAATTTATTGCTCTAATTATTTGATAGAAACCATAATGTTTACTTACATAAAAATAAAATTTGTTGAAAAACTAAATCTACAGGTTCTATGTAGTTATGACATTTTTATAATTAAAATGTTATTATAGTTTGGTGACAAATGGATAGCTGGTTACCATATGTTAAGGGAAATGTTAAGAATACCTCCTTTTATCTTTAAAACTACTGTACGACAAAAACTACCTCAATATAATCTAAACTCAAACACTATTCTATTACCTAAGTATAAAACTGCACTCACTATTTTGACAGAAAAATATCTTTCTATAAGAAATATCAAATAGTCTTGATGTTATGACAACCAGGTGTTTGACAGACGCCTCCTCATAGAAGGGGGAGGGAGGGGAGAGAACAGAAGCAAGCGCAGCGCAGTTCCTGTGACGTCTTTAGGAGATAATCGATTGCAGACATGTAGGGTTGTTTCCAAAATTAATACGCCATACAATCAATCGATGACGATGGTGACCCCTTATGATTACCGGTACTGTATTTTGTTAAGTTGAAAAATAATCTGAACGAAATCAAACTTCAGAAATACTCATATTATGGGGTGTATTTTTCCATAGTAAAAGATTAAATGCCTGACAAAATAATTTTACTGGTGTTTTTATATATGCTACTATTGATTGAAAAAAAATATAATTATATACGATTGATAACCGAAAAGACCAATGATTTAATATGTAGTTAATCTTATTAAAAACCTTAGCCAATGGGTCAGCACTGCAATTATTTAACCACAGGACATAAAATAGAGGCGCTATCCCAATACAACTACTAGACGGTAGTTGAAGTCAGTTCCGCAAAATAGAGTGGGCCTACTTGATTCGTTAAGTCGTCCCACGAATGAGTATTTGTTTTGTGCATTTTTGTGAAAATCTGGTATATTTGAATACTGAATTAAGAGTATGTATGAACTGTGCATAGGTCAAATGTCCATTAATATTGGTTTAAATTATAAATTAAACTGGTTTAGTCATAATCGTGAGTATAAGAAGAGAGAAAAGTCGCCACATGCGCTACAACAGCCCCATAAAATATAGTTTTGTTGATGACGGCGTTGATCCTTGAGCAGTAAACATTTTGGATAACAGTGAAGCTACAGATAGACTTGGGACGTTGTACATTGTTGGATCTGCCACTCATAAAATAAAGTTGTCATATTAAAAGTCGTTTAAACAACCTACAGTTAATTTATTCCATTCATGTTTTGTGTTACCGAATTCAATAAGCACAATATAAATCAACGTAAACCCCGTACGAAGAATATGTACTCTGCTAGTTACTGAATAACACATTTATCAAGCCAGAACAGAATAATGCATGCTCAGGTCACATTGGTAAAGTAGGGACAGTATATAATGCATAAATTTAGAATATATAAAATGATAAATACTAGTAATCAACATATAAGTAAATAAAACCAAAATACAAAAAAACTTCAAAGAAGTAAAAAAAGGACGCAAAGCTCATTAAAAAAGTTAAAGATAAATGAACTAAAATATATATGAAATCTGAATGGGATGGCAAGTACCTTCAGTATTTATTTGTTGATAGCAACAAAAAGAGTAAAATTATCCAAAAAGTTTGAATTCCAAGCGAAAAAAATCCCAAGGTGATTGTATCGAAAGAATTTTAGGGAAAAGGTAATCGTATACAGAGACAACAAGAAATTTACGAAATAGCATCCAAAGTCAAACGAAAGGGAAAATTATTGTAGTTCAAGCGGCGAAAATGCCAGGGTAATTGTATTTCAAAGAATTTAAGGAAAGGGTTAACCGTATTGGGAATGGAGAAGGCCAAAAAGAATTACAATTCAAATCAGTTTGTCCTGGGTTGGGATACATGAAACTTTGAAAAACTAATACAAGGACGCAGAGCACATTAAACGTTATATATGAAGAAACAAAAAAAGATGTGAAATCAAAACAAACAAATGTTTTAAAAATAAAAAAAGGAACACCACGCTCATTAAAAAAAGTTATATATAATAAATAAAAAATGTGAAATCAAAATGAGATGGCCAAGTACCTTCGGTACTCTAATGAAACAAACAAACCATGCAAACAAATTGGAAAAAATATGGACATGAATGAACACTGAAATCCTTGGAGTTGGCTTTTTTCAACCTCGCTCGAACGCCAACGCCAAAAATTTTAATTTTCATTTATGTCCATATTGTTTCCAATTTGTTTGTTTGATGGGAGTACCGAAGGTACATGGCCATCTTATTTTGATTTCAATTTTTTTACTATATATAGCTTTTTTAAATTAGCTTGGCATCCTTTTTTAGTAAAAAATTTGGGTGTGCGTCGGACCACACGGTGGAAGTTATACTTCTTTGGCCATTCTCATACACCCACTCACGCACACAAACAGACAGGATATATAAATGAAATATAAGACATTTTTCAATATTATTCAATATATTTATCTTCAATATATTATACGTGACTTCATTATTATATTATACACCTATATTATCATTATCAGTAATTTCTTCGATTAAATTTCTTCGATTAACAATCGATTAATCGATAGTTCTTAAAAATTTGTTCTTACTTTTCAGCGTGACGCGGTTTCTCGACCAACATCCCATCCCAAAGTGTCTAACGGGCGCAAAGAAGTATAACTTCAAAAAGGTATTAAACAATTTTTAGTTTGATATGTTTTACATTTTGATATAAAAATTAATGCATCAGCTGATTGTTGTTGGTCAGTCATGTTGGTGACTGTAGGAAACCTTTTTTAAATGTTTTTTTCCCACCACTAGATCAAAGATAAATGTTTAAACTAAATAAGTATATGTCTAGTTATTCTGCAGAACTGTTTGCTATTCTTAAAGCAGTCGAGTTTCTAAAAATGCATAAATAAATAGTAAGTACTTAATATGTACAGATTCTTAAGCAGCTATCAAAAGTATTGAAAAGGCAAAACTGGGTGTGACTAAATCAGGGGTTGCATTACAGATACTATTTTAATGCATCTCTACAAATCAAGAGTTTGCCATTCAATGGACTTTTGGTCACAGGGGCATATATAACAACGAAATTGTTGACATCCTTGTAAGAAATTCAATCTCAGAGGGAAATTTAATAACAGACATGCACCTCCCAAAAGAAGACATGAGAATTGAAAAATCTATGAGCAAGAATAAGTTTAAAACTATATTTCATGACACACCAGCGAGTCGGTGGTATAAAGAAGTTGAGACTAATCCACCTTTAGTACCATGGTTCAGAAATGGAAACTTAAATAGATATGATATAATCAATATTAGTAGGTTAAGAGTAGATTTGCTAGATGTAAATTCATAAAAATAGTAAAATGTACTGTATGAATTTGATGTTTACACTAATATGCTTGAACTGTACCACAGGTCAAGAGGAACATTTAGATCATTTAATTTTATTTATCCAAAAAATGAATATGCTAGGGAACAACATTTTTAATTAATAAAACATAAATTTAAAGATAAAATATTCAACTTACAAGATTTACTTAAAACTAATGATATCGGTATTTATAAAGAAATAATAAGGTATATTAACTGTGCACGAATAAACTTGTACATTTCACACTAAGAATTAAATATCAATTACAGGACATATAACATAAATGTTTCTCCTCTCTTGGGTGCTTGATTCCGTGGCCTTCCCCTTTCGAAGTAGGTAATGCCTGAGGGCCCCCTGGCAAGAAGAATCAACCCTAATACCTAAATCCTGTCTTAGAAATCCAATTTTCATCTTTTTTGTGACTAATATTAAATTTATTACTAATATGCTGAACAAATACATAAATGTACTTGACTAACAATTTTATATGTCAGTCAATAGCAACAATAATGGCAACCAATATGATTAAATCCTCCAATAATTTTGAAATATTAGAAATTATGTAATACCATAAGATGTACTTCGAGGCTGCATGAGTTTTCTAAGCCATAAGAAAGAGAAAAGGTTTCCTTCCTTCCCTTCAATTCATATTCTCATATTCATAAATTCATAATAAAGTTAGGTTAATGTCTTACTTATATAAAGCGACTGTCCTAGGCAAAAATTAGTTTAAAAAAAATAAAGCCTCCTCTAATTTCTAAGCCCGTATATTCTATGTCACCATTTGTAATTATTATATACTAGAAACTTAAATGGCATCATTATTTATAAAGTATCTTTTCAGCAGGAGCTCTACAGTAAGGTGAGTTAGACTAGGCCTTCTTATTAATTCACTGTTATTATGCTAATCTGTCAAAAACAACAATATTTTTGCAATTATGTATTTTTTTAAGTAATATTAATGATATTATACTCACATGGAAGATTGTTTTGAACTTGAAAACCTGCTGTTTACAAGAAATACAAAAACTTGTTTTATAACCTAACCCTCGATTTGGCAATGCGCTTAATTGCGCTCCTTGTGGATGCTACAAAAATGGCAGTCAGTGTAATTGTGTCAACATTGTATTGCTACAGAAAATGATTTTATTAGTAGGCCTTCAGAATTTTAGGCAACACGATTATGGTAAGGTCGATCGATCAGACCCAATGAACACCACAGTAACCATTCATAATTTTATTTATGTTTTAGAACATACAATGCCATTAATGATGTACTTCTACTGAACTATTTGCTGTCATGGTCTTGTATTATTGTATCTATCATAGTAGTCTTAGAAAGTTCCGTTGTAGATTTAGATAAACTTTATGATGGCGAATATATCGGAATACCAGTGCACGTGTATGGGTGGGTGAATGGGTTAATACCAGTGTACGTGTATGGGTGGACGGGTGGATTAATGCCAGTGTACGTGTATGGGTGGGCGGGTGGATTAATGCCAGTGTACGTGAATGGGTGGGCGGTTGGGTTAATGCCAGTCATTATCGAGGAGCCGCCATTGATGTGATGTATTATTATTACACTATGTACAAAAGTGGTTTACCGTTGATAAATAAAGAAATAAAGAGCGTATATAAAGTTGTGATTGGCAAGGCGCCTAGAAAGCGCATATATACCCATTTGGTAGTGCTAATTTTAGTATAGGCCTATGGTAGAACCTGGTCAATGTATATTAGATTTTCTTGAGAATTTTCGTAGTTGTAGCTTATCGTTGCAACATTTTTAGAATTTCGTTATGAATTAAATTTATATATTACTAGAATATGTATTTGTCCATGATATATCATAAAAATCATGAAACTAGAATGAATTTGAAACAAAATGGCTATCATGGGAATTTAACTATCCATATATTTTAGGCTTCAGTTCCCCAGGTACCGTACACCCCATCCCTTTTACTTTATTCACGAATATATAATAACATAAAAAATGTTTTTAAAGTATTATATGGTAACATGGTTTATTGTGAAAATTAAGATACCAAACACAAGCATGTTTAGCATATTTTACTTATTTTTACAGATTTTTTAACTAAAGTCAGCAAATCAGTCAAAAATCGCTTGCCATTTTGGAAAAAAACAACTGCCAGATCGAGGGTTGGTTACAGTTTTTTTAATTATACATTTCTGTGATGAAAGGTACTACTTTAATGATTGAAAAGAGTATATTGCATTAACCTAACAAAATTCAAGGCATAACAAAAATCTTCTGCAAAAGATTTTAGCAGCAGGCAAACTTTCATAAGCAGCCTCTACTTTTATAAATTGAAATTTCAATGTCAAAATTATAATTATTTGGTTGTTGTTACACTTTCATGTTAAATTTATAACAAACAACTAGAACAAACTTACTAGCTTGGGCCTACACTGAAATTTGAACGTACATCAGGGTAATTAATTAAATGTAAAGTTAATTAATATTTGTTTTTTAAAAATTTTTAACAAAAGAAACGGGTATGTAGGTACCTTTTGTAGCACATCCTGAAAAAAAAAAAAAAACAGTTTAGTACTAATATTTTTATTTTGATCCAAAAGAAACAAATAAAAAAAATGTTGAAAATACTTTTAAATTACAATTTATACTTGGTTTCCTGTAGGACTATTATATGACAGGCAGATTATAATAAAGCAATTAATAAACATGAAAGATGAATTTCCGTATATTTTATCCACAGCACTCAGAACTCTATTTTGTTCCCACAGCTGTGTGTATATAGGTAGCCCAATGCCACCGTACATGTATAGGCGGGTGTACCACAGTACCTACGTGTATGGTTGGATAGATGGGTCAATATCATTGTATGTGTTGTAAGACTGGTGATGATTCTTCTTTCCCAAATTGTCAATAACTATCTTAAATTTGAATAACAGAAACTACTGTATGTTTGTTGTGACGAAATCCAAATTTTCCTATTAAAAGATTACAGTTTAATTTTACGATTTTAATTTGTCCTATTTCAACTCATAACACAGTCAAGAGTCTTGGACAGATATGGACACACAAGAGGTATCTTTTGTGACTTGTCCAGGGTCTTTGACTGTGTTGATCAAAACTTACTGGTAATAAAAAGAATTACTGCTGGGTGCCTGACCTCTTTGATAAATTAAAAGCAATTTTGTATTTTGTGTTAGTTGCTTGAACTGTCACCGCTTATGACACGCTACATGCTATTTTCTACAAAAATGTCTTCCGTTGTTATCTCAATAAATGAATATCATATATCATAATTATATTTAAATTCATATTTGTCATAAAAATCACTTCATTTTTCAAAAACGTTCCCATCCAATCTCTAAAAAGTAGTAAAATAAGAATATGGATGTCCAACAATGCACACAGTCATTGCATCATCACAATGCAAGCAGTAGGCTAAGATACTAAACATAACAGCAGATAAAAAACTAATGATAAAAGTAAAATACAATAGAAAAAGTGCCTTACCACTCTTGCAGAATACATTTAGTTCTATTTTGCTACATTCTAAACAATACCATTGTAGTAGAAATAGTTTAAAAAATCTGAATTTTCTGACAGAACTTTTTTACCAAGTGTTTCATTCTGTATCCATACTAATTTGTAATAGTTATTTGCAATGTTAATTTCAATGTACGAAATTCATTTTTTATACCTACGTTTTTTAGAAATAACTTTTTAGAAAAGGGATTAAGATGTTTTTCGTATTTTTATATGTAAAAATATTTATAATTTTAAAGGTCAAAAAAGGTATTTTATACCTTTTAAATTATTAATATTTTTACTTTTTTCAAAAATGAAAACATCTTAATCTCTCCAGTTATGTCCGAAAAATCCACTGTAGTCATAAAAAATTAAATTTGTACTTTGAACAGTTTTGTCTTATAGTTGATTTTAAATCAGCTAAATTCACCACTTCATATGGTCACAAGTTCTAATGAGTGGTTAAAAATTTTGTTGTTGTACTTTTCTTGTCTGAAGAGACATTATCTAATTTTTATTACAAAATTGGGAAATATTTTACTCGCAGAAAACCAATTGCACCACCTTAACAACCTCAAAGAATATAAATAGTAATTCTTACTACAGATTTAAAAAGATGTATATCAGTACTGACTGCCACTGAAGCATTTGATGTGGTCATAAAACAACCTCTGTTCCTTTTTTCTCTGTGTGGAGAGTCATCTGTAGCATTAGAGTTTAAATGTGTTTTTTAAATGTTATTGATCTTTGTAAAATGGCAGCAAGTACATATGATACCTATTTTATTTCCTTTCTTCCCCTTTGTGAGCATAGAAACTGTTCACATAAATGTTAAAACGAAATTCATTGAAAAGTTGAATTTATAATAGGAAGGTTAAAGAACTAACAACTGCTCAAAATGTATAAATGTAGAAATTTAATCAGGTCTAATTGATCACTCGTAGCGTTTGTTCTTAAAATATTTAAAGTTTAAGCTTTATTTAATGTATTTAAAAAAATATGGACATTGTCCAGATTGGCGATCGGAGCCTACCAAAACCGCTTATCACATCCATACATTAGATCCAGATAAAAAAAGCCAAAATATGTGACTACAGTATTTGTCCACCTTCAATACTACAAAAGTCATATTGTATTTTAAGTATAATCAATTACTCTAATCATATTTGTATGCTTAGAAATATTTCAGATTAAAAACAAAATTTCTTATACAATCAAAATAATACAATCAAACAAATCAAAATAATTTTTTTTAATTTGTTCGAATGAAATCTCACTTTTATATTTTACTAAACTAATTTTACTTATTTTCAATTATTTTTTATTAACTAATTTTTACTTATTTTTATCTAGGCCTATTCTTTTTACTGAAATGTTTGGAAAACCAATTAAGATTTATTTGTACTTATAGGTACATACATGCTTCATAATAGATGAATTATAATGCTTTATAATGTATTTTACAAATTTCTGAACATATGTCATTATTATTATAATTTATCGTTTTTCATATACCCAAAGTCCATTTTACAATCATCAACATTATTAAAATTGAGGGAGACAAAGGTAGTTGGACATTTGCCATCATTATGTGAAAATTACCAATCATGATGTTTCGATTTGGTAAAACCCAAACCTTTTTCAAGTGCTAAAAACTAAATTACATCTACACAAACATGTTATAAAACTACGTTCTTAAACTAATAAACTTATCTACTTTAATAATTATCTACATTTTAACCTAGATCCTAGGTTAAAGTCTGAACAATAAAATGAACTTCTGCTAAATATAAAAATGTTAACAGGGTTAAATTAATATAACCAATTTCGTTGATATCGTGACATTGACAGCGCCTAATTGGTTATATTAATTTAACCCTGTTAACATTTTTATATTTAGCAGAAGTTCATTTTATTGTTCAGACTTTAACCTAGGATCTAGGTTAAAATGTAGATAATTATTAAGGTAGATAAGTTTATTAGTTTAAGAACGTAGTTTTATAACATGTTTGTGTAGATGTAATTTAGTTTTTAGCACTTGAAAAAGGTTTGGATTTTACCAAATCGAAACGTCGTGATTGGTAATTTTCACGTAATGATAGCAAATGTCCAACTACCTTTGTCTCCCTCATCTGATACTCCATCATTAACAAATTTAAAAAACAAAATTATTAAAATTGTAAGCCTAATTCAGACCTGACATATTAACATTATTTATCTGACATATATTTTATATTTATTCTTCACAAATTCTAGAAGTAAAAAGGGATTATACATATATTTTCAAAAATGGATGCAACGCTTCCTAAAAGAAAATAATAACAATTCATAGTGGACCCTGAAACTTAAATTTTCTTAAACTCTTAAACCTTTAAAATTAAATTTGTTAATTTGGCAAACTTTTCGTTATAGACATGTTAAAATAGATACCAGTAGCATACTAATTAAAATTACCATGCTATTAGCACTAATTAGCATACTAATTAACACGCTTTTATTACAAAACAAAAATAAAACTATCCATCCGAAATTAATTCGTACAGTAGCATGTGTTTAAAAAAATATAAAATTAATTGTTATGAAAGATAAATAAATGAAAACTTTAAATAAATAACTGGATGAATTATGTTGGCGATAAGTACCTTAGTGTCCTTTACAACAAAGTCCATGTCTGTTTGACTTGATTTTCGATGATGTGAGTTGCCCTTTTCCCCCTGCATTTTGCGAAAGCACCCCCTCAGCATTGGAGTTTTTGAATAGACTGTTTATTTTGATCTATTTTATTTGTAGACTCTTTTTACACCTATTTACAATAATTTATTTTGTTAATAGTTCTATCATCTTTCAATTCATTTTATTTGTTTAATTTTTTTATAATTTGATTGCTATCAAATTTGATTTGGACTAAGCTTATATTATTAATTTTAATTTAGAGCAGTTTTCACATCTCTGGTGCTGCTTGTAGGAAGAGAACAGGTTGTAGATGTTAGACATATAAAGCGAGTTGTGAGTCGTTGCTGTCGATAAGTTCCTCGCACAGATCAATAGTCCTTGGGGAATGGGTAAAGTAACAGTCAAGAGGAGATTGGCCTCCCCTTTAAAAAAAGGCTCTAATTATTGCTAGTCATGATTCTTTCTTATTCATATTGGTGGGAGGATGAGAACTTTATGTGTTTTACTGCAATGTAGCATGCGTCTAGACCTACCATGTTTCCCTCTCTATTGTTAGCTGATATGATCATTCTTTTCTATCAGGACACAATTTGTATAACCATTAAAACCTGAATTTTAAAATTACTCTTTCAGAAGTGTTAGTTGTATATTTGCCAGTATTTTGAATACAGCACTACTAATGATGGTCGTCTATTTGGGAATATGGGAAATTCACAATCATACCATATTTTTTTATTTTAGTACAGGTTTAATGTAAAATTTGCCTTATTATCTTTACAAAACCAGTTGCAGTTCATATTTTTAGGTTTTTACATTTTGTACGAACTTCTAATACCCAAATTCTAAAATGATGTAATTGTTATGTTCCAGGAGTCTTCTGGAGCCTTCATTTATTTGTCAGATAAATTCAAGAAACACCCTGCATTCAGTGATCGGCCCAAATACTAGCTCGGGTGCCTTAACAAGACTTGCAGTGCAACCAAATACAGGGAACAGTTGGTTACTCACTTTCATCAGAACAAATATTAGAAACAACTGGCCACGACCAAAGGAAAAGAAACGGTTAAACATGAACTTTTTTAACAGAATGAAGACTAGGTCAGGAAGAGCTATTTTGATGAGGAGATACCTTAAAGGAAGACATGTTCTTTCTCATTAGTAGACTTTGTTATTAGTGGTTAAAACTCAGCAAATTAAAAGTGTAGTTATTTGTCATTTTTCATTAATTGTGATTAAAAACTTATATGCTTAAAATCATATTTAGTTCTTATTTGTTTGGACCTTCTGGTAAAAGTTAGGTTAAAACTTTACTATTGCATAGTCAACTTCAATTTTTTTTCATATTTGTTTATGATGATAAGGTAGTCCTCATTTAGTAAGAAAAATGAAAATCAAGTGTCGGAAAGCTGTCGTTCTCGTTGCAAAGCGATGAGAAGGTTTAATATCACTGAAATTTCGGAGACATCGAGCTGCGGCAGTTATTTTTAGGTTAGGTTATTATATTGTGGAATGAACCTGTATTAATGTATTTTCACTGTCGCAAACCACTTTTCAGTCAGTAGAATTTTTTTAAATATATTCAACAATAGGCTATGCTAACCATAACTGCCGCGGCGCGATGTGTATGGGCGACCTTGGTGTATTCTAATGTATCACTAATGATACTAACTATGTCTCCGACACCTAATTTTTACTAAATATTAGTATTTAGCATCCCAAAAATGTATTATCAAAGTATGAAAAGATTTCAGGTTGACTAAGTAATACTACAGAATTATCGAAATTAGTTTTGCTTTTAACTTAAAATGGCTATGTCTTTCTTTGTTTTTAAAGTATTTTGCAATGTGGATTAATTATTTGTAAAACTACTTATTTCAAACACTTGAACAGTTGAATATTTTCATTACAAAAGAGCAATTAGAATTATTAGTAGAATATGCAACAATTAAAGAACATAACTAGAATTTACATTTTCCAAGCGTAAAGGTACTGTCTAAAATATGTACAAAATAACCAGACGTTTCGGCCATACTGTGATTTAACATCCTCAGTGGTTTCTCTGAGACTGAGATTGGTGAATGACCTTCCAGCTTTTATAACAGGTGATGGGATGGGGACTGCTTTGGTAGGTATGCTGGAGAAGGGGCGGAGGCACAATCCACGTGACGTATGGTCATTGGCCGAAGAAAATCAATATGGCTGACTCTTCCATTTTATTTCAATTTACTTAAAACAGGTTCACATGTCTTTGGAAGCAGTATAGTATCATCCTTATTAAAATGATTTCTTATTTTATATATTTCTATAGCTTCCCTTACGGTTTTCGGGCTTAGTCATGTGGGTTGTGCCTCCGCCCCCTCTCCAGCATACCTGCCAAACCAATATCCACCCCACCACCTGTTATAAAATCTGGAGGGTCATTCACCGATCTCAGTCCCAGAGAAACCACCGAGGATGCCAAATCACAGTATGGGCGAAACGTCTGGTTATCTTGTACATATTTTAGATAGTACCTTGACGCATCTGTCACCTGAAAATGTAGATTCTAGTTATGACGCCGGCCGCTTAAGCCTAAGTTCTAAAATAAAGAACATGTAGGCATTTTTCCGGTTTAATAAAATCAAGACTCTTTCTTGACCATATATCTATGAACTGTTTTAGTATCATGTAAAGAACATAGTTTTATTCCTATCCGTCTACTACAGTAAAATGTTTTAAGATCTATTTACACATTTGTAGCTGAGTAGAATATCTGTTCTCAGTCTAAATTCATAATTTATACATCTGTTATTTTTATATTAATTTCAAGCTACTCAGGGTGTCCTCCACTCCTTCCTATCTAGGAATGCAGTTTCCCCTCACCCATTTGCACTAATATTTCTTCATATCTATCTCTGAATGAAGAATATCTTGAGATTGAATGTCGGAGTAAACGCACGCTTGTTGTTGGTTCCTGTGAATATTTCATTAATTTGTGGTAAATTTTAGCTTTTATAAGATCATTTTAGTTAGAAATGTGCGTTTTTTCGGGTGAATCAGATTTAATCACCACGTCTTTGATTTTTTTTATTCGTGCAAGTGTTAACTAATTTTTTATGTTCAGATCGCCAGTAAAGACTAGGTCAGCAAAGGGATCGAAATCAGATATGAGCGGAAGGACGAGTCGTCATTATCTGTGAACCTTGTCCACATCAATAAGACCTATGGTATGGAAGCCGTCGTCGAAGCCTGTGTTGGTAAACAATTGGCTAAAAATGACATATTTGACAGACTGTTTGACAAACTGATTGGACGCATCGAAAAAATAGTTGAGGATGCTATGGCAAGGACCTTAAAGATTAACATGGACCAGTTAGTCGCCGTAAAAGTACAGGTGAAAGCCCATCAAGAGAAGCTTGACCTAGTGGAAGTAATGAAAGTGTTAGGACCGATTCTTTTTGTTTTGCTAACAAATGACTTTCCAACTTACATAAAAAATAATAATACTAATATCGTGATGTTCGCTGACGATACAACTATTCTCCTCAGAAGCGAACTTGCTGTTAGCCTACATGATCTTACCAAGGTAGCTCTTGATAAAACAATCTCCTATTGCCAAGCATCTGACCTTGCAGTAAACCATGACAAGACAATCCAAATAAATTTTAGTAAAAAGAAAGAGCAGGTAAAGAAACATGATCAAATCATGCAAAGTGACACAGTTAAACTTCTAGGTGTTACTATAGATTCCAAACTCTCGTGGACAGCACACATAGATGCACTCATTAAGAAAATTAACACAGCAATTTATGTAATTAGAAGAGTGAAATGGATAGCCAACCTAAAGGCAGCCAAAACAGCTTACAGCTTCCTGTTGGAAAGCCATATGCGGTATGGAATTGTGGTCTGGGGAGGAACATCAACTGGGAATATGACAAGAGTTCTTACTCAGCAAAAGAAGGCAGTTCATATACTTGCAAACCTTAAGCCACGCGATTCCTGTAGAGAATCTTTTAAATATTTGGGCATCCTGACTGTTGTAGGACTGTATATTGAATCTGTGATACTACATACACTCACCCTGAAGTTGCAAACAGGACAGGATTTTCACTCATACAACACTTGTCATGCATCTAAATATGCCCTTCCATGCCACAGAACAGCACTTTTTGAGAAGAAGGCATCTTACATTGGACAAAAGCTGTACAACCACCTGCCACAGTCTCTAAGGACGTTAAAGGGGAGCAAAATGAAGAAAGAGCTACATAGATGGCTGCAGAATAGGCCAATCAACACCCTAGAAGAATTTTATGACTATTGTACTTCTATACTGTAACTTTTTATGTTTATTTACTAATAGTTTTTTAATTAGCATAATACGTGTTGGTACATATACAGTACAAGTAAACGTCACACAACACAAATTTATTACAATATAAGCACAAAATGCACAAATATACTACAATACAAGCACAAAATGCACAAATATTATGGTGATCGATTTCGGTGAACCATGCTCACCTTCCTCAGACCAGAGGGATTCTTTTGTGAATCCCTCTGGTCTGAGGAAGGTGAGCGTGGTTCACTGAAATCGATCACCATAATATTTGTGCATTTTGTGCTTGTATTGTAGTATATTTGTGCATTTTGTGCTTATATTGTAATAAATTTGTGTTGTGTGACGTTTACTTGTACTGTTTATTTACTATAACGCCATTTCCATTCTTAATGTTTGTGAAATAAAGAGAATTTGATTTAATTTGATTTGAAAGTGCGCCAGGACGAACTGGAACAATACCAATGCCAGGATAATTTAAGAGTGTTTGGGGTTCCGTAATCGGAAGGTGAAGAAACCGATGCTCTGGTGGTTCGGTTCTTCAGTGAGAAGCTGGGCGTGGATGTGGACGTGCAGTCAACTGACCGTTCGCTGCAGATCTGACCCGCAGCAAGACGGAAAGGAGCATCACCGACGCATAATAGTTCGATTGACGAGCTACATGGAGCGGCATTGAGTCTTCTCAGTTAAAAAGAAGCTTAAAGGAAGCGGGGTAACTTTCAGAGAGGACCTGACATCTGCGCGCCACGACCTACTGCCACGGAGAAGTTTGGCAGAGGAAAGACGTGGACCACGGATGGGCGGATCGTCTGGCTGGATGGTAACGGGCGGCGTGGAGTCGCGACGAGGCTATCCGACCTTTCTCAGTAAGTCGAACTTTCTTTATACTTAGTTTTTTGTAATGTTGAATATCTATTTATTTTTGTGTAGTATTTTCCATTTTCGTTGTATTTTCACCTTTGGATAGATTTTAGTTTATTATTAAATATAATTTGTCTTGTTTTTGTTCATTGTAAGATTTATGCATATTTTCAAGAATGTTTTTTCTTTTATTCATTGCTAAATAATAAAAGTTATTTATTATTTAGCAATGAATTACATTACATTTTAATGTTATGTAATTCATTGCTAAATAATTACATTACATTACATTACATTACATTACATGAATTACATGTAATTACATGAATGTAATTACAAAATAAATTACATTCATAATTGTAAAAATGAATGTTTTTTCATTCCATTTACAATGACAGTGTATTTTTCTTTAATCGTTTTAACTTCACAATATCATTTCAAATATTTTACAGTTTTACCATTCAACTATTATTTAATTTATATTGTTTCTTTGCTTTATTTTAATAATTCATATTGCTCAATTCAATTTTCAGTGTTTTAATCAGTTATTTTTTAATAGATATTGTAAGAAGTAAATTCTCAGTTGTTAATATTACTATTTTTTTTGCTACGTCCTACATATATTTTTGCTACTTTAGTTCCCATTTTTAGCTACCACTGCTGTTCTTCTTCTTCATTGTTTTAAATGATAAGACTTCTTATATTAAACTCATTTATTATCGACTATGTCAAAAAAGGAAATGTTCAGTTGCAGTATTAACTTTATTCAATGATGCAGTATTGATTAACCATGAATGGACTTGATGTTTTATTATAACAAATTAAACAGTAGAGAAAACTGTTTAATTTGTTATTTATGTGATGTTTATTTTAATTAGTTTTAGTCACAGTTATGGGTTTTAACCACTTTATTTACCACTTCAATATTTTAAGTATTTCTTTTATTTAATTTGGAGCCATCACATGTTATGTTTACTTTTCAGAATCAGAATCTCTTTATTAATAAAAATATACATTATAATATGAACTATATTACACTGTATAACATGAATGGTATCACATGTCTATTACATACACAACTTCATTACTTCATACATATAAGTACATTAGAGTAAGTATAATGGGTTTGGATTAAAACTGAGATATTGTATCCTATATTACACAATTTCTTTAATTATATCGAAAAATGAATTTATTTCATACAGAGGATGGCACAGGAGGAATAGTTTTAGCTTATTTTTCAATTTACATTCAAGTGTTTTAAAATGCACTGGAAGTGCATTCCAAGCTTTAGGACCCAAAGTCAAAGCGGCAAAAGCTTTAAGTTTAGTAGTTTGTTTTTCAATTACGAAATTCCTACCACCTTGAGTACCGTAGGAATGAGTTTCTTTATGTCTTCTGTGGTCAGAGGTTGCCACATACAATATTATTTTATAAATGATCAGGCATGGTAGAGTCATAATTTGTAGCTCATTAAATTTTCCCACACAGGAATCCCGATAGCCGAGACCAGCAATATACTTGATTGCTCTTTTTTGAAGAAGAAATAATTTGTTAATATTCTTTTTTGAAGTGCTATCCCAAATCTCAGCTCCAAAAGACAAATGTGAATAAAAAAAAGGCAAAATAAGCAATTCTGAGAGTAGGTATATCACACATAATTGAAAGCTTTCGTATGATGAAGTTTCCTTTGGCCAATTTCAAGCAAAGGTCATCAGTATGATTGTCCCAACTCAAATTTTTGTTAATTACTAATCCCAAAAATTTTTTGAATCACCACTTAGGATCTTCTGATCGTCAACATTAATTTGTATTTCAAAGTTGGCTCTTTTCGAAGAAGTAAAATCGAGAAAAACTGATTTATTAGCAATTACTGTTAGAGGATTTTCATTGAAATATTGAATTACACTGTTTACTCCAATGTTTGCTTAAATTTCCAAGTCGCAGAGATCTGAGTTTTTGAAAATTAGAGAAGTGTCGTCAGCATATAAAAATGTTTGCTTAGGATTGAAATACTACTAATATCATTTATGCAAATAATAAAAAGCAGAGGACCAAGAGTAGATTTTGATGAGGACTCGGGACTGGTTAAAACCACAGCATTTGTATAATAAGCAACCATCGACAGCACAAAAACTGCAGTAGGTCATACCTCCAAAAGTAACTCATTGAAGATATAAAAAACATTGTACCGGCCGTTAAAAAAGTTATATACTTGTAACGGCAGAATGACTTTTAAAATAGCAAAGAATGAAACAGAACTTGAAGTTTGATTCAAAGGAATGTCCCAAAATTCCTGGAACACAATCTTTTCATCGACATGTGCTTTTGGCAGACAACAAAGTTAAGTGCTTCTAAAAGTCTATTTCTGTGGACTTCAAAGAGTTTATAGCATCAAAGAAAGTGATGTTAACTTTGGATTAATATGACACCATTGCCTGCGTACGTATGACTAAGAGTGATGGCTCAGAAAATTCCATCTGTCAATCGAGAGCATAATGACTGTTGCTGGTCCAAGAACTTCCTTCAAAACAGCAAAAATTATGAAATAAGGGTCACTTTGAGTAATATCTCAAGGAAGACTACACCCCTACAGCAACTGATGCAATTTCAACATCACACAATAGTTGTGTGATGAAATCTTGCAACTACTCAATGCTCATCAGTCATGAAAATAAAAGTTTGTATATTAATAAATAGTATAACTATATGTGTGTCATTGTTTTATATATTTTCAGGCATAGCAAAGCATAATACATAGCTATGTTTAGCAGTGTAAGTAGCTGGACCGATATTTTTTTTTTTTTTTAATCTTGGCACTTTTCTACATTATGTCTTGGTAAATAATAAAGTCCACAAAACCAAATTTTTGCAGATTTTTCCTCTGTTCTAGTACTAAAACTGCGATAAATTTCAAATTTTTATTACCATGCTCTCAAAAAAGATATTAATCTTTGAACTTTGAAAGATTTGAAAACTTCATCATTTCAAAAATTGTTTTCTAAAAAACTATGCTAGTCCACTATTTGAAACCTTGTAAATTTGAAATATCTCAATATACCTATCACACAAAAAAAATAACAAATAAATTAACTGTTGCTTTCTTGAAAAAATAATTGTGTGAAAATTTATTTTTGAAAAAATCCATATATTTGAGCCCTTATACTAAAGTTTAAGTACATACCTGTAAGAACTTAAGTTAAAGTTCAGGCTCTTCTGAAGATATTGGTTTTTGTTCGAATGTTCTAGGATGAATAGAAGAGGAGATATGTGCTTCTCTGCAAAGTTCGAAATTCACTTAAAAGAGGTGTTTTTCCGAAGCCACAATAGCCGCCATCGGTAAAATAAAAATTTTAAAAATTAAAGAACATACTTTTTGTACTTTTGATGAGTGGTACTTTTAGATATAAAAATATGAAAAATAATAAAAAATGTAGTAACTACTGCTGCGAGCCTGTGGTATGTGGTATTCACCAGGGGTCTGTCTTGGGACCTCTAGTTTTTATTCTTTACATTAATGATATAACTTCTGTTATACAAAATTCTATCACTTATACGCTGACGACTTACAGATATACCAACATTTCTCTATCACAGAATCCGACATTACTGTATCAAACATGAACCGAGAAGCTGCAGCAATCACTTCTTGGGCAAAACGACATGGACTCAAACTTAACAACGATGATAAGACTCAAACAATTTTAGTTGGACATCCTAGACTTTTAACTTCTGTTGACAATTACACTTTTCCAAAAATAAATGTTAACAACTTGACATTAAACTATTGTGATCGACAAAGTTAAGAATCTTGGTCTTACTATTAACAGAACATTAAGTTGGACTGACCAAGTTACTGGTACATGTGGAAGAGTGTTTGGTGGTATCCACAGTTTCAAGCGGTATGCTTCCTGTTTCCCATTCAATACAAAAGTGATGTTGGTTAAGACTTTTATTCTGCCGCACTTTAACTGACTGTTAAGCTCTCGGACAAACTTCAAATGGCACAGAATTAGTCAATTAAATTTATTTTTAACCTACGTTGAGAGGATCATGTTACACAAATTTTCGCCAAAAATCTGTTTTGAAGTTGAAACAGCTTCGAGATTATCACGTACTAACTATTCTTCATAAAGTTTTAAATTACAGAACTCCAAGCTATCTGTCTGAGCGTGTCAAGTTCATTTCTGAAATAAACATTTGACACACTCGTCAGGGAGCCCTTGATGACAATTTAAACTACAATAAACATATTGAAGGAGTGGCCAATAAAGTCTCAATCGGAGTCTTCATCCTACGGACACTGAAAACAGTAGTGAGCAACGAGGTTCTCGTTTCAGCTTAATATGGTATAATTTACCCCTATCTTTCATATGCGGTTTGGCCGGTTTGGGGAAGTGAAAGGCAAAGGACCGCTTTTTTGTTCCGCTTACAAAAGAAGGCTATAAGGATCATCTTCTCCCTCCCCAGAAACCAATCATGCAGAGAAATATTTAGAACCAGCAAAATTTTAACATTCCCTTCCATTTATATCTTGGAGACATTACTGTTTGTTAAGAACAATGTTACAATGTTTAGTTTTCCTTCCAGTCACAGTTATCAATTCCGCAATAACAATCATATTCCCATTCCTAAACATTCAACTTCATTTTTTCAAAAACAATTCCTTTATAATGCTGTAAAACTTTACAATAGTCTCCCATTATCTCTAACGATCGAGCAAGATCACCGTTCTTTTAAGAGGGGGGTTAAAACAACGTTCTTGGAGGAAGTAGTCTACAGCGTCCGGGAGTTTCTGGCTGGTAGTCGCTAATAAATTCCTGTGTAATGTTTTAGTTAATAATATATATAAATTATTGTATTGACTTAGCTAATGCAAATGTGTTGTTGATTTGGCCAAATAAACAAGTTTGAAGTTTACTATTAGCCCCAATTCATCGCACTGCTCTGTACAATAGATCTTTTACTGTATCCGGGTGCCGATTATGGAATATGCTTCCTGACAATATCAAGGATATAGGCGAGGGCCTTCGCTTCGGGGCGGAGCTAAAGAACCTATTTTTGCGGAACCTGTAGACGGAGCGGGCGGGTGCGTTTGGTCGTCATGGTTTAGGGTGGTATGTATGAGTGATGGATGATTGTGTTTTTGAAGATTTGTATTATTTTGTGAAGATATTCATTTGTTAGTTATAATTTTAAAGTTATTTTGTATGTTTGATATGCTGAATGTTGTGTTTTTTTTATTGCTGATTACTGATATGTTGCAATTGGTTTATATTGTATTAATACTCGTAGTAATGTTTTGTGTTATTTATATGATAAGTTTTGTTAATTTTGATAAGGTTATGTGGTAGAGATGACTGTCCAGTCCTAACCTCACCTTAAAAATAAAGTAATTTTTCATTTAAGTTCTGTGGTTGCTTTAATGCGTGATAATGGCACAGACCTTCTATTATACCATAATATTATAGGTATAATAGTAGGTCTATGATAATGGTAAAGAGATGATAGGCTTGCAGAATGCTAAGATGTTAGCACTTTAACCTTAAAAGAAACGGGAACTAGCAAGTTCCCGTCAATACCGTCTAACGTGTATGGGTGGGCGGCTGGGTCAATACCACCTAACGTTTATGGGTGTGTAGGTAGTTCAGTCCTACATAACGTGTATGGGTGGGTAATTTGTAATAGAGGATACCTCAGTGGCTAAGGTTTCGAACTGTGGAGGGCATGTCCAAGGTTCGAATCCCCAACTGGGCTAACGGTTGGTACTTCACTCGTTGATTGAAGTTCACGCACAGACCTTCAGGCACCAAGGTCATAATCATAACAAATAATTAATTTAATTTTTATGTTATAAATGCCTGGGTATCTACTTTGATAAATTATACTTATCCGACTTACTGAGTACACTTACACTTATGTGGCTGTAGTTATCGATGCATTGAACACTATTTATGGACCCATTTAAACACCCATTTTCAACTTATATTCACGTATACCATATCCTGATGATCGGCACATTAAAGTTAATTAAATATATTGTATAGATTTAAAAGTTTATATATATATACATATTTTTTACTTTAAATTAAGATGAAATTATTTTGATATAGAGCGCCTTTAAATAAAATGTAATATTATTAAAGAAATAAAAAGAATATATATATATATATTATAGTACCTTGCGCATAGGCTTTTAAGATTACCAGAGACTAAAAACAACATTGACAGAAAAGTTTAGCAGAGGACAGAACAACATGGATAGATATATGAATGAGGTGGAGAAGAAGGTGTGAGCAAGACAAGGATAGAATAAGGGGTAAGAGCGTGTGATAGAGTGAGGTAGAGAAGTAACTTTACTCTTGCTGTCAAGCTGGATGGCTGCTGATTGCTGGTATATGAAAACATGGCTGGCTACATGATCAGTTCGTAATTAAAGAAGTGTTACACTTGTTCGTGATTTATTACGGTTCGACAATGCGTTATCAAATTATTTTGTGTCTTATGACTTTTTGACGTGATAAACTTAAACGTAGGAGATAGTGGATCGTCATGAATTGTCACCAAATTTTAAGTGGAGCTTGCAACGCAGGCGATCGTTGCTTTGCTGTTGGTAGTGTTGAAGGGATACCTTTTACAGTAAGTGCAATTTCATTAATTCTGTTATGTAATAGCTATTTTAAAAACAAAAATTCTAGAAATGTCAGTTGATATAGGTAATGCTCGATGAGAACTTATGCTCTCAAATTTTATATGATTTTTAACGTGATGTCAGCCTTGATCCATTTATTTGACCTGTCACTGGGTAGATATTGGGTATAAACAAAATTAAAAAATAAAGTAATATTGCTCTTGTGAAGAATTTGGATGGATATTTCATAAGCTTTCACACACTTATAACGCTAAGTTTTTTTAAAATTTTTTTCAGTAGTGGCCTAGTTCTTAAGAGATTTTAGGTCAAACTTAGGGGAGGTGATCTCATAAAAGTTCTCTGATGAATCTGTTACTTTTATACTGAAGGAAATTATGTTAAAGGATCTTCACTCTATTTTTAACCTATTGGTAAATAATTATGTTAATGCATACAGCCTATCAGATTTGACTAAGTGTAAACTAAAATACTGTAACACAGACATTCGAATTCTCTTGTTAATTATTAGAGACAGGTTTTATATTTCTAAAGTAGGATATCTATTTAGGCCTATCAGGACCATGATTTATGTGTATTAAGGTATTTTGGTGCTCTTTTATAATCTTAATACTCGTAAATTATTTCAAAAAAGCTGAAAGGATTAGACCTACAAATAGTAGGGCCTAAGCAGTGCACTTCAGTAAAACAATTTAACAATTAATCCAACATACAAGCCTAGTTTTACTATCAGAAATTAGATTAGGCCCATGAATTGATGTTTGTATGTTAATATACCCTTCGTTTTATTTCCAGATTTAAAGGTACTGTAAACAAATACAGTGTAGAACTTATGACAGTTACCTTCTTTATGAACTTACTTAATCCAACCTTGAATTATGTTAGGTATGAATTTTAGATGATGCTATCAATGACCACCTTTACCTTTACCTTCCTCTTCGCCACCACTCTCCTCAAGACAGGGGGCATGTCAGTTCTCTTCGGGCATAGCCCAGGATTGGTCAAGTCTATGGTTGGACAGGATAGCTTACAATCCATGTTTAGTATGTGTTATTTTATATGTTCATGTCTATATTAAAGAATTCTTCTTTTGTATAACATGGATATGCTGTTAAATATGCAAATAGAGATTTTTTAAATTTGGTTTTGTTTTGTCTTAGTATTTTTATGTTGTTTGGAAAATGATTAAAAAAATGTATACCTATATATTGTGGTTGATTTAGTGTTTTTTGTAATCTTTTATAAGGTATGTCTAGAAATTGTTTTTATTTCTTGTGTTATGGCTATGGATTTCGGATCTTGTTTTGTTATTTTCTTGTATGGCGTGTAGTATTGTGTCTTGAATGTACATTGGGATGACAGTTAGAATTTTTTCTTCTTTAAAATATTGTCTACAAGGAGTGTTGGTAGGCAAATTGTTGATTATTCTAATTGCTTTTTTTTGCAATATTAGTATCGGTTCTATTTGTGTGTGTGCGAAGCATCTCCCCAGGCAATTAAACCAAATTTTATGTGGGTTACCATTAGGGAGTGATAGGCTATAAGAGCTGGTTTTTTCCCTGCTATGGTACTTATCCGTTTTATTGCATAGAGAGCTGATGACAATTTTTTTATGAGCTGTTGGGTATGAATGTTCCATGTAAGTGAGTTATCTATTTGTAGTCCTAAAAATTTTGTTTTATTTACTGTTGCATTGTTTTGTTCATTGTTATCAGGTTGTTGGATTTGTAATGGAGTAAGTTTTGGGGTGAATTAATGTTGTATGTTTTAGTGTAATTGATTTCAAGTTTAATAGATTTAAGTTCTTCCTCTGTTTTTTTTATTGTTGTTTTTATTCTATCTTGTGTTTCTTGTTGATTTTTGCCTGGTATTATCAGGGTGGTATCATCTGCAAATATGATGCATTCAGAATATATTGGTAGTTTTGTCGGTAATGAATTTATGTAGATTAAAAAAAAAGAGCGGACCAAGGACTGATCCTTGTGGCACACCGTTTGTCATGAATTTTTCTTTGGATCTGAAAGTTTTCCTAATGTTTTTATTGGTTGATTTTATTTCAACCATTTGGCTTCTATTTGTCAAATAGCTTTGTACCCAGCTTTTAGCTTCTCCAGTAATACCTATTTCAGTTAGTCTAATGTTCCAGTTTAGGCAATCGAAGGCCTTTTTTAGGTCTAAAGAATATTGCTGAAACGTGTTGTTTCTTTTCCCAACTTTCGGGGATGAATTTTAAAAAGTCTGCGACTGCTGTATTTATGGATTTGCTATTTCTAAAACCATGTTGGTGAATATGTAATTTGTTGTTTGTATTTAGATAATTAATTATTTGACCATGTATGGTTTTCTCTAGGTATTTTGATATTGTAGGTAATATTGCAATTGGCTGATAATTTTCTATGTTATGTTTGTCAGATTTTTGTACTTATGGTATACTAGAGATGTTTTTAGTATTTTCGGTACTGTGCTTGTGGATATGGATGTGTTGATAAAGAGTAGAAGTGGTGGAATTAATTTGTCAGTGCAATGAAGTAGGTAGTAACTTCCCTGGTATTTCGTCTGCTCCTGTTGTGTTATTATGTTTGGTGTTCTTGATTATTTGTCTAAGATCTTCATCTGCAATGCATTTAAAAGAGTTTAAATTTGCAGTAGTAAAATGGTTTAGTGTTTAATGTTGCTGAAAATTAGGCTGTTGCTGTGTTTGGTTGTCAACTTGAAGTTGGCCTATGGATAAAAAATATGTGTTGAAGTGATTTGCTATAGTTTGAGGATCTGTTTCTAATTTTTTATTTATATTAAGTATTATATTGTTATGTTCTGTAGATTGTCTTTTTCTTTCTTGGTTTATCATCTTCCATATTGCTTTAGTTTGGTTTGTGGCTGTTGATATTTGTTGTTCAGTGTGTAGTTTTTTTGAGTAACGTATCTGTTGGTCATAAGTTTTTTTGAGTGTCGTGTAAGTTATTTTGTCTGAGTGTTGTCCCGTTACTAAGTATTTATTTTTTGCTTGCAGTGTACTGTCTCTTAGATGTTTTAATTGTGGTGTCATAGTAAATTGCTGGGTCAGTCTATGATGTATAGTTCTGTTCTGAAGTGGGCTAATTTTGTTTAGATGATATTGTAATAGTCCAATAAATTGGTCGAATTTTTTTTTCTTTGTTATTCTCAATGTATATATTATGCCAGTTTTCCTTTGAAATTTGGAGCTTGAATAGGTCCATGTTTTGTTTTGATAAATTTCTTGTACAGATTTTTGTTTGACTGTGTAAATGTATTTTTGTGTTAAGGGTGCATACTTGCCTTGGTGATCAGATAAAGTGTTGTCAATTATTTTTGTTTGCGGCCAAAGATAATTAGTTATGCAGCAATCAATGCTTGTTTCTGTTGTTGTAGTTATACTAGTTGCAGGTAGACTTTCCAGGTGTAGGTTGTGTTGATGTAATGTACTCGCGAGGCTCTTCAATACATCGGAGTCTACGAGAGTATTTATATTTATGTCACCTAGGGTTACAATTTAAAAAAAAAACTGCCCTACTGTATTAAACTGCCCCATGTTGGATGTATGAAAGTGTCCCAATGGTACCACATTTAAAACGTACCTTGTGCTTCTAGTATATATTAGAATACAGATCAGTCACAAGGCAGACACCTAAATTAAAGTATTAACAAGTAGGCCTAAATTACTTCGATGTAGAACAGAAAAATGTATCAATAAGTGCATTTACCTCACTTTTCAAACAGAAAAAATAAATACTTTTCCTCAGAAATCTGAAAATCTTCAATAAGATCCACCCACATGTAACTGGAAAGTTGAAACTTTTATAGGAACTAATATTTAGAATAAGCAACAGGTAGTGGTGGAGTTTTTATTTCCTGCTGCTCTAGGGGGCTGAAAATTAAAACTGCCTCACTCTCCCCTGCCCACAACAATATATTTACACCAACAATAATGAATTTAGGAATGACATTTTTCCTTTTTTTCATTTTCATAGTTTTTCCGAATTTTCCCCCAAAATTTTTGCAAGTACTTTCATAATTAACCCAAGATATGAGTGTTTTGATAAATACGTTGAAAAATGCATAATTTGCTATATCGAATAATTAGACTACGTGTTATATAATAAAACTAATGAGGTTAAAATGTTTCAAAGGGTATTCTTCTACATAGCTCAACTACAAATTTTAAATTTCCGCTAGTGTTTCGTTTTATTCTTGTAACATTTGTATGGTTTTACATAATGAAAACTGTATAGTTATTTTCGTTTATAATTTAGGTCTAATATTTAAAATATATTGGCTATGCATAATCTTTGAAATGTCTACTGAAACTTATAAAACAAGGCAGGGTAAACCTTTTGTAAGTTGGAAAATTGTATAAATTGTTTATATAAAAAATTGTAAACTTTGTAAAAATGTTATATTTTGTTTCCAATCAGATATTGTTATTCTCTATGTTTTTTCTGAAGAGAAACATATAGAACAAGGTATAAATACTGTAATATTTGTTTTTCTTTTTATTTATGGCAAAAATTCGTACGTGAGGTATAAAAAATATGGGAATTACGTATGATTAGTTTTTGTATGATAACTTAAATTTACTTTTACGTATAGGCTACCTATAATGTTGACATTTTCAAAAACTAGATAACATTTAAAATCTATTGGCTGTCTCATATTTTAGAAAAATGTGGTAGAAGTAAGTTTTTTAGGCATGGCCCTGTATTTTATAAACAAAAATTATATTTTTCATATATGAAATTAAAAAAAATATATAAACAAAGTAATTGGTAATTTAAAATCAATTATTTTTGTTAAATCACTATTTAATTGTTAAAAGGAGTGTATTTAGCAAGACACATGTACTTATTTATTTTATTTTTAGTTATTTTAAAGTAAAAACCTTGCGCAACGCCTAAAAACAGCCTGCCACTAGTAGGGTTAAAAGTTGTTGATTGAATCTCTTATAATTTTTTATAACTGAATTCTATTTACTACATATCATTAATGTACTTATAATAGCTTATAAAGTAATATTGTAGATCTTATAAAGGAGCAGTCGTGCTAGGAGGGCTACACCTTGGAATGTGGATGATATCCCCAACATTCCTTGCCACAATATCTCCCCTTTTGCCGTCTTGATAGATTTATTGAATACTACTCTGTTATATTGTTACTAATAACATTTAAAAAGATAGAAATATTATGTTGTATATATTTTTACTCCTTCCTTACTTTTAATATCACCATGACTCAAAATACAAATTTTCATAAACAATACTTGAAAATAAACTTACACACATAAAATAATAGTAGTAGTACATAATTACAAAGCAAATAAAATTCACTTAAATGCATGCAAAGTAATGAATATAGTTTTCACCAAGACAATATGGCTCAATAAGACAAATGCTTTTTAATAGAAATAAGCCCAGTACATAATGTACACAAAATACTGCTAGTAAACACAACAATAACAACAATAAAAATAATAAAATACTAATAATGAAAATATATTGTACAGTAAGATTCAATATTTTCTAGTTCCTTGTCTTATTTTTATAAAAGTACAAAATGGCTTGAACACTTGTTAAAAAAATCGACAAATCATGTAAGATTTGGTGGGAACCAAGTTTTGAGACGACTTTATACAACGTTAAGTAAAAGAAGAATATTTGTTAAAATGTAATGTTCCATACTGCCAAAATGATAAATAAGTTAGTATGTTCACCGGAAGGCCATTCAACATCGGTATAGGCCCTACAAAGGTAATAATTGTTACATTGCTATTTGAGTCGTAAACATTATACCAAAAGGCACATCCTAAAAGGTCATTAAACTTTTGCAATTAAGGTGAGTAATGTATTTTTGAAATATCAAGATTGACATAAAAATCTTGTGTTTTTTAAAATACAATCCCCAAAAATTGGATAGTCTCAATAATAGCAAATTACTCTGTCTAAAGTTTTGAATTGAAATATGTTTTTAAGATGACCTATGATTTTAGGAAGAAATGTGTTTTTAAAAATCCTTTACTACCAACTCCTAGTCTTTTTTTTAATCCTTTTTCTACTCCTAGATTTTTGTTGATGTAGTGTTTAAGTTGCTGTCTCTTATTTGTTAATCAAGTTTATTTTTTATGAAAACAATTTACAATATTTTGATCAAGAAATAACATAAAATTGAGGGGCATTGCAATAATTTTTCTCCATTTTATTGATAAGCATTGTTTCTTATTAGCAATAATAAAACATTCTATATTGACCTGTCAGAATGACCCTCATGGAAAAAAGCCTCGTCACTATTGATATTAAAAATCATATTTCTTAGTGTTTACCGAGTTGCCGATACAAGCCAGGGGAACGATTAAGGGGCCAAATTTTTAAAAAAAGACGATATAAATAGTTTAATATAACATTATGTTCCAATACTTTCAAATTTGGAATAATTTATGTTTTTTTTTTTTAATGTTTAATCCAATTTTTATTCATAAACTGTTTACTATATATGCATTGGTCTTTTGTTTTTGGGCAGTACTATTTTAATGTGCACCTTGTGCACTGATGTTGAGAACCGTAAACTACTAATTTAAATACTGATAATAATAATTAAATAACATCAAGGTTTTAAAGTAAATAATTTAGGTTTTTATTCATTTGCCTCAAAGAAATTATCCGTTAGAAAACGATCATATTTTGAGTATTATTTGGAGTATAAATTGGAGAAAGTAGAAAAAATAAAAACAGCTCTTTGTATTGATATACTCAGTATAAGTGTTATCTATATAATAAAATATTTAGAACCATTAACAATATATTCATTTAAACATATATAACTTGCAAATATAATAAGTATACTTTATATTAAATACGTTAATTTGTTTAACACAGATAATCTATATTTTTATTTATTTGTACAATCATTGACCATAGAAACAAACAGACTGTCCACACATTCGTTGTATACACACACCTGTGCTGCTATTTAATGCTGTTTGAAATTATTGGTTTAAAATAATCGCTGGGACGCATGTTTGGCACACTTTTAGCTCAGCTGTTAGTCACTTTAGCATGTGCTGGAGAGATACAGAAAGAGGGATGAAATGAGATAAAGGGATAGAGAGATATCGCTGGCGCTACCTGTGACAACGGGGCATGAACTAAAATGTTGTGGAACAGGAGAATCAGCTTCATGAGATTCATTTGAGCTGGAAGTTTCCTTGTTTCTATATTGATTTGTATGCTGCTAATGCTTTTATGTTGACTTATAACACCGTTACTGTGATTTGATTTAAATTGATACAGCAACTCCATACTGACAGGTGAATGTGAAACCTAGAATAGGAACGGGAAAATTGTATGTCATTTTGGGTTTTATACTGAATTTATACTACCATAAATATAAAGATATGTTTGTATGACAGATTGTTATATTGCTAATATTCTGAGAATAGAGATTTATTGCATGTAAAAAATTGATAAAAACCAAAGATGTCTGTTAATAATGTCCGAAACAGTAATAGATCCATTTTTCAGTGATAATAATTCCTTATAAAGTCGTATTGCTGTGTTTCATTATTTGAAATAAGATGACATTTTATCACTAAAATTTACTTTATCAAGTGAGCCTGTTTCTTCTCTACCTTATTTTTTTTAGTAATAAAAGAATAAATCAGACAAAACTTAAGCTCGAAACATTTACTTTAATACATTGCCATTGGTTAGTGACATGTTCACATGGGTTGTTGAATACTTCTAGTATATTGAAGGTTACACAATTGACTCAATTAAAGTTGATTGACAGAAACTTAAACTTGAAGCCTTTACTGGTGTCAAGACACATTGTCATTGCTTAGTGCCTTGAACTTGGGTTGTTGAGTTCTCCAAGTGTATCGAAGGTTACACAATTGACTCAATTAAAGTTAATAGCCATAAACTTTAACTAGGAGCCTTTACTGGTATCAAGACACATTGTCATTGGTTAGTGCCTTGAACTCGGGCTGTTGAGTACTCCTAGTGTATTGAAGGTTACACAATTGACTCAATTAAAGTTAATGGCTATAAACTTAAACTTGAAGCCTTTACTGGTATCAAGACACATTGTCGTTGGTTAGTGACATGATCACATGGGTTGTTGAGTTCTCCAAGTGTATTGAAGGGTACACAATTGACTCAGTTAAAGTTAATGGACAGAACACTTAAACTTGCAGCCTTTACTGGTATCAAGACACATTGTCATTGGTTAGTGCCTTGAACTCGGGCTGTTGAGTACTCCTAGTGTATTGAAGGTTACACAATTGACTCAATTAAAGTTAATGGCCATAAACTTTAACTAGGAGCCTTTACTGGTATCAAGACGCATTGTCATTGGTTAGTGACATGATCACATGTGTTGTTGAGTTCTCCAAGTGTATTGAATGGTACACAATTGACTCAATTAAAGTTAATGGCCATAAACTTTAACTAGGAGCCTTTACTGGTATCAAGACACATTGTCATTGGTTAGTGACATGATCACATGTGTTGTTGAGTTCTCCAAGTGTATTGAATGGTACACAATTGACTCAATTAAAATTAATGGCCATAAACTTAAACTAGGAGCCTTTACTGGTATCAACACACATTGTCATTGGTTAGTGACATGATCACATGTGTTGTTGAGTTCTCCAAGTGTATTGAATGGTACACAATTGACTCAATTAAAGTTAATGGCCATAAACTTTAACTAGGAGCCTTTACTGGTATCAACACACATTGTCATTGGTTAGTGACATGATCACATGTGTTGTTGAGTTCTCCAAGTGTATTGAATGGTACACAATTGACTCAATTAAAATTAATGGCCATAAACTTTAACTAGGAGCCTTTACTGGTATCAAGACACATTGTCATTGGTTAGTTGACATGATCACATGTGTTGTTGAGTTCTCCAAGTGTATTGAATGGTACACAATTGACTCAATTAAAGTTAATGGCCATAAACTTTAACTAGGAGCCTTTACTGGTATCAAGACACATTGTCATTGGTTAGTTGACATGATCACATGGGTTTTTGAATACTCCTAGTGTATTGAAGGTTAAACTATTGACTCAATTAAAGTTAATTGACAGAAACTTAAACTTGAAGCCTTTACTCGTGTCAAGACACATTGTCATTGGTTAGTGCTTTGAACTCTGGTTGTTGAGTACTCCTAGTGTATTGAAGGTTACACAATTGACTCAGTTAAAGTTAATGGACAGAAAACTTAAACTTGCAGCCTTTACTGGTATCAAGACACATTGTCGTTGGTTAGTGACGTGATCACATGGGCTGTTAAGTACTCCTAGTTTGTTGAACAGTTGCACAGTTGACTCAATTAAAGTTAATGGACAGAACACTTAAACTTGAAGCATATAGTTAAGACATATAGTAGTTGGTTAGTGACCTGATAACATGGGCTGTTAAGTACTCCTAGTTTGTTGAACAGTTGCACAATTGACTCAATTAAAGTTAATGGACAGAACACTTAAACTTGAAGCCTTTACTGGTATCTGGTAACACATTGCCGTTGGTTGGTGACTTCATCACATGGGCTGTTAAGTACTCCTAGTTTGTTTAATGTTAATGAATTGAGTCAATTAATGTTAATGGACAGAACACTTAAACTTGCAGCCTTTACTGGTGTTAAGACACATAGTAGTTGGTTAGTGACCTGATCACATGGGCTGTGTGTTGAAGGTTACTCAATTGACTCAATTAAATTTAATGGACAGAAACCTAAAATTTTTCCAGTTACTAATATTGGATGTAAAATTTAAAATTCAACTAGGCCTAAGTTATTATGTGTATTGTTTGACAAAAAAGAAAAAGCAGCTTAACCCTCGAGCCAAGATGGAATCCATCCAGCTGTTATTAAGAAAAGAGCAGTAATCTTCAGTTTACACAAACGCCTATCTTTCCCACTATTTCCACTTCCACTTCTCTATAAATAGTCAACCAGTTTCCACTTTGCCCTTGCTCAGTGTACATCAATAAACTTAGCTAGGGGTGTATTCCACCCAACGTGTATGCTAACGTTTCACGTTTCAAACCATTTAGTTGTTTTTAGTTTTATCACTATGATTTTACTAGTTATTTTTTGTATAAATAGTGTACATAGACATATCATAAAAACATTGAAAATGGAGTGCTTTAATTTAGGACAAAGGAGGATTTTGGAAATGTTAATTGAGAGTAAGGGAGAAAGTAATACAATTTCTGACGATGATAGTGACTTTGAGCGTACAATATTTCTTTGAAAAAATATTTGTAGATTTTGTCAAACAAGCACTATAATTCATTGGCTGATTATAAGTGGACGTCTTTTAAATTGTAATATTTTGTTTTTATTTTATAATGTAATTTGATCAACCACAATCAACCATTATTCATTAATTCTTTGTTTGAAAATTTTCCTATAAACCTATGTTTATACATTTATAAATGATTTCTATTACCTTTCTCAAACACAAAAATTTATGAATTTTATATTTATTGACCAAGTATTTTTTATAAATATAATACAACATTTTAGGAAAATTACATTCTACAACAATTCTAGTTCATAAGAATTTAAAACTTAATCTAATACCTTAAAATTCACTTTGGGTTTTCTAAAAGAAACCATTTAAAAAGTACTATATTAAAAAAGAAACAAATTAAAATATTTTTATGTACGAAATATAAAACAAAATGGGTTGGAAAAGACCCTATGCGTGTGCTTGTAGTAAAAAAAATGGCACGTGTGCCCAAAATGAAACCAATTAAAATTATGTACGTGTATTAATCAACATTTATTTCTCCCGTGAAAATAGTGCCGTTTTAAATATCTAATCAGTAATGACTTCAGTTAAAGGAACTTTGTCTTTGTGATTCACAGTTGTAGAAGTGACCTTTAGTATTTAAAGTACTGCCATATCAATATCCTTTGCAATTCAAATACGGTACATTATTATTATAAAAAAATGAACAAGTATGGTCTGTTTTCAGTTGCTATTGCGTCTAGTTTGTTTCTGTCTGGTCCTGTCTGTTTGATATTGATTAGATATTTTATTGTATTGTGTTTACCATTCATTACAATATTTCTTTTAAATTATGAAACGTGTTAGTAGTGAAAATATTCAATAAAGGGACAATCTATTCTACTGTAAAGCTTCAATCAACAAAGCTTCAGTCATAATTGTACTATACATTTTATAAAAAATGGTATAATTGTATTATACATTTAATAATACAATATATATATATATATATATATATATATATATATATATATAATGTTATAATAACAAATAATAACTGAGCACCTTTAAACAGTTTTTTTATTAAATTAACACGACCGGTTTCGGCATTTATGCCATCTTCATAGGTGTTATGTGTTTACAAAACAAATAAAATTAAATAAATAATTATCATAAAGGAAACATATGTTAAATTAGTAAATATTTTTGATTTGGTGGTTAGTTGTCATTGTGTATGTTGTTTCTTATATGTATAATTGTTTCGAATATTGCGTTTCTTTTTTGTGTTAACATGGTGTTGATTAAATTATTGGGATTTTTTTGGTTGTGTTTATAAATTTCAAGTTCTTCTTGAGAATCTAGTTTTTTGCTTTTTGAACCAAATTTTAGAATTTTCATGTTGGTTTTTCATATTTGTGTAGTTGTGATTATTGTTTAGTAAGTGTTCTGCAAAGGAAGATTTTATTGAAGTTCTGTTGTTTGATTTTAGAGCTTGTATGTGTTCATTAAATCTTCGTTTAAATGATCGTCCTGTTTGTCCAATATAATAGTTTGGGCAGTCTGAATATATATATATTAATATTGTATTATACACTTAGTATTATTCTGTACTGTGTTTTTTTCTTTATTCTTATTGTATTTTATTTTCTATGTTTAATTTACAAATGTTGATGATTATTTAATTTTTATCAATTGCTATGGTTAATTCAAGGATCATTTTTCTGAGTTTTTGACAAACTTTATAGAACTACTAGCTGTACCCGCCCGCTTCGCCGGTCATAATATTGAGTTTTGATTGTATCATTGAAATGTGCAGTTTACACTGTATCCAATGTATATCCAATTTAAACAGCTGATGTTTTGTGTAGTTTACTACTGTACTCAATTATTTTTATTTTTGAAAGTTTTGCCTACCACAACTTTATTCTATTTGTTTTTATTTAACAGCTGTTAATCAAATAAATCAATCAATTAATATAGCTTCACAAGAAATCAAAACATAAAAATATAAACAGTTTAAAAAATTAACACATGGTTTAATTTAATTTTGACATATTTAAAACCCACAGCTGATATTCTTTTTATATTTGACTTATTATACCTTGATGCATCCTGCTATTTGATTAACATTGAAACTTTAGAAGTCCAAGGGACGGAGCCCTGAGGGATTAAAGAAACGGGAATAGGACAGAAACCTTCCCTGGGGTATATAGAACAACTTCCCCAAGTTTCATGGCGATCGGTTTGGTAGCGCATAAAGACAGACAAACATACATTGGATTTTATAGATATAGATACAACATTTATATAGAGAAAAAAATTATACTTATATAAAGAGTATCTTTTTAAATAGATTTTGCTTAAGAATTAAGATTATTATAATTTAATCATCTTAATTCTTGGTTTTTTATTTTCTATTAAGACGTAGATAGTCAAGAAATTGGTGAATATGGATTTTGAATGAGTGTGTTTAGTGTAGAATGTAGTCATTGTTACAAACTAAGGGCTGTCTATTCCTTAGAAAGTGTCCTTAATTAATAGCCCAGTGACAAATGAACAGCCGGTGGCTATCAGCTGATCCCTCTCAAAATTTGTTACGACTGATTGGGATCGAAGTGAGAATCTTTAGCTTATAAAGCTGGGCTTTAACAAACTATGCTACTTAGACTAAATATAATTATGAACTTGATTTTTGGTTTTGATAAAGTAAAAACCACACCTCTTCAAAACATGGATTATAGATTTATAAATGTACAGTCCACATAGACCTACTGGATAGATAGGGCATCACCAAACTTACCTTTGAAGACAAGTCCATTTATACAGAAGATAGTAAAGCACATAAAGACACAATATAGCCCACTACTCACTTGCTAACACTGAACATTTGTAATAATCTGGTTGGTGTTTCAGTAGGCTTGTCTCTCTTAGATGGCAGGTCTAATCGTGCTGATGGACTGCTTTGTTATCTAGGAAAACGGCTGTAGGCTGAGCTTTTATATTATAAGATGGTTTAGAGAGAACCACGAACGGGAGGGTTAGCAAGAGTAGAGAACTACCCTGTAGCGAAGCAAGGGTAGTAAAGCTCGTCCATCTTTATTTATCAGAGTCTACTTTTTGTTAAAAATCATGATGTGTATTTTAGTCCTACTAAAATAAGAAACAAAACTGTACCGTACCACAACAGAACATTTTATCAAAAAGATGTATTTTATAGTAGAATGAAATTATCTAATAAATTCTCATAATATCTCAAAGGAGAGCCAATTTTCATGAAATTTAGTTAATAAATCATTTAAGAGATAAATTATCTAAACAGCTGAGATTTTCCTAGAAGGCATTCATTTTAGAATAAATTTACCAAATATGAAATATTTCAAAGTTCTATTTATATTATCACCAAAATATTGTTATTTTTTCATTACATTTTATTTAAATACTATTATATGACATAATTTTGTGGTTTTTATTTGTTTATATATACATTTAAAATTTATTTTGTTAGCTTATGCAATTCTAAAAAAGTTGTTAGAAGCAACAAATAATTGTGAGTATGATTATATGAAAGTTTTATCCTAGTTTGTGGGAGATAAAAATAAAAACCTTTATTTACAAGTCCTTTTGATAAACAGACAGTGTAAATAAACCACAACACAACATTTCTTAAGTTGTTCTGATGTTAAATTAAATGGGACTCTGGAAGAAAATTGAATTAAGAGTTGAGGTTGGAACACAGTTGAAGAAAAAGTTATAACATTCAAATACTTGTCTAATTTCTGTGAAACTGTAAATAGTCATATCATTACAACTAGTCATAGCGTGTTAAGTCCCCTTAAAGCTGTATCCCATGAGCAATGTGAGAGAGAACTATAGTGAAGTATACGTTTTAAGTATATGTTTTAAAATTGCAAGTTTCTTTTAACATTTCAAAGCAACATTTTCAGAACTATCTTTATGAAGTAGTTCTTTACAAAGAAGGTGCCTTCATGGACGTAATATAGACGTATAGTGGTACTGAATATACACGTACAGTGGTACTGACCCACCCGGCAACCCATACACATACAGTGGTACTGACTCACCCGCTCACCCATACACGTATAGTGGTACTGACCCACTCGCCCACCCATACACGTACAGTGGTACTGACCCACCCGCCCACCCATACACGTACAGTGGTACTGACCAACACGCCCACCCACAGAAAACAGTGGTATTGACCCACCCGCCCACCCATACACTACGGTGGTACTTACCCACCCGCCCACCCACACACGTACAGTGGTATTGATGAAGTAGTTGTGTGATGTGGTTGGACCAGTTTAGGTTTATTTTAAAAATCAATCCTAAACATTCAAAACTTTATTGAAGCTTATCTTTAAAAATTATCATTTTAAATATAACTAATAACTGGTTGTATTAAACTACCAATTAAGCTTAAAACCAAAAAGGCCTCTAAAACCGATCATTGGGTCTTGTAAAAAATGTCTCTTCGAGTGTAGACTGAATATAGACAAAATATCTTAGTAATACATTCTTCCAGTTGAACATACTTCCAGTGTCTTCAAGATTTGACCTCAGCACTTGACCCCCAAGCTGTGAATTATTTATGTTAGGGTTAAAAGTTAAAGACCGTCTTATTTTACCAGGCGAAATTAGGGCTAAGAAGCTCTCTAACACTTGACCTGGGGACCAACGGCTTAACGTGACTCAGGCCCGGACTGGCTCATTGAAAAGGGCGGTGGACAACCGTCGCCAAGGGCGCCGATATATATATATATATATATAGCTCGATTTCTAGAAATTGATGTGCTGGAACTGTACCTGAAAAAATATTCCGGGGGTTTTGGGGGTATGGAATACCCCCCAACGGAAGCGGGGGGTCCGGGAGTCCTCCCCCGGAAAATTGTTGAAAATACCATCATTGAAATAGGCAATTTTACGCTATCTGAGTACATTTTTGCAACTTGTAATCCAAGATCTTTTTTATTTTTTATTTGAACAATTAGTTCAAAATAACTGTTCAAAACAATCTGTAACCAATTTTTTAATAAAAAAAATATATATATAAATCTTCACTTTATTTTTTTTAACTATATATTATTTCATATTCTACATCATGTTTATTATATATTATTGACTTGGGTATTAACTGTATTAGTGTATTACAAAATCCCCTGACATCGGAAGGTTCAGATAAATGAAACAAGGCGCTTTGGTTTAATAATTCCTAATGTAACACTGCATTACCACTTTACTTTCATACCTGTGTGAAAGAGACAACTTCCTTACAAATAAAATTCATTCAACATATGCTGGTCAAAGGATCGTATACCAAAAACATTCCTGATAGCAAACATATCTCAGGTTGAGGCTCAGCTGAATTTCATTAAAATAAATTGAAATGCTGTACAAAAAGTAGGGATGGGTAAGTAACTGATGGGAAAAAGTCGGTTTTGTGATTACCCACCCACCCATACACGTGCAGTGGTATTGACCCACCCGCCCACCCATACACGTGTATAGCGGTAATGACTCACCTAACCACCCATATACGTGCAGTGGTAATGACGCACCCACACACCGAAATACGTGCAGTGGTATTGACACACCCGCCCACCCATACACGTGTATAGTGGTATTGACCCACCCACCCACCATACACGTTTATGGTGGTAATGACCCACCCACCCACCCATACATGTGCAGTGGTAATGACCCACCCACCCACCCATACATGTGCAGTGGTATTGACCTACCCGTCCACCCATACATGTGCAGTGGTAATGACCCACCCACCTACCCATACACGTGTATAGTGGTAATGACCCACCCACCCATACATGTGCAGTGGTGATAAACATGCCCACCCATACACATACAGTAGTATTGACCCACCCACCCATCCATACACGCACAGTAGTATTGATGGGTGCGTGTATGGATGCCCATACCCGCTCACTCAATGCCACTGTAGGTGTATGGGTGAGCGGGTGGGTCAATGCACGTAATAGTTATAAAATTTATTATTTTTATTGTCATGTTTAATGAGACGTGTTCGACGGTGATACATAACCAAGTGTAATATAAGCGTCCGTATTCAACGAGGTATCCGTTTAGTTAAGTAGAAAGTTACCGGTGAGATATGGGACCTACCACTCACAAACTTCCCAAGTTTAGGAACTCAACAGTTGGTACTACTGATTTCATTATATAACGATACTTTGAATGTTATTTCTTGACGTTTCATAATGAAGACAGTTAATGTTGGAAACCTATTAGATTATTTATTTAAAATTAATTATTTTCACGTATTATATTGAAATTAAGCAGGAACAATAAGGATTATAATTCTTTATATAATCTATCAATGGTCAATAAATTTTAAAAGTGTTACAGGTCTTTGCTTCAGTACACTTTACCGAGTCTAGGTCAAATTTATCTTCGTCGCCACCTTCAAAGTCTTCGTGATCTAGTTCATTATCTGATTCCTCTTCTGACTCTCTTCCCCTCATTCCTAAATATTCGTTGGAAATAGAGGGTTTTGAAATTTGTGGCCAGACTTCAATAAACGATGCTTATTCCTCTCTTAGTTTCTCTTTGTCTATCGAAGGTATGACTTCACAAACCTTATCAAGTGCACAAACCTTATACCGAGTACTGCCGAACGCAGAAGCAGCAATCGGCAATCTGAAATTGCTTATGAATGTACTTTACCTTACTAAGGTAATGTAAGTTTTAAGCCCACCTAATTATTCTGAATAATTACTGAATAACTAGGTAGGTAGGAGGTGGTGTTTATTACGTTAAAATATGCATTTTAATATTCTCACCGCTAAGGCAGTGAAAATATTTGGCGTGAATATTTTTGTTACTAGGCGCCCTACCGCGAGGGCGCCGAGGAGGAGGGCGCACCGGGACGCGTCCCGGTGTCCCGGCGGGCCAGTCCGGGCCTGACGTGACTTACGAACCACGGGAGCAGCAGGGAAAAAACTGTTAATGGTCTTATCGGGAATCGAACCTGGACAGATTGCGTGGCAAGCCATAGCCGCTTCGCTACGGCCGCTCTAAAGGTAGCTTAAAAGGTAGCCTATCACATGCTTTCATCTAATCCAGGAGACTCAAATAGGTTATTTTTTAGAATAAACTGTAACTAAATAAAGTGTAAAATAAAAATATTTTGATATCAGATTTTAATTTTTTATATATACAGGCTACTAAAGTGAGTTAAAAAAAATCTTGCCGTGCAACATGTTCATAAAAGTATATACTGATTCATTTTTCTGAATTCGGGTATACCTTAGTGTTTTAGTCTAGATTACCCCTTTGTTTTGGAATGACGTCATAGTAACATCATGGGTGTATTAACGCAGAAATCCTAATTCACCGTCAGTGTTAGAACAGATGTTCAGTCTAAGGTATTGTACAGGCGCCAGGTAAAAGGCCAAGGATCGTCAGTTTAAGGTAAAAAGTACTACGTATAAGGTATTCATAAAATGAATATTTAATTAGGACACATTATAAAACACGTAGAAGGTTTACAAAAGTTTGATTTTAATATTGTACTACCATATAATTGTTTTAATTAACATGACTATTTTTATGGGCATATAACAATTAGTTATTTACTTATAAAGTACATTTGTTGTTCAGTCATATCATTCTGACACTTATTTTTAATACCACCATAACTACTGCGCTAGTATTGCACATTAAAACACTATGATTAATTATGTACATTCCTTATTATTAAATAGGGCACTGTAGTCTAAACAATGACTTGATAATATACTTTCCTCATTTTCTCAACGATTTCAACCAAAGAGAATTGAATATTTATTGATTGATTGCTGTGGGATGGTTATAAAATATACAATAAATTAGTGCATAGTTCAAAGTTAGATCCCACGGTTTGTCTAATAATAATGGCCAGACAATGGAGTTATTAATTAGAACGCCTGAAGGTATCTTACTTTTATTTATGGTAAATACTTGTTAAGGGGACATTTTGCATATTTATTTATATTATGACCCCTTCTTTCAACAACTAACATCTGAAAGTGTAATAAAAAGTGACTGAACAAGCCACCCAGTGTCCAGTGAGTCTTATGCCTATCCACTAAATATCATTTTCTGGCAAGTCTTATCCATTACTATCGGCCGAGAAATTATGTGTACCCGAGTTTGAAGGTTGTTTACTAAGTTTCTGGGGTTCAACAGGTTTTTGAGTAATAAAAATGTAAAGTTGATGCATTGTGACTAGATAAAATTCTGATACTTTTTTGTTCCAAACTTATAATAATATAAAACAAAATCATATGCCATAACGTACAATTAAACGAGGAAAACATTGGTGTGATTGGATTTTTATTAGGCCTCTTAGTTTCTTAGTAAATAACCTGAAACTTGGGTACCCATAATTTCTGCACCTACAGTAAAAATTGTGTTCCACAAGTTTTACCAATTCAAAATTTTTTTCAAAGTGTCTAGCCTTTTGTGTAAACTTAAGTTTTCCAACAAGTCTTCAAGTAAACTTAGTGTTCCAACAAGTCTTCAAGTAAACTTAGTGTTCCAACAAGTCTTCAAGTAAACTTAAGTGTTGCAACAAGTATTCAAGTAAACTTAAGTGTTCCAACAAGTCTTGAAGTAAACTTAAGTGTTGCAACAAGTATTCAAGTAAACTTAAGTGTTCCAACAAGTATTCAAGTAAACTTAAGTGTTGCAACAAGTATTCAAGTAAACTTAAGTGTTCAACAAGTCTTGAAGTAAACATAGTGTTTCAACAAGTCTTGAAGTAAACTTAAGTGTTCCAACAAGTATTAAAGTAAACTTAAGTGTTCCAACAAGTATTCAAGTAAACTTAAGTGTTCCAACAAGTATTCAAGTAAACTTAAGTGTTCCAACAAGTATTCAAGTAAACTTAAGTGTTCCAACAAGTATTCAAGTAATCTTAAAGTGTTCCAACAAGTCTTCAAGTAAACTTAGTGTTCCAACAAATCTTCAAGTAAACTTGGTGTTCCAACAAGTATTCAAGTAAACTTAAGTGTTCCAACAAGTCTTGAAGTAAACTTAAGTGTTGCAACAAGTATTCAAGTAAACTTAAGTGTTCCAACAAGTATTCAAGTAAACTTAAGTGTTGCAACAAGTCTTCAAGTAAACTTAAGTGTTCCAACAAGTCCTATTTATTAACAATTGAGTTTCAATAAGTCTTATTCACTAAGCATTGTGTTCTATTCTTTATTAACATAATCATTGGGTTAGAAATAATATAAATGACTACACTTTATAACTGTCATAAAGTGAACATTTTGTTTTAAAAATGTTCTTATATAATTAAGTTGTTGTGTTCAGACAAATCTTTCATTAAAATTATGTTCCACTTAATAGCCTTGTTGGAATGTTGGCCTTTGGAACGCAAAGGGTAAGATCTAAGGTTCGAATCTCCAACTGATCTAACGGCCTGTACTTCACTCATTGAATAAAGTTTACTCACACATGCTGCAGGCCCACGTTAACTGGCAAGTGAAGTTAAAAAATGATAAACAAAAAGGATATATTAAGTGAATCACCTTTGTCAACAGTCCCAGATAAAGGTAAAATCGTTCCCGACAATTTCAATAAAATTATTGTTGTAAGAACCGGAAAAAAATATATGTGTTGGTTTGAGTATAGTGGAAAGAAAGTGAAATTGAGAGAAGAAATGTAGAGTAGAATCCACTTTTTGGAATGGTAATTAGAGAATTTAAATAAATGATTTAACCCAGTTGTAAACAACAGATAAAGTGGTATCTGTAAAGAAGTAAACGATGGCACTGATATGCATATTGTGATTGTTGTACTGTCTATGTATCTTTGACAGTACAAATAAACAGATAAAGACCATACAAATATACAGGGTGTTTTCTAACTGTGCCACCATTGGGATCTTGTAAACTGCTACGCTGACAACAAGCTTTAAATGGGGAACACTCCCTTGTTTTTGGAGTTGATTAAAATTATATAGGTAACATTTTTAAATGGCTGCCATTTTCCAGTATGGCAGCCAACTCAATTTTTTTCTGATCTAACACCCAATATTTTACGTAAATAAAATTTAACGACTTTTATATACTTGATTAATTTTTTATATACCTAACTATATACCAGTTGCATAGAGCCCAAAGTTTGATACAACAGTTAGGCGTAGGCCAATCTGTTACAAATGGGCTACGTAACCACTGTTACTATTGCCAGCTGTTAATTTGAATCATGCTATTGTTGGAACATAAACAATCACTAACCTATAAATGTTCAGTCTATCAACAATTACTGTTCTCTGTGCCAATTATTCTGCAATACCTGACATAATAAATTTTTATGGTTTTATTGTTTTTTAAATACCTGCGTTTTGTGAATGTCTTACAGGTATACCTCGTTAATCCAAATATTTGTTTTCTCAAAACGTTCAAATTTTTACAATTTTCGAAGTAACAAGGCAATAAAAATAAAACACAAAAACTTTTAAAATGCAATAGTGTACATTACAAATGATATCACGTAAGTGTTTTATTTTACTGTACAGTTGGCCTACTGCACAGTATTTAAATGACAGTCGAACAAAAAATTTACTTAAAAATAGTCTTGTATCTTTCTCTGACCTGATTTTGTTATTGATTTACAAAAAGCGTCATCATGCAGTTGACGAAGGGTAAGATTTCTGTGGACTGGAATGTTGTTTTCATATGGCCATGTCAAACAGGTGTTGAAAGCTTGCAACACCACTGTGTGTTTGACCCTCTAACTGGTTCTTCTTCTCTGTTGATGGTGTCATCATCACTGAAGTCTGCTTCGTTTTGCACACGTTGGATAATCTCTGCATCTGTTAAATATTCATTGCCTGATCCTGCTTCTTCTTCAATCAACCATTCATTAACCTCTTTCTCCATCGTTCAGTCATCTGTCTGCTCATGAATATTTTGTAGAATTTGAAAAAAATCTCTTTGATAGAAACACATGGCATAATTTCAACTCTTGGCCTTTGGGGAAGAGGCAAAAATGCTGTCCAAGAACTTATTATGTTCCCCTGAGAAGTATCATCCCATGATTTTACTAGATTTATAATTGCATCTTTGATTGTCAAATGCTGTATTATAGTTTCTAAGGATTCATCTGATTACACCATACTGTATAGCAGTTTTCTTTTGTAACACATTTTTATCCCAGTAATTACATACTGGTCCATTGGCTGACCAAGTGCTGAACCATTCAGTAGTAAATATATATAGCGTAAATTTGCTCATCAACACTTACAAGTTCTTCTGCTGCTGAATGGCCAGGGCAATTAAGAAGGAGGAGTAAAATAACTTTTTGAGATTTAAGATGATTTCTTATAGCAAAAATGAACTCATTGTAGATCCAGTCTAAAAATATTTGCCTATTCATCCACACTTTTTTGACTAAAGTACTTAATAGGAAGAACAAAGTTCTTAAACGCCCTTGGGTTTTTACTTTTTCCTATCACTGCCATGCGAAACTTATGGGTTCCAGCAGTGTTGGAACAAGGAAAAACGTGATACGCATTGTTTATTTTTTGCCTTGCAGCTTCTTTTTCTCCTGCCAAAACAAGAGTTTTTCTTGGAAGTGACTTCCAGCAAAGATCTGAACTCGTCCACATTGTACACCTATTCTCGATTAAGTTCTTTTTCTGTAATTTCCTTCTGAAACTTAATTTTAAAACTAACGCCTTTTCATTATTTGAAACTTTCTCCTGTTAAACCCAATATCCTCATATTAACACATTTTTTTAAATTGTAAACCCACCCGAAACTAGCACCCGGAAAATTTGTTAATACCGGATTTTCACACTGAACTAGGGAATCGAACTAAAGGTCTTTTGAGTTTTTTCAGGAAAAGTTAGAATGTACTGACCAATTTCTTTACTCAGATTAAAAAGTATGACTATAATTTTTGTGTGTTGCTTTTCAGGTTTATGCTGCAGGATGCAATATAGTCATTTTGGCCAGCACATTCGAACGAGTCCAAATTATCCCGGGAGCTATCCACAACTACGTGCGTATCAGCTGTGTTGACTGCTCCACTGATACTGGCAAAATAGCAGCTGCTTATGAGAACCAAGTCTGCATTTTCGAGCCAACGCCTCTCATTCACAATACCAGCCCACACGTAAGTAAAAAAGCCATATTATTTAGGATAATAGTGAAAAATAAGTTTTATGAAGTCCAAATTTAATACCTCAGGCCCTAATTATAGCACTCTGCTGATAAAAGCCTTGAAATAATTGGTGAATCATGCTTCATATGAAACTGAATCACTCAAGGCGGTTGAGTCTGAGCAAATAACCAACTCATTGTAAGCGTTTCGTTTTACTACGTAAACCTCTTTTTTCCACTCGGTGTCCATTACTTGGAAACTTTTCGATTTACAAGACGAGGATTGAAGACTACTGATGTCTATGGAGCAAAAGCTCATGACTAATAATGCTAAAAAGAGTTTTTAAAAAGGTGAATTTATCACTAACCCCAACTTTAGTAACGTTCTAATAAAATAGAGAAAGGCAGAGAAACTTGCTCCGAATGATTCACAATGTCAAAAGAATAAAATTTTCTGTTACAATATCTCGTTACTGTCTTGACTAAACCATGTTCGTCAGAACTGCTTGCAGCTTATAAGAATTACAGACCAGGCCATGGTTCTTGGCATGTAGGAGAGATAGTACAAGAGAGATAGTGAAAATTCCCCACCATACTTCTCCTACGTCTATTTTGTACAATCTGTTCAAAATCTTGTTATGGTTGGCTGCTATGTTTCAATAGTTTGCTCGATGGTGCTTGTGTTTGAAAAGTGATTTAAAAACATTTTATTTAATTATTGAACATATATTTTTTTTTCATAAATGAATTTGTTTATATTATAAACTTGAGTTTAAATTATGATTTTACAATAACTTATTTGGTTACGTGCCACGAGAAATATGTAAACACTCATTAAATAATGAAAACATATATTTACAAGAAAACAAAAAAATAGCTGATTTTGTTCTTTTTGAGAACACTGTAATTAGAAAATACGGTAGGTATCACGAAGAGGCTGTGTAGTAGACTGTGATGTAATATGGGCAAAATCAGCTGATTTGATTATTCTATTAAATACTGGTAACTAAATCTAATGCACGTGGAAGTAATTTCTATGTATAGTGTCCGAGATGTTTATTTTTTAACTTGATGTACAACTGTCGTTGAAGAGGGAAATCAATTGATGCACATGCTCGAACCACACGCCCAGAACTATGGACTTGTCAATAAATTACTTGTCATCAGACAAAATTTATCTTGGCGCTATAATCACGTTTACGGTACAAAATTAACCCTTCAAGTGCCAATTACCAGAAGGCGAATTCCACTACATTTCAAGTTTTATATTGAATTTAAAAAAATAAGTGAACTAATACCAAAAGAATAATTACTATTCATGGTAGTTTTATGTTAGTGAATCTTCTGTACTAATATTACCATCCTAGTTTTAAGCATCTGTTTACTACATAGTAATTAAATCATAAACTTTAGTCACCATTAAAAGTATAACCAAAATTTTTAGTAAAAAATATTAGCTGAAATTAAGAAAAGATAAAACGAACAGGTAAAATAGAAAATGTATGCAATCGGAATAGTATGCATTTTTTAAAACCTAGTGTTAATGTTCATAACTTTTTTTCAGAACTATGACTTATCATCAAGATGATATTCTTGAAAATCAATATTAAAAAATTTTAAGTTAATGAACGATTCTAGTTTAGTGATTTTCAGAATGATATGAATGGTTAATCTAACCAAGATCATTAGTTTGGCAATAACTTCAAGCACTAGGTACAAGGATGATTAACATTGTCCACGCCACCGACTTAAGTTATTGGAAAAAAACACTAATGCACATGGGGGAAAAGTTTTCAATAATCTACCTTCTGTTTTAGAGATTAAAATGAAAAATAATACATTCAAAGGCAGCCTTGTTGATTATTTTACTATTATATAAAAATCTAAGTGTGTGTGTGTGTGTGTGTGCGCATGCGTGTTTTACTCAATCATACAAAAACTTCTGGACCTATTCAGCTGACATTTTGTATGGACATTCTTAGGGTCTCTGGTTAACATATAGGCCTATCTTTATTTTGGAATTCCGTCAGGACACGACTCCAGGGGCTGTAAGAAGTATCAATGCAAGCCCTATGGCAATACCAATTTGACAATAATTGTTTATAATAGTTTCATTAATCAGCTGTTGGAATGAACGAACAACTCACATAGTTCTGAAGTAAATACAACGGAACTATGTAACCACAACGCACTTTTGCGCTTATGTGTTTCAAACGGAAGGAACCTGCAAATTTCACAAAGGCAAACAAAGCTGTAAATATTGTTTATAAATCTGTTTTATAAAACTTTCTTTTTTATAAACTTATCATATAGTTTAGACAAGTTTTTGAAATAATTACTTGTATTCATTTTTATTAATTAATTTTTTGTTTTTTAATTTTATCATGCTAAGCGTTTAATGTGTATTAAGTACTTTAAATTAGGTGAAACTGAACAACCAACACCACTGAAGTATTGTTGCGGATCTATTGTTTATGTGAGAGTGTTACCTGTTGAAATAACAACATTGCTATTTATTGTAAATGTAAATTTGTCACTCAATAAAGAATTATTTATTTATTTAATTACTACATTTAATAGGTAAAACATAGTAAATACAACTGTTGAAAGTTTTATTATATATATATATTTTTTATGAGAAACCTAAAAGGATGAAAAATCTCTTAGAGCTACATTAAAAAGTAAAATGATGATTTATACACTTTCAAGTTCATTTGACAGAACTGTGGTTACATCATTTTCCAATATGCCTGTAGACATCCTTTGAAATGTGCTCTGTAATATTAATTGAGTTTCCCTGACTAGAGTGTAGAGGATAATATATTTTATAAATTGACTTACCGCTTTCGTTGTTTTCCTTTGATGTCTATGTTGATTTGATCATACCTGAAGTAGAAAATTTGTTGTACAGAATTAATAGTTCATGATATTTCTCTCTTTAATTTCTATCAAGTTTTAAATAAAAAATACTGCATGTATCACAAATATTTTTTGTTGATCTAATTTATTGAAGTATTTTCTTAACCTGTTATCGTAGATCAGGGTTAAAAGTAGCTGTACAATTTTTTATGTTTGAATATCAATTTAAATTAAATTAAAATTTGATACCAGCATTAAAAGAAGATTTATAAATTTTGCCCTATTAATAAATATTTAGGATTTTATATAAAAAAACTGCCGGTCATCTATTGCAGTTATTTACAGCAGTATAAACAACAGTATTTTCATGTAAACATACTAACGTAGCTTTTAATTTGAATCTAATATTTTTTTAAAAAGTTTAGAAAATCCATAACATTATGTATTTTTTTACATTTGAAAAAAACACTTAACAGCTACATTATAATTTTTTTGAAAACATACGACTTTTAAGAAAAATAATATAAATTTATGTAAAGAAGAATAAAGAGATTTATTTTCTCACAATTAACAAGAAATTAAAACAATAAATTTTACAAATATATGTGCAACATTGCAAAACAAAAATATAAACTAATTATAGTAGTTCCACTTATTCCATAGTCAATAAGTGCAATTTTTTTCAAATGCAATGTTGTGATCTACTGTTAGATTTAAAACCCTAGTAAATTTATTTATGATTATACACGTTAGACATGAAGTGTATTGAAGCGTGTCAGTATTCATGCCTTTCTAAACACCTAATTGATTCTGACTAAAAAATTTGTACTGTCTAAAAATGACGAGTCTCTTCATCATTTTTCATATGTTTTTGTAAAGATGAAACATAATGAAATTGGACAGTATTTACAACATTAAATGCTTGGATCGTTTTTGTCTTTTTAGGAATTTAAGCAGCATTTTTCAGCTCTGTTGGATAAGAACAGCAGCGTTATTTATAAAAAATAAAGCTTCTTTGTAGAAACAGTTGAGTTTTAAAAATTGTAAATGTAAAATTTGTTTGTATTTTCTTTAAATTTTAAATAGTATTTGAAGAAAGGGATTTTTAAGTATTAAACAGTCAGGGATTGCTGTGGTGAGCGATGTAGGGTTCGGCAATTTATGTCACAAACAATGAAGGGGTCAGGATCAGAAAGGTAAGATTGAAGGTGGATGACTTGCAAAGTCGGTAGCTCTCATACAGGCTGTAATGAGCCATCATTGTGAATCATTCTACGTCAGATGCTCATTTTAGATAATAATTAGAAATAATCATTTAAAAAAAGAGACTTTACTAAAGGAATTGTAAATCAATAGAAAAACAAACAAAAACAAAATGATGTATGGATTTTAGTGTGTGTTATGAACTTAGCGGAGTAAAAAATATGTAGTAAAGTTTATTACTTACTGTAGGCCTACTCTGTTAATAAATACCATCTTAAGCTATTCAAACTGGAGGTTGATAGCTAAATTAAAGATGGTATATGTTTATAACTAAACATGAATTATGCATTAGTCTTCAACAACCAGTTTGAGCAGAGTATAGTAAGTAATAATTGTTACAATGATTTAACTGTGCAGCTTAGGGCCTAAACCCATAGATAATGTTTAAAGCAAGAGTTCCCGAACTGGGAGGTGCGTTCCCTCCATGGGCGTGTGAAGATAAGTCAAGGGCGAGACCAGTTAGAAATAAAGTGTGAAAATATAATATGAGACCAGTGAATATATGAGCTCATTTATCTCAGACTAACTTCTTTTTCTGTTACCAGTATTTCTTTACCTAGTAAAATTAGAAGGTACACTATATTCTTATAATTTTGCATAAGAACCATAAATTCCTTTCTATTATATTTGCAATTAAAACTTTTTTCTGTCTCAACATCTTTTCATTTTCAAGGTATTATGACCGTTTTTCTAAGAAGTGGAAATAATGCAGTTACAGTTTTTTCATATACACTTTCATATACAAAAAATCCCACTTTGTTAACGTTCCATAGTAATATTCATAACTATAACACCCGAAATAAAAATAATGCTGCATTGGAATTTCATAGACTTAGTAAAACACAAAACAGTCATATTGTTCAGTCTATTAAAATTTACAATAAATTAGAACCTTTAATTAAATCTTACCCTACTCGAAAATTTAAACAATTGCTATACAATTGGCTTCTGGAAAACCCATTCTATTGCTTGGATGAGTTTTATAATGTTGAAATTATACATTTTTAAGGTCAACCATAATTGAGCATGTGTATGTATATAGATATGTCAAGACATTGGAGTTGTGTACATTATTATAAAAACAGGTTAGATGTAATGTTCAATAATGAATAACATAACTATGAATTTAAAATTTATTTTGGTTTGTAGCAGAGATGGATTTATTAGATTTATTTAATTTATACATTATGATTAATTGTAGACTTGGCTTTAAGCTGTAATATGACTTTGTCAATGATTGTTAAATCCTAAAGACAAATAAAAAGTGATTGATTGATTGATATATAGCAAGAAATGTTTTTTAATAGTATTTTAAGAATTTCTTAAGTTAAAAAATCAATTTATAGAAGTTAAATGAATACCTCAGTGGACCTAAATACTACAACCACTTTCCAGAAGAAGCAAAAAATTGTTTTACCTTTAGACAGTTTTGTAAGGGAATCATCAAATAGGCATTTTTCTTTGAAGACATTTCTATTTTGAACTATGTATTAAACTAAAACACAATAGAATTAAAATTATTCAAACAAATGTTATATATAATTGTTAAACATAACAATTTAAAAGCAATAAAAACTATTAGTGAGGTCTTTCGATAGCAAGGCTATCATCGTCAGACACATTACAAATAAATATACAAAAATTAAAGAAATGTAATTTAAGCTTATATAATCATATGTTTTTAAATTTTTAACTTTCCTGGCTAAATATATTTATTATTCTAAATGTTAGTTTTATTATGAATTTGAAAGTATTATAAATTGAATTTAAATTAATTTTGTTTATAGTTTTGAAAGTAAAATAGAATTTTGAATCGGTCCATCTTCTTGGTTTAATAAATTTTCAGAATTTGCTTTGTTAATGTACCATGATTCCCATGCATTTAAATATCTTGGTGTTGTTATATGTTTTAATAATTTTAAATTGTTTTTTGTAATATTATGGCCAGTGTTAATGCAGTGATTGGAAATTGCAGATATGTATTTAAATATAAGTTTATATATATAAATAAACATCACTATTTACATTTACAAACTTATATTACATTTATTTAAATTTTGTATTTTTATTTGTGATGTGTCTGACGATGATAGCCTTGCTATCAAAAGGCCTCACTAATAAAGTTTTTATTGGTTTTAAATTGTGTTAGTTTTAACAATGATATTCAAAAAACCAATACAGCTCCATCTTCAACATAGAGCAAATTTTATATGTTTCAAAATATAAATTATTTTATTATATTATACATTTTTATCAAATATATTTTCCAAAGTTGAATGGCCAACTAATCAATTTACTATATATTGTGACTTACTATATTTAGTGTATAAATAATGTATTATATTTACTGTATCTGGATATGCTCAATCCACTAAATGTTATTTAGATTCAATTCGCTCATCTACACTCATCACACTCATTCGAAATCCATATTCGCCCATATCTTGAGGATCGGCGTCTTATGAATAAATAAAAAATAAAAATAAATAAATAAATATCAATTTAAATAGAAGCGCTGCAGAAAGCTCAAATACGAATAATTTGTCAAGACTGGACTCTGATTTAGTTGTTTATATTTCTTGTTTATGTAGTTTACTCCTGGCCACAGTGCTGGATAAAGTGGCCAGTAAATTTATATTTTTATAATTAATTGTTTGTACAGTTTGCAATATTATGAGAAAATAAATTCATCATTAAAATAGGTTGAAAGACACTTATTCCATTATTTGTCACAGGGTAGCGAAGAATTCTAGATTTTAATTCTTGGAAATGTACCTGATGTGCTCATGGTGAATGTCTAATACATGCTTCAAATTGCAAATTAATAAAACTACATACATAATATACAAAAATTACCTATCATGTTTTTGTATCAGGTGAAATGCGTTTTGTATGCTTGACGTTGTTCAACCAAGCACAGATAGCTGTGTTTACTGGCATTATCTTTGAAGATAACTTTACTACCACACTCTCATAACTGTTAATTGTAAATGTTATGCCCTAATTGTTGGCAATGCTTGAAAATGAAGTGACTAATGTTAAAAATGTTACAGCATTTTTTCTATAACCTACAATAATAATGCAATAGTTAATACTTAATTTCCATTTTATGTTTAAAAAATGAAAAACAGGTGACACTGTCAATGATAAATCCACAAATTAAATATACAGAAGTTAACATATTTAAAAATGTGATAAAAGATAAGAACGTAATAAATTTTAATTTAGAGTACATCATTTTAAAATGTACTAAAAAATCTTTGATACTGCATTATTTACAAGCAGTGTTATGATTTATTTTTTAATTGTACAAATTGTTTCTATCAATTATATTAGGTTCAAAAATGTTTTTAACAAATAGTAAACTCTGTAACATGTATAGTGAGCGCAATATATTTTGACTAAGTGAACATTTTTTACAAGATCCTTTATATTTTAACCCGATAAAGTCATAGTTCTCTGAATTTTTTCAGAATTAAAATAAGTAGTTTCTGCAATATAACAGTTCACCCAAAACTATCTACTTCGTATTGCAACCCCTAGGATATATTAAGAAAAATAAACTATTAACTTTGTTTTCAGTTTAGTTATATTTTGAAGAGACTTAGAAAATGTAAATTAAAATTAATTATTTTTTTGAAAAAATTTTTTGCTAAAAAATATATCAATGAAGCAACAAAAATATTATTTTAAGTGAGATCAATTAGTAGCAGTATGTTTGGCAGCTGTCCCGACGTGACTTAACAGCATCAGATATCTGTGCAACGTTTGTTTGTAATAGAAGCACGGAGGAAGGTGTCTCAGTGGCCTTGGGATACAATCCCACTAGTTAACACAAGCTGTAATGAGTTCAACAGGCTTCCTGCATTGTTACCATCTGGTTCACCATCGTTGTCTCCGTACAAGTAACCCATAGTGATTGGCAACTCATGCATTTTAAAATTCCAGCCCTTGTACTTAAACAGAAATGCAAAATGTCTGTATCCATTACGTCTCAACTTGGGTTGTCTTTAAAAAATGTTGATGGTTAAGTAGATAATTAAATATTGTGTTACGCATTTCAAAATTACTGTGTAAAAATTGGTATAAACCATTCCAATTTATAGAAGTGGGTTTTTAATATAAAACACTGGATTGTATCCGCTTCAGACTTCTCGAGTTTAAGCTCGTATGGAGTTTAAATTAAATACAAATGTTTTTCATTATTTATTTAAGAGTATTAATGTGACGTATTTCAAATAATTTCAGATGTAGCAAAAAAATAATCTTTTTTTCCCTGCATGCTCAAAACTAATAAATGGTTTCAAAGAACTGACACAAACTTTCCCCCATATTAAACACTAAAAAATCAAAAACTTTGAAAATTACCAGTTTGATTTCCAAATATGTTTTTTTTGTCTTAACTAAAAAATTAGTCAAGTTAGAGATATGACGTTTTTACTAAAATATTTAAATTGTAATTCACATATTTCCTTAAAATTTAATCAAAATCCTGAGAGTCATTCTTTATGTGTTTTGTCCTTAAAGATAAAAAAAAACTAAAGTTTCAAGAAAGTGAAAAAATGATCTGGAGATTATTGGCTAAATACACCTACATACCAAATTTCATAATAATTGATCCATCCATTTGGTTTCCAGCGAACTGCACATACACACATACGGGTAGACACCACATTAAAAAAAAAATAACTACCTTTTTTGGGCTCAGGGGACCCTAAAATGGATTTTTAGATCAACTTGTAAAACTAGAGGTTAAAAACTGGAGCAATATTTTAAATATTAATGAAGCTGACAGAGGGTTTGAAATTTTTCATCAAACACTTCAAAGAGCCATGGACATCACCTGCCCTTTTTCCACAGTTAAAGCCAAAAGTGGCAACAATAAACAACTATGGGATGCCGAGTGTAACAACCTTGAAAACAAGTATGTGGAAGCCTTAAATCGTGCAATCTTAACCGGCAATTCTGAGGATAAAAGGGAAGCTGCACAAAAAAAGAGAACATATAACTTAAAACTAAGAATCCTTCGTAAGGAGCACACTGTCAGAAGCTTAGAGGAAGCTAGTAACAAGACCCAAGTCATATGGAACATAATTAACCAAGAAAGAAAATCTCACTTTACTAACCCACAGCTTTGCTCAATGACCATAGACCAACAAACAGTTACCTCACCAACAGAAATAGCTAACAAGCTCAATAGCTTCTTCGCCACAACATTTTCAGCAGGAGAAGATGAGTTTTCACCAAATATCATAAAATAAAGTCCGTCTCCCAAGGAATATTCCCAAACTGACTAAAAATCACTAAAGTCTACCCTAAGTATAAACAGGACTGTACAATCAATGAACCAAGCAGCTACCGCCCCATCTCACTGATCTCCACCTTCTCCAAGATAATAGAGAGCGTGTTGTCTTAGAAAGGCTACTAAAGAACTTGGAACAAAACCATATATTTACCCCAAGGCAACACAGCTTTATGAAAGGAAGATCATTACAACTGCACTAACATAGCTGATTGAAAATATAATTACAAAGTTGAAAATGGCTGCATAACCACAACCATCTTCCTTGACTTTAGCAAGTCCTTTGATTGCTTAGGACATGACATAATAACACAAAAACTCTAATATTAGGAATTGACAGCAAAGAAGCAGACTGGTTTGAAAGCTACCTGACTGATAGAAAACAACTAGTTGAAATTTCATCTATGAACAATGGCATCTTAAACTTTGAAAAATGCGACCTTCTACAAGTGACTAGAAGTGTGCCCCAAGGCTCTGTCCTGGGTTCAATGCTGTACACCCTCTTAAAAAATGACTTACCCGAACACCTAGAAGGAGGCTACAAAGTTGTGATGTATGCCGATGATACAGCTCTTACTATTGCTGATAAAAACAAAGATCATTTGGATGCTCATTCATTTTTAACTTTCAGACTTACAAAGCAATACTGCATTATAAATGACCTAGTTCTAAATGAAAGTAAGACACAGCAGCTAATTTTCACATCCACTCACAAGTATCTCAAAGGCCTCCCAGAAATAGCCACAGCTAACACTACAAAATATTTAGGAATTATCCTGAACAACAATATAACCTGGAAGCAACACATAGATAAACTCTGCAAGAAACTTAGTTCTTGTGTATGTGTTGTCCGAAGACTAAAACAAATTAGTAATATAGATGCTTTCAAAACGGCCTATCACTCACTATTTGACACACCTCAGATACGGACTAACTGTATGGGGAGGAACGACTTCAACAAACATGCAGAAAATACTAATTATCCAAAAGAGAGCCATCAGAGCACTTACAGGACTTGTGCCACGAGATAGTTGCAGGGAAGCATTTAGAGAGCTTAAAATATTAACGGTGATAGCTCTCTATATCCTCAAAACAATACTCCTATCTGTAAAGACTGCACAAACCAAAACTGGAGACCTCCATTCTTACTACACCAGAAATGGTCACAACTTTACACTGGCAACACATCACCTCAGTTTCTACGAAAAGAAACCTTCTTACAAGGGCACAGTATACTTCAACAAGCTTCCAGACTTCCTTTAGAAAACATCAGCAAAATACCTGAAAAAACCTCTGACTGGCTTCTTCAATGGCCTTTCTACACCTCTCAAGAGTTCCTGTACTGGAGAGTGCATTCATCATAATACCAAGTCATAGCTACATTATATTTTGAAGAAAATTTCTCAACTCGTATGTTTATGAATAAAGATTTACTGTCTATTGTCTTCTATTGGATTCAATCTCTGTTTATTTCTTCTCTGTGGTGATGAGAAAGCAAGTTTCGTTTACTGAGCACATTATAGCATTACATCCAGATGCAACTGCTGGAAATATAAGTGGGGTCCGCAAATGATCAGTCATATGATTGCAGACTTTAAACTCAGACTATGGATTACATACACAATCATTGGTTTTTCAAGGGACTTTAGCTTGTCTCTATTCAATCTGAGAAGCTGTGAAATGTTGAGTGGCTGTAAAACTTGGTCTAAGTACTGTGACGGGGGAGCAATATTTTAGTGCCAACACACTAATACTTTTTACTGTAGATTTTATTGTCATATCTATTTTAAATTTTCACGATTTTTCATGTTTCTTCTTTTATTTTTATAGCTTATACTTGCCCTTCATAATTTTGTAATGTTTTAGCAATTGGACTATCGATGGGTACAGACCGGGGCCTGGCAGACAGACTCTGCCATCACTGCTCTGTCATGGAACCTGGAGGGAACAAGGCTTCTGACAGGGGGTGATGTTCTGCAACTATGGCATCAGCAGACACCTCTCATCTCCGATGAAGACTGTGATGGCTCAGGTAAATGAAACATGGAATCGTAAGAGTATTAAATTAGAAGCGTGGTACAATTTTTGGAATTAAAATGTATTTGGTCGTTTTTATTTTATATTGATTTGTTGCTGGATAGTATGACTTATATAATAATTTATACTACATAATTATTTAGTTAATTTATATTTGTAAAAAAAAATCTTCATTAAGATTTTTGTGTTAGATAAAAATACTTATCAATGTCAAACATAAAATAATAACCTAGTGCAGTGTTGCTGTTATCAATATCAATTTTTCAATACTCGTATAAAAGAGATTAAATTGCATAATTTAACAACAAAGATTCATTATGCTATAGTTTTGAGACAAGAAGATTATAATGCAAGAGTTGGATTGTTAATCTTAACTAAAGGCATCCCTGTCACGCTTGGCATGTCAACACCATTACTCGCTGTGCTCGTGACACTTGAGCCTTCAGGCTCGGTCTATGAATTTGAATATTCAATATTAGTAGGTCAAAATACTATAGGACCATTAAAAGGTACAGAACAAGAATTTAGTATTGTTTTTTGTTTACCAGTTGTTTTTATGATGTGGGCTATAAAAAATCAGACGGTTTTCAATCTACGCTGAATATGCAATATTTATAACAGAATAAACGTAAACATTAACAACTGTTAAAGTATCAATAAAACACTGCAGTGATGGAACATCATTGAACCTTTTTGAACCAAAGGGGTAAGCCCAGGTCATTTTTTACATATCTCTCATTTTTCCCACTGCCTAACACATTTCCTCACATGAATCTAGAATCAACCTGCTGTAGAACTCCAATTATCATCATCAAATTAAACCAGATCATTTAAAAACTGTATGTTGAAATGGGACGAACAAAACAATTTAAAGATCTGGGTAATTAGCCATTGTAAATGTATAAACTAGTTCACGTTAGGGCTACTATTTTAATAAATTAAATGATAAATATAATAATGTACCCTTTTAAATTCCACTATATGTGTATGGGTGGGCGGGCGGGTCAATTCCACTATATGTGTATGGGTGGGCGGGTGGGTCAATACCACTGTATGTGTATGGGTGGGTGGGTGGGTCAATACCACTATATGTGTATGGGTAGGCGGGTGGGTCAATACCACTATATGTGTATGGGTTAGCGGGTTGGTCAAAAGGTTTTAAAAGGGTACATTATTATATTTATCATTTAATTTATTAAAATAGTAGCCCTAACGTGAACTAGTTTATACATTTACAATGGCTAATTACCCAGAAATTGTTCACAAATACAAATACAACAACCTAAAAGAGATGACCATTAAAGAAGATATTAAATTTAACAAGAGATGTCTAAGTGAAAATATTACTCCTAATTATGTCCAACTATATACAAAAGTAAAATCTAGAGCTGCACTTATTACATTGGAAACTGCCAAGAAAATATGGATCAAAGAAGAAATTAATACTTTATATATGAAACTACACAAATTGAACCAAGAAAAAGAAGAATTATATCAAAATCTTAAATCACAATACCACCACGAATCTATTGAAGAAATAAACCATTACATCAAAAACTGGATCCAACCAATCATTAAAAAGAAAAGGGAAATTCACATATCAAAACTAAATTCATTAAAACAAACAATTATAACATCTACCCAAGAGAACAATTCACAATGTAAGTTCAAATTTTATCCTAAATTTCATAATTTGACTACCATACCTTTTAATGAAGAAGAAAATAATACTTTAAATAAATCAATAAAATACAACATAAATCTTGACCACAAAGTACATGAAATCGAAGATGATTTAATCAATATGGACGTATCCATAATGACAACTGATACAAAAGAACGAGAACATTTCAGACATGCTTTCATACATGAACTAAATAAAATTAATATAAACACAAATAATAATATAAAAACACATACAGCAAACAAAGAAATGACAATTATACATTCCATCTCAACAAAATTAAAAGAGAATAATGCTATACTAACCAAAGCTGATAAAGGAAATACAGCAGTTGTTATGTACAAAGATGAATATGACAATAAAATAAAAGATTTTATTCAAAATAACAAATTAACACTTTTAAAAAGGGATCCTAGTAACCATTACTCAAAAACAACTAACCAAATCATTTCTAAATGTAATACAATTCCAAAACCTGTACAATATCAATTAAAAATGACCAACCCCAAAGCTCCTACCCTAAGAGCTCAACCTAAAACACATAAAACAAATATACCAATCAGACCAATAGTCAACTTTCAAAATGCACAATCATATAAATTATGCAAATATTTAAATAAAAAGATTCAAGAAAACATCATTTGGGACTACAATTACAGCATAAAGAGCACTACTGAACTGATATACAACATAAAAGATATTCAAATTCCAAACCAATGTCAATTTATATCATTTGATATACAAGACATGTACACAAACATTCCTACTAAAGAAACATTAAACATTTTAAGAAATGATCTCACACTAACCAACAGACTCAACACTAATGAAATTAATGATATCATCAAATCAACTGAAATTTGTATTGAACAAAACTACTTCAAATATAATGACAATTTCTACAAACAAAATAATGGACTACCAATGGGATCTCCTTTATCAGGAATAATAGCAAACATATTTTTACACAATCTGGAACAAAACAAAATTTTGAATGAATCAAATCCTCACAAACAAAAAATAATCTATTGGTTTCGTTATGTTGATGATGTAATATGTCTTTTCCAAGGAAACGAAAAAGAAAGTGACGAATTACTAGAATACTTAAATTCATTACATGACAAGATAAAATTTACAAAAGAAAACGAAACAAAAGAAATAAACTATTAATATCTAACAAAACACAAATATTGGAAATAAACACTCTTTCAAAATTTTTAGAAAATGAACCCAAAGTGACCTACTAATTCCATATAATTCTAACCACCCATGGAAGTACAAATTATCTAGTTTTAGATCAATGATAAACAGAATGTTAAACGTCCCAATGCAAAAATATGATTATGAAGAAGAAAAAAGAACAATAAAATACTTAGCTTCGAAAAATGGTTACAATCCGACAATTGTTGACAAATTAATAAAAAGAATAAAAAGAAACAAGAATAAGAAAATGGAAGAAAAAGAAAAGAAAAAATTTATCAGTGTTCCTTACAATACAAAAATGAATAAAGCTATTAGAAAGACATTTCAACACAGTAAATATACACTCAGTTACAAAACAAAGAACAATACTTTTACTTTAATTAACAAATTATCCAACAAAGAAAATAAAAATAACAAATATGAGAAATCTGGAATATATATAAAATAAAATGCTCAGAATGCAATTCTTTTTACATAGGACAAACTGGAAGAACATTTAATTTACGTTACAAAGAACACATACAAGCCATAAGAAACAACAATTCAACATCAAATAAATCTAACTTTGCAGAACATATTCTCCAATCAAATCACAGTTATCAAAATATAAATGAAAATGTTACAGTTTTGGAATACGAGAAGAAAGGAGAAAAAATGAATACAAAAGAAAATTTACACATATACATAAACAATTATAATGAACCAAAGAACATATTAAATACACAAATTAACATGAACAATCCTATATACGAAAAAATAAGAGAAGTTAAAAAACATAAGAATCAAAAAGTAAAAATCAACTTGCCCACACACTAAATTTATCATATGTTATGTTATTTTCATCTGTTTTATTTTTATTTTTTAATTTGTTAATTTATTTTAGGTTATATTATTTACTATCTGAAGATGGCCTAAGAGCCGAAACCGGTAATATATTTTTATAAAAATGATTAAAAGGGTACATTATTATATTTATCATTTAATTTATTAATTTAAAGATCATTTAATTACAAATTTGTTTCTTGGTGGAATTTGGTAGTTGCTGTCTGCAATACATACATTTGTTCTTTTAAGACGGTCTTATAGTCTACATTATTTATTGAAGCATATTATGCGTTATTTATTGTGATAAATGTATGTATATTTGTTGTTTTAAAAATTATTCTGTAAATTGTTATTCGCTTTTTCAGAACAGAATTAAAAAACTGATGATTTTAAGGTTTCCTATATGAAATTATGAAAGCAATTAATGATAATCGGCAATTAAGATAATTGGAGTTTTGATAATTGAAGTTACACTTTTTCTTATCTTCTTCCTAGCTCAAGACATTTTGTGGGTACCGATTCGCTTACAGAATTAAATATGCACGCTTTGAGAGAATTTGTGCAGGTTTACCATGATAATTTGTGCAGGTTTACCATGATAATTTGTGCAGGTTTACCATGATAATTTGTGCAGGTTTACCATGATAATTTTTATTAATTTCATGTTCAAGTGTGCAAAGTCATGTATCTTCCTTAACCCTTTTGGTGCTATGGCTTATTACTCACTCACATACCCAAAAATGCTAGCCAAATTTAGCCGAAAATGCAGAAGTTCAGAAAAAATCATACCATACTTATTTGAACAGATATCTTTATACATTTTTTTTATATTGTTCAGGATAGGTTGGAGAATAAATATGTACCCAATGTTTGGCCGAAATAAAAACTTTAATAACTGAAAAACGAAAAAGAAAAACAAAAAAAATTTTATGTTCACTTTTTTTGAGTTTTATATAACATGATAATGTTATATCAAAAATTTAACTATAAACACTAAGATATAATATAAGACTGATAAAACACAATACTAATTATAAAACAGTAATACAAATTATATTACACGGCAAAACAATACTTCTAACAGCACTAGCATACTAGCAGCAGACTAGCTTGAAAACGTAAACAAACAATCTGGTCAAGTATTATTCTTCTCCAAAGCGATAGTTATAACCATCCCAAAGACAACGAAACAGTGAAAAAGCAATACCTTGAAGCTTTTGGAACACAACTACGATCGTAGCAGCCAGTAACATTAATTTCATACGGCATAATATACGAAATACGGATAGTCGCTGGCAGCGATTCTCGCACTTTAAGACTAAACTGTGGAATCGCTGACAGCGATGATGTAGGACTAAAAGGGTTAAAACAAAGAGTTTTAGGAATTTATTTTCCCTTCATTATAAGAATTAACAATACAGTATAACAATACAGTTTTGTATCATTTGTCTGTATTGCAAGAAACGTTCTAATATGATCTGGGAGAATATAAAGCAACTCACTTTTGTGCAAAATTTTCTTCTTATAAAAGCTAGGATGGTGACTATATGACTAGAAAAGAAAACAGGCTGTTAGAGGTGCTGGCTTAAGGTCAAACATCAGATTGCTGGGATACAACCCCTTCTAAATTTTCACCAGCTGCTCATTTGCAACCCTTTAGTTGAACTGTGTACCCTCCTGTCGGTGCAGAAATTATGTGGGCACAAATTTGGAGGTTATTTACTAAGTAACTAAGAGGCCTATAAAAAGTCCAAGCACAACACTGTTTTCCTTGTTTTATTTGTTCATTATTAAATGTGAATTTTTAAAATCTTTTTACAAGTTTAGATAATTGTTATTCTCGTTGGAACAAAAAAAAAAAAGAATTTTAACTAATTTTCACTGTGTACCAACTTTGCACTTTTATTGCTAAAAATCTGTTAATGTATTATATTTATATTTTCATACAAGGTTGAGAATAATGTTTTATAAGTTTAATAAATTTAAGAATTCCAAATATTCAAACAAATTTCTTATTGATTTCATGAAAAAACTTTTCTTGGCCTCCAAAGGTTGTAAATTTGATTACTTGGTCACTTTGTAATCCTTATAAAATGTATAGTAACGATTCATTACTTTTATATGCGCAAGTAAGTGCAGTGATTTTAAATTGACACATTATAAAAGTATCAGTTTATAATCTATCAATATGCAAACACCCTGTATACGGTATGCAAAGATATATTACAAAGTTAATTTTTGTGAGGAAGTTTTGTTCTGCACAGTGTAATAGGACACTAACATGTCCAATTCATTCCTGTTCAAACGTGATGAGATGTTTCTGCAACATTAAATGACCATAAAACGAAAGTCCATTGTCTTTAGTAACCAGACAGTTTATGTATTAAATATACAATGCCAAATGTTAATAACTTGTCTATTGTTCTAAATTAATAAACTAGAAAGAAAAGTAGTTTCTTAGAATCAAAGCAACCATGTTTTGACATCAACTACGAATTTGCTAAGAGAAATGGTTTATTTCATTTCTGTCAGTATTTCCTTGAAAACGTTTGGTCCATTATATTGAAATGATTGTCTAAAACGTGTTTGTTTTTTTCCATAAGGACTTTTTGTGCTATATCTTAAAGTATATCTTCCTCTACTTCCACTCCTAACATAAAAAAAGTCTTAATACATTGAAAAAATATATATCTTTTGGGTATGTAATATTTTCAAGTGACAGAACAAGAATAAAGAAATTTCCCTTTTTGTTTGTGTTTTTTTAATTTTTAAAATTTATAAAATTTATATCTACTAAAAAATTAATATACTCTCGCAAGTTGATTATTTTTTGAAGTACTACACAATATATAAAGAAATACTAATATAAAATAAACGCCTACTTCCTTTTATTTAATATTCAAAATTACTATATATGCTGCTCTAAATCATATGCGCATCAAATTGATTAACATTAATCTCTTTACTTATATAACACAACATTCCCCCCAGATTTACCTATCGTTGCATCATGTAAATACATTTTATGCAGGTAAACTCCTAATTTATCATTCCCATTTTATATCTCACTTATCACAATACAATCCAATTTATTTTTATTATAAGACGTTTTTAACAAAAAATTATTAAATATTTCTCTTGCTCCTAATATTTTTGTAAATTAAATTAATATTTAAACACTTGTGAAAATGAAAGAATAATTATTGAAGCAGTTAAATTTTGATTGCATTGTTAAAAAAAAAAATGTTTACCTTATTGTCATACAAAAATGTTTAACATTTGAATTTGATCCAATAATTGCCTAGAATAGTAGATAAATTTTTAACCGGAAAAATTATTTTTACAAGTTTTTATTAATATGAGATATTTTGAATCATGTTAAATTTAGAGAGATAACTTTACTAAATACCTGTATTTCCAGAGACTATACATCAAATCGTGATCGTTGTCCTATTGCTTTTTTTTGGTATTGTTGAAGAGAGATTAAAGTGGCAGTGGAACAGTTTTTGTTTTTTTTTTTATTATTAATCTTCGTTTGTAAATTAGCTAGTTTCCAAAGGCAATTTTCTAAATTGTGAGAAGATTTCACTGATATTCTAACTTTACCAAAATAATAAATTTTCTTTCAATTTAAAAACAATTTTATTTTATTTTTTTATTTATTTATTGTTTGTGATTATATTTGTTTGCTTTATCACTGAGGAATTCTTTCAAGTCCTAATAGTGGATGTCTAAAAAAGGAAATGGTTAATTACATTTCATTTATAATTTATTTAATCAACCATTAACAACTAACATTCATTACACATTAAAAAGTGGTCTATATAACATTATTTACTGACCACAATTTGGTACAGAGATCCCAACAGATTTACATGATTTGTTTTTTTTTTTTTCATTTTAATTAGTAAATAATAACTCCACGAACATAAAGCCATATACAAACTTTTTGGGGCAAATACCAATTTTGCAAAAGATGAAAAAAGAAAGTAATTTTGGTCGCAAAAACAATGCATATTATAATAGTCGTAAAATTTTTTCTCCTGAAAACATGAATATGACATCAAACTATTAATACGACATATAATATCTGAGATATTCAACAAAAAAAGTTGGTTAAGTTAGGATAGGTTAGATAGTTAGGTTGCCTTGGGTCTGTTAGTATATATTGACCGTGAGTACATATTGTCAATAATATTAATTGTACCTTCTGGCGTTCTTTATCGCTGTTGAGTTGCGACGTGTTTCGTCAGCAGACTGACATCATCAGGCATCTACTATGTAGCTTCTTCATAGATATTAACATAAAATAGTCATTACACACAACATAAATAACATGTTAATATTCATGAAAAAGCTACATAGTAGATGCTAGACCGACGAAACACGTCGCAACTCAACAGCGATAAGGATTGCCAGAAGGTGCAATTAATATTATTAATAGTTGATGTTCCAGTAGTAGGAAATGAACTCCAAACAAATTGCTAACCTAATATAACCTAACTAACCAACCTAAATTCAATTCTAACCTAACATAACCCATTTTTTTGTTAAATATCTTAGTTATTATTTTTCGTATTAATAATTTGATGTCATTTTAATGTTGAGGAGAAAAAAAATACATAAGATTAATGTATTATACATCGTTTTTGATCTGACAAGGTTTTGGCTAAAATCCTTATTTCCACTAAAAAATGGTTTATATTCGTGTTTGTGGGGTTAAAATTTACTAGTTAAAAAAAATTTTAAATCAGGGAAATCAAGTCTGAGCCCTATTATTTGGATAATATTCCATATTCATCCACAGCATTGTTGGGATCACTTCAGATTATACACACTGATCACACAATCAGATATGTAAAAACACTTTGTTTTATACCAGGAATTAACCAATTGGGAAATAAATCAGGAAAAGGTAAGTCGCAAAAACACTTCAACATTTTGCTTTCACCTCCTTTTGTTGCAGACATGCTCAAGTTTATTATTTTACAGTGCCGCTGAATTTGTTATTTTGACTTATATCAAGTGTGAAATATAATATTTGTTGGTGTTATTTATTCGTTATTGTGAATTTTGTTGTCATGAAAAAATAACCAATCAGCAGTCTTCTTGTTTAATATTTTTATTTTGCTATATGCATATATTGTGAATGCTGTTTGTGTGTGTTTTTTATATAATAGAATACAGATATGTATATAGAACTCAGTTTCTATTTGAATAGTAATAAAATATAATTATATCAAACATTTTATATCTCAGAGACCTCAAAGCAGAATAACGTGCGACAGGGCGATATTGTCGCAGAACGAAATAGTCGTGTACTCTTATAGGTATAATCTTATCTCTACCCAATTTGTTTGCTCTCAAAATATTAAAAATAAAACAATTCAAACTGTCTAATTAATTCATTCATTTATTTCAACTTTCTTGTTTGTAAATTGAGTTTAAACTTAAGGTAAAACGTAAATAAATAATTTATTAAAAAATGCCTTTTAAAATATTTTAATTTATAACAGTGTTTTCTAACTTATTATTTAGGCATACATCTTTAGGCTACAGCTGGAAAATATTCAGCATAACTTAATATTTTTTCCCATTTGATATTTTACGCTCTTGATAGTACTTGCAGAAAGTTTTTGTTTTTTTATACACCGTCGCAGAAAGATTGAAATTATTCTGCTTTGGGGCTCAGAAATATATTCAGAATACTCTGTACCAAAGCTGATAGTATTACAATTCCACTACAGTCTTACTGTAAAATCATAGTCGTTAGTTTTCATTAATTGAGTATAAGTTATTTTTATATTTTATGTTTAAAAGTACAACATTTATTTGATTGTTGAAAAAATAAATGTAATATATTAATTGATTGTTAATATAGTATTTCAAACTTTTATCCAATTATAGCTGCAGTGTTTATTATAATTTTTTGGTATTTTAATGACTATTTCGAACAACAATAATTCTTTAAACAGTTATTTGGCTGGTACTTATAAAAATATATCAGTTTTGTAAATGTTACATTGCATTAAAGATTGCTTGCATAAGATTAAATATGTTATTATATTTAACAACATGTTTATTCTTTAGTTTAAAATTGCAGTTAAAATGTAACTGTACATTATAATTTAAAACCTATTATCATACTTATAATTTGTTAGCATATATCATATAGCTTTTAAAGCCAGCTACCAAAGTAAAAGGATGAAAAATGGAAAATTCGAAATAGGATCGACACATAAATATAATAAAATCTAAAGTACGAAGTTTGTTAATTTAATTTTATAACTTTTAGTAAACAAAAAAAATAATTCTGTAACAAAAGCATATACTCATAAATATTATGAACTTTTATGTAATGCAGATATGTGTTGAACAGGTGGGGTGACGTTTGAAATAGGCGAAGATGCAATGGGTCCAGCGAGTGGGACGCCGGCCCCGGAAGAGGAGGAGCGGGGCTGGGAGTGTGTATGGCGATGTGTCCCCGCCACACCTGTCCTGCACATGGCCTTCAGCCCTGACGGCACACTGTTCGCCACGGCTGGTCGCAACGACCGTCTCGTCAAGATATGGTTCGAGAACAAACACTGTGAGTAGTTTTATATATAGTAATAAATAAATAACGTCTATATTTGGAGCGTTTTTCAACATACAGTTGTTTTTCAAAAAAACTCGTCATACAAAAATTACATGTCTATGGCCAAGGACTAGGCTAAAATCACAAACAAAATATATTTTACACAACTTACATTTTAAAATAATCATATTCCAATTGTAGCTTAAGTTTATTTTTAAATGATACATAGCTGAGTGCTTTGAAATTCTGTTGAATTCTGTTGTAAATATGGGGAGCAAAGTAAGAAAAAGCATTCCTTCCCACCTCGAGTCTGACTTTGGGTACCTCTAGCATGCTGTCCTGGCACGTGCGACGTTCTCTAACCTCTGAACGAGCCCGCAGCATGTTCCTCAAATAAGTGGGTGTGCCCGATAGCAGAATCTTGTGGACTAAACAAGCCACCTCCAAACTAAATATATGCTTTATTGGAAGTGTTTTTGCTTTTTCTCGAGCTTGACTCACATGGTCATATTTCCTGAGCCATACACAAACCTAATGGCTGAGTTTTGCAGTCTTTGGAGTGAGACAGTGTTGTCAAGGGATAACCTACTTCCAAAGACTGGTAGCGCATACAACATTGCAGGGAAAATAATACTATTGACTATTTGTAGCTTGGGTTGCTCTTGGAGCAACCCGCTAAGCCTAAATAAAACTCAACCTGCACATTGTGCTGCGGGTCACATTTCTAACATGAAAGGCAAAGGTTAATTGTGTGTCTAATGTTACTCCCAGAATCTTTATAGTCTCGGATACCGTCAAATGTTCCCCACCCAAAGACACATACAGCGAATTATCCTTCATGATATTCTTTACTGCATGAGGTTGGAAATGAACAATAGAGCATTTATTATGATTTAATTTAAGACCGTGATCATCCGCCCAAAGCTTGACCTCAAACAATTCCGCATTCATTTGCTGAACAGCCAAGGCTACATTGGAAGGATGTTATGATAGTACCAGCTGAGTATCGTCTGCATACGAGTACAGAGAACAATGATTTAGTACAGATTCAAGATCTGCTGTGTATAAAAGAAACATAATGGGGCCCAGGCAGCTGCCCTGAGGCACCCCTGAGACTCTATAAGTGACATTCGAGAAATTATTATTTACTTTAGTGACCTGAGTTCTCCCAGTCAAGTACGAATCCCAGGCAAGTAATATGTGCCAAGTTGTTATATATAGCTTATGGTTTGTCGTCAGCTACCAATTATTAATGTAAAACAAGAACAAAGCAGTAATACATATTCTGTCACAAAGCTAAGTCCAATCCATCAAGCCATTTAAGACCTGCCTCACTGATTATTTTTATGCTACCTAATCTTCCCGTATAAGAGCGTAGGGAGCACTCTGTAACTATGTCATCTATTGTTTGAATAGGCTCCCTGCAATCACATGACTGATCTAGTATCAATCCCCATTTATATTTCTAGTTGTTACATCTACACATGCCAGTTCGGAAGAGATATAACAGTTTCCATCCCCTACGAGGGAGGTTCTTCAAACCTATACGGTTGCTTTATTGATAAGTTCAGTAATAAACAGCTGTAAATTATGTCTGTCTTGGTAAAAGGGTGTAGGGTGCAGAATAATAAGCTGAATATGTTTTTTTAGAATAGCTTGCTCTACAAATTTCTGCGGCACATTACTACATGTTCCTGCTCTGATGCTCTGCATCATTATTATGCATGACAACAAATAATTACTAATGACAAATGTATAATAATTCTGTCAACACCGTAAGAATGTCTTAAATCCATCCTTAACAATATTATATTATACTAGTTTTATTAAGTCCCCCCGGGTGCTTCATTATCATAATTTTTATTATTATTATTATGAATCTTTGTAAATGAAAGGTAGTCTAGAAATATAACTATGGAGGCAAAGACTGGCTAGTTAATAGTAATGCAACAAACAACAAAAATAACAATCAAATACCTTTGTTGTTTCCAATTAATTGAATGTGACATATCCAAGCGAATAGACACAGCTTTTACTTAAAAAATAGGAAAGTTTAATTCACTCTTTCATTATTAACCCTTTAACAATGAAAGAGTGAAAAATAATTTGATAACTACTATTACCATTGATACTATTAGTTGATAAACCATTAATATCTACTAATGGTACAGATTCACTTGAAGTCACCAACAGACCCACCCGCCCACCCATACAAGCACGGTGGTACTGGCCCACCCGCCCACCCATACAAGCACGGTGGTACTGGCCCACCTGCCTACCCATACAGGCACAGTGGTAATGGCCCACCCGTCCACCCATACAAGCACGGTAGTACTGGCCCACCCGCCCACCCATACAAGCACGGTGGTACTGACCCACCCGCCCACCCATACAGGCACAGTGGTAATGGCCCACCCGTCCACCCATACAAGCACGTAAATTCGGTTATCCTGATGTTTCAAATGGGCGGTGGCTTTATGCATTGTGAGAGCTCTTTGTTTATTTTCAACTTTATTTACTATGTTGATAGCTATAAAAACAGAAGCACAACGATTAAAGAAAGTTTGTGTTACACGTACAGTGCCATTGACCCACCCGCCCGCCCATACACGTAAAGTGTCACTGACCCACCCGCCCGCCCATACACGTACGGTGACATTGACCCACCCACCCGCCCATACACGTACGGTGACATTGACCGGGGTTTTTAAGGAAAAATAGGTATTCAAACATATGTTTGTATTTAAGCCTTGAATAAATAAATAAAGTATTTTATTTGAAACTTTTAATTTTTTATGTTTTAAAGAGTGAAAGTTACCATATTTTATAAAAATAAACTTTACTTTTTAGGTACTTAATTAGGTAATAAAGCAATAAAATACAATAAAACAATAAAAACTTATTTATTTTTAAAATGAACATACAGTAAGAGTACTTATAAAATGGTTGTTTATAATGTTACAAAACATTATAATTACTACAAATCTAATTTTATTTGATAAACTTACTCTAAAATTGATGATGGGTGTGGTATTCAACCATTATTTATCATGTTTCCAGGGGGAATACAATTTTTTTCTTTTGTTTTGGAAGCTTGGCACAATGTAGGCCTAAGTATGTCATTGGTTTGGTCAAACCTTCCAATAGGCCTAAAAGTTACATTTCTGTTATTTATACTCCTACCTTCATCTAATATATCGGACATGCCCTCTGAAACAGTTGTAGGTCCATCTCCAGACGGGCCTGGAATAACGTTTTCATTTACTTCATTTATTGAGTTGTTCACTGTTGAAGAAGAAATGTCTGAAATAAAATCACTTTCACCGTTATCAGATAGTTCACTTAAGTCATCACGACTAAAATACTCGTGAATTTCATCAACACGCAGTTTACGTTTCGCCATTTCACTTAGTTTACATTCACATACAACGCATTGGCGGCAAACAGCACAACAGAATTCATGTCAGCTGGCGCGACTTAGAAATTAAATGCACACAGTGATGTAATCACCCGGAGTCAGAAACAAAATACACTACGAGAAAGGCCGAAGTTTCCCGAATAGTTCCGTACCAAACACGAAGTAATACGATCGTCTATGACACCGCAGCACCCGGAAATACGATCCCTATACACGCGCTCGCGTGTACGCGAGCGTGGCCCACGGGCGGGACATTGCGTTGCTCGCATATACGCGAGCGTGGTCGTTAAGAGGTTAAAAGTATTTATTTGTGAAAGTAATAATTAAAACCGTGTTGAGCTAAATGAAAATTTCTTGTTCTAGTACTATTTCCCTCCAAGAGCCTGGAAGCGCACAGCATGTCCTTTGTAAACTCATCTTGTACAGAGCTGAACTACAACTTTGTCTACATTTCCCATCCTCGGGCTGTCACCCAGCTGTCTTGGCGGAAAACAAGCAAGTATATGCCCAAGTAAGTGTCTGTCACCCGATATCAGTTTCAAAATAAAACCATTTGCAATTAGCAAAACATCGAAGTCCTAAGTCTCTACTTATCTGACAAAAATGCCAGTGGCACTGAAAATTTGTGTCTTGTTATGTATCTTTATTTGTTTACTATTGCAAGATGTTAGTGGACTTGTCTTCTTAAAAGGTAAGTTTTCTGATGCCCTATCTCTTCTAATTTAGAAAAAACAAGATACTCATGGAATTCATTGTTTATTTAACAATGAACAACAACACAATGGTATATAAAACAAATTTAAAGCTTTTACTGAACTAATCTGTGCAAAATTATAAAATAGCTAAAATTTAGATTTTACAATATTAGTACAGACTGAATAGCAACAAACTAGCAATATCCATTGATTCACTACATGAAACATAATACCTTAAAGAATCAAGTAAAATCATCATACTTAAATCTATTTACAAAAGCCCACGTACTTGTTGAGTTAATTTGTAATTAAGTCAATTAGAATTGAGGTGGAGCGCTGAGGACTTAAAGGCGATCTTTCTTTTGTGAGATCCTAAGAACCTATATGGGAACATTTAATATATTAAATATAATTTAAAAATAAAATTCAATAATGGGGGCACCCTTGCATCAATTTTTCAGGCAATAAAGTGTTAATTTTTTAGATTTATATGAAATGAAATGAAAAATGCCTTTATTTATGTGGCGAAGTTAGGACTATTTAGTCCTCTCTACCACTTAACCACATTTATATGAATTTTAGGTTAGATTAAGGTAAAGGGCACTAAATTTAGGTTAGAATAGGCTAGGGGTAGTTGTTTCATGAACAATACATATCAAATGATTGTATTATTTTTAGTTAAAAAAGAACCCAAATGGATACTAGAATCTGTTTTAATTTAGTAACCAACTATTATGTTATTTTATTTGAATTTACTTTAATCTTTCAAATTAAATCTGTCAAAAAAACTTAGTTTGAACTCTTACTTCAAACTTTAATGAAGTTATTTGTGATCATGACAATTTCAACTTCAAGTGTGTACTTCTTTGTCTAATTTAGAAGTGGATTTATAAACAAGGAAAGGCTGTTTATTAATTTTTAGGCTTTATAAAGGCAGAAGGCTTACAGAAGGTAAAAAACAAGAATTGCAATGGAAAAGCAAGGTTTTAATGAAAAGAAGAGATTATTGTGTGGGCCACTAGAAGTAGCTAAGAAAGAGATTAATGAAATGTTACATCTGGAATGTGTTGCTTTACAGAGCAAATCATGAACACTAAGAAAAGAAGATACAAGAAGACTTGACGCAATGGAAGTGTGGCTAAGTAAGAGGATGGAAGGTGTAAGATGGGAAAATAAGGTGACTAATTAAGTAGTGCTGAGTAATGTATGAGTGGGAGGCAATAGTTAAAGAAATAAGGAGAAGAAAAAGAAAATGGCCAGGACTACAATGAGAAGAGAGTGTTTATTGAGGGCAGTTATTGTAAGAATGGTGGAGGGAAAGGAAAGAGAGGAAGAAGGATATGTCAATCGGTCAACAATATGAAGAGTGGAAAAGGATATTGTTACTCAAAGGAGGTGGCGATAAACTGAAAGATTATTCCATTTTTTTCTATCCAGGAATATTTTATGAAAATCCAGGCGTCAGAAATGCCAATGAAGAGAATGACGATGATAAGTCTTGTTAATTGTGTCTTAACTAATGATATAATCAAGAATACGTTAGACGGGGATTTCGTTAAATGATTACATTGTCGATCTGGAAAACACAAACGGTCAGCAAATAATGGACCACACTTAAGCCAAAATAGATAAGTCATTACTGCTTAGTGATATTACAGTAGGCATTGACAAAAAGTTTTAACGGAAAAGGAAGATTGTACAACATAATAGTACAACAGGCAGGGCGACCCAATAGACTGCTTTTGTTTTTTTGGTTTTGATGCATATAATTGCTTTTCATGAAAAGGAATTACTCATAAAACAATGGAATGGTGTTTCATTGGTCCGTTAAAACCTATAACCACCAAGTTTTGTTTGGAATAATTTTTGGTATAAATGTTTTGAAGTGGCATGAGGTAGGGCAGCCAATAGCATCGCTTAATTAAAATCATACAATATTATGTAACTACATACAACACAGAGAAATGAAATATTACTAGATGGCGTCTGGTAATTTACCTGGTCAGAAAATATTAATATAATTTTATATTATTAATACATTACAATAAAAGTTGGGAATAGGCAAGTGATAATTGTTTTAAAGAGCTTTTCAGTGTAATTTAAAGAAGTCTCCGTTAGTTTCTAAATTTACAATATTTTCCATGTTTTTTTTTTTTTTAAATTACTACTAACAATGTGATCAGCAATAACATTGTTTGTGTTTTACAGGGGCTCGGTTTCTAACATGCTGGTGACATCGTGCAAGGACAACATCTGTAGGGTGTGGGTGGAGACAGTGTTACCAGACGATGGACTAGTCAACATGAGCCAGTTTGATCCCCTGGCCGCACAGAACCCAAAATTCCGCACCCACAGGCACAAGCATAGGTTTATGCAGCGGCTGAAACACATGAAGTTAGTATTATTGATTAGGGTCATTTAAAAGTTAAACTGTTAACGTAAGAAAGTCAAATGTCAAGCACGTATGCTGTTAACGTAGCACTAACCGACAAAATGGGTGACGTCTCTCGTGTTTCAATCATTAAATTTGTTATTTTCTGGTATCTAAATATACAGTCTTTTTACTTCTGTTATTTGGATGAAATCATAATTGGTTAGTGTCACGTTAGTGTAGAAAGTGTCACTTTTAAAACAGGAGCATTACTCCACCTTTTGTGGACGCATATTTTTTATCCGTATAATATAATATATTTATTGCCTACTTTTCATGTTGTGAAGATGATCTTGGCTTAGTTGGTCTTGGCATAGTTAAAAATAGATTATACAAAATTATTGAAAATAATATTATAAAGCTAGCTTTGAATAAACCCATCTACGTGGAAGGGTTAACTGAGAAACTCTTAAGTTTACAAATTCAAATATTGTGACGTATATTGGTAAACGGGACGTAAAATGAGATGCAAAAGTGACAACTTTATTAAGACCACTTTAGTCATCATTATAGATTAGATTTTTTTGCCGGTACTTATTCTTCTGTTTGGATTGCTTTCTTCATCTGAAACATCCTTCCCAGTCTTTGCCCATTAATTATAATGTGGTGTGTTTGTCCAACTTTCCTATCCTCCTGAATTATAATGTGGTGCGTTTGTCCAACTTTCCTATCCTCCTTAATTATAATGTGGTGCGTTTGTCCAACTTTCCTATCCTCCTTAATTATAATGTAGTGTGTTTGTCCAACTTTCCTATCCTCCTTAATTATAATGTAGTGCGTTTGTCCAACTTTCCTATCCTCCTTAATTATAATGTGGTGCGTTTTTCCAACTTTCCTATCCTCCTTAATTATAATGTGGTGCGTTTGTCCAACTTTCCTATCCTCCTTAATTATAATGTGGTGTGTTTGTCCAACTTTCCTATCCTCCTTAATTATAATGTGGTGTGTTTGTCCAACTTTCCTATCCTCCTTAATTATAATGTGGTGTGTTTGTCCAACTTTCCTATCCTCCTTAATTTCTGTGACCCACCTAATGTTGCTCTTACTATTCCATAATTTCTTGATTATTCTTTTGCTTATCCAATCTCTGGTAATGAAATGCATATTTTTATCATTGTGCTTGTCACAGGCTCTTATTTCTGTATAGACTGTTTCATTAGGGGCTAATCTCCAAACTCTATCTGTTTGTTATTTTTTGTTTATAATTGAGAGGCATCTTTTGTTGTTGTATGTGCTTTTTGTAACATGTGTTTTAATCAATACGTTTATTCTATCTTGTCATGACAGCTTCTTATTTAGGTTCTATCTTATGACATCTTCTAAATATTTACATTTTTCAACAATTCTTATCTCGTGTTCTCCAATATAAATTTTATTTGCTAATGGTGGTTCAGTTAGCATTATTTCTAATTTTTTAAAGATTCTTAAACCAATGCTCTGTGTTGTGTTTCCTGAAGTGATGTTACTTTTGCTACTTTTACAAAATAATTATTTAGTACCAAAATTAATGGTACTAACATTTATACATAGAAATATATTTTTATTTTCTGTAATAATACTGGATAAGCCACCAATCAAGTTTATAGCTGTCGGTTGTCAGAATTAACTGATATCATGTACATTTATTTAATTTGAAATATGACATAGTTTGGCCACAACTCCTCCATCACTCAATTACATGCTTATTGAACTATTTCTTATGAGTTTGATGTGAATGCTCAGTGTAAGAACTTTTTTCCAGAACATGCTTTCACATTCGACGCCATGCAAAGAACCAACAAACCCTCAACGGTGTCGTGAGTCAGACAATACCGACCCTTCCATCCACCTACAGTGTGCATGACTTCCACAGTTATGGCTTCCACGGGACGGGCGTCACACCTGGTCTTCACTTCCACCTAGCTGCGAGTATCAACGCTGAAACCGGTAATGCAGGGCTTAAATAGTTTTACATGTTCAAGAAATCATGTGTTACCCATTGTGGATCACAGCGTGGCGTGCGCCCGGGACTAAAGATATTACCGAACGCAAGGACTAAACTCCCCAAACTAATTTCAAGTAGTCAAGACAACAGTGAACAGAAAACAGTAACACAGATAAGCCCCTCAAAACATATGGGTGCATTGTAACAGCGATAACATTGATTCCGAGGGCCGAGTGGCGCAACTGTAAACAACAAATCCAACAACGTCAGCATCAAATCGTTGAGCTATCAGTCCACTCGGTGCGGAACGTGAAGTGATCCACAATGGGTGGAAGTGTTTGCTAAATCTACTTTTATATATTGCTAAAAGCTATATTTATTTTTTAATAAGACTTTTATATTTAAGAAAGTGACAAGATGATGAATGAATAGTCTTCGTAACAAACTATGACAGGTTTTTTCTTACGTTATATACTACGTGTACTGTATGACAATTAATATTTGGAGAATGAATTCTAACAGTAGAACATTCAACACTTAAGGAAAAAATATGTTGATGGAAATATATGGCTAGTAAGGGCTGGGTCTTAGATATATGTACGTGAGCAACTAAGTGTCGTGAAGAAGATCCTGAAAAATGTATATGGGTGAAGTCTTATTAATTTGTAGGTTAGATTTAAGGGCACTAGACTAGGAATTAGTATATTAAGAGGGATAGGACTAAGGACATCAGCAAACTTATCTGAGAAGACAAGTCCACTAACACCAGAGTAGTAGTAAACAAATACAGTCACAGAATAAGAAGAACAAGAAAATGATTTATTCCATCAAGTTTAACAAAATAAATACTAAACATTTTTTGGCTAGAATCACCAGCCACCACTTCAAGTACTTATTCAGTGGCTAGCTCAACATTACTGTACAACAAAGCACAGTCTTCAACAATAAAACACAGCCTGCTTACAAAATAACACAAAACAATACAGGCAAACAATCTGATTGCAAATTAACACAAAATAATACAAGTAAATGGCTGCTTAACCCATTGCGGATCGTGAAGCGTAGCGCGTGCCCGGGCCTAGCGGTACGAATTAATTCCGAAAACGGCGCGGTACCAGCCGACTTCGCGCGCTCGTCTGCCGGCTTAGTGCGCTCGCAAACTCTACACGTTTTGTTGTTACTTATGTCACATAAACACCTCACCGACCTTATTGGACTAAAACATAATTATATTATACTGCAAAATATTTAAAAACTAAGGTTACATAATATTTTACTTACGTTTATTGCGTGTAATAGCTGCTTCATGTAGGCCGGATCAAATGTATTTCACAGTAAAAAATTACGTCTGAAGAAAAAACTGTCACTTGAATAAAACTTTAATAAAACTAAACTCATATTTACAAAATATTTACGCTGTCTTTACACTGGTTTTACTTAGTAGTGCAGTTTGGTATGGTAGTCTTCGAAACAATCTTTGTCCAAATGCAGCGGCACTTTGCAACGTTTGCACATCCACCTTGTCTCGTTTCGTTCTCCTCTTGAACTGCAGACTTTGCACTTTTTGTAGGCTTTTTGTTTACTTCCTGTAGGAGGTAGTAGGGCCGGAAAATGTGCCCAGGATTTTGATTGTAAGCGCAAAGGGTTCAAACCTAACGCTAAACGACCGGGTGAAGTTTTTGCTGGTAGATTGACCCGCGCAAGCAATTGCTCAGCTAAATTTAGCCTGAAATCGGTAAAGTGTCGTTTTTCCCTTGGCTTCGGAACTTTTACTTTGTTGTATATAGCAAATGAATTGAATATTGCCAGATCAATCAGATAAAAAATATCTTTTTGTAGGCCTTTACTGTGCGGCGCATTATCGGGAAGCTAGACAATCTTTGGTCCATCCGATCGACGCCAAACATGCCATTGTTGTAGTCACTAATTAGATTCGGTTTTTTTACCTGCTCTTCCACTCCATGTTTCCTTTTTCGAATCCTAGTCTCTTCAAAGGTTACGTCAGTGTGGTAGGTTGATAACACGATAACATCTTTGTTATCTTGCCACATGGTAGCCAATACACCATTTGACGACCTGTAAATCGCTTCATTTTTCTTCAGGGCAATGGTTTTGAAAACACTTGGTATGTCTACCCTATTTTTCAGTGCCTACCAATGGCATGTGTGTCTTTTTTCAGCAGTTCAACAAATAGCAATGGCGAAACATACCAATTGTCTAAGAAAACAGTGTAGCCTAGGTTATAGAATGGTTGCATTAGATCTAATACAACGGACTCACTAGCGAGAAAATCGGCACTTACTTTATCTTCGCCTACATAAATTTTAAACACGGAACAATATCCTGAGTTTACTTCACACACTTTGTAAATTTTTACGCCAAATCTGGCCCTTTTTTTCGGATTGAATTGTATGTATGACAGGCGAGATCGCATTTTCATTAGGCTTTCATCCAGTGATATTTGTTTCTCCGGCTGATATGTGTTTAGGAACTTAGTTTCTAGATACCGAATAACTGGTCTAATTTTTTATTAGACCAGTTATTCAATACCACAGTACGTTTATGGGAGGGTGGGTGAGTCAATACCATAGTAGGCTATGTGTATGGGCGGGCGGGTGGGTCAATACCACCGAACGTGTATGTGTGGGCGGGTGGGTCAATACCACAGTACGTGTATGGGAGGGTGGGTGAGTCAATACCATAGTAGGCTATGTGTATGGGCGGGCGGGTGGGTCAATACCAGCGAACGTATATGTGTGGGCGGGTGGGTCAATACAACCGTATGTATATGGGAGGACGGGTGGGTCAATACCAGCGAACGTGTATGTGTGGGCGGTGGGTCAATACCACCGAACGTGAATGTGTGGGCAAATGTGTCAAGCTCCGTAAGATTTGTGAGAATAAATTTTAAATTGTTGTCACTCATCTTACACATAGGATATATTCAATCATATATACCCTACGAGATTTTATAAATAAATATTTGAAGTATAACAAAAATTTTTCTGTGTTTTATTGTCTCATAAACACAATATGGTTTGTCATTTCGGTCGTTTTCCACTGCTGCATCTGAAAAGTGCAAAAATCGGGAAATTGCCATAAACCTGGCAATTGGCATTGTTTCAGAGAATATAGTGGTCTCTAATATTTTTCTTTTAGACCAGTAAAGCCTTATATTAGGTTTTTTTACTTGGCCCATCAAAATGTATAAGGCAAAGTATGACTTCATTTCGTCCACTGTAACAGGGGTCCAATTGTCATCGCTTTTTAGCCGCTTTCGTCTAGCATCCCCTAATTGTGCATTTGCATAGTCATTCGTCTCCTGTGTTATCATCATAAAAAATTCTTCCCCACAAAATAGGAAAAAAGAATCTAATTCGGAAAATGTTTCATCTAAACTACTACTTATATCAGGATCTAAGCCTGGAGTTGCTGTGAAAGGAATTTCTTTAGGATTGTTTGGTACGTTTTGCCAATCAAATATTGATGGTTTTTTTGGGTTTTTTCGCTCTGGGCGATTTTTCATTTGGCTGTGATTTTTTATTTTTATTAGCAACTTTTTTACTAACTTTTTTTAACGTTTACGTTTACCCTTTGGCTCAGTAGCAGTTGTAGTAGTAGTTTGACCGATGTCGGCGTCATCGTCAACGATCGGGAATGATGGATCAGCAGCAGTTGAAGGGCCAGGTTGAGGGGATGAACAGCCAGGTTGAGCGGTTGAAGGGCCAGGTTGAGGGGATGAACAGCCAGGTTGAGCGGTTGAAGGGCCAGGTTGAGGGGATGAACAGCCAGGTTGAGCGGTTGAAGGGCCAGGTTGAGGGGTTGAACAGCCAGGTTGAGGGGTTGAACAGCCAGGTTGAGCGGTTGAAGGGCCAGGTTGAGGGGAGGAACAGCCAGGTTGAGCGGTTGAAGGGCCAGGTTGAGGGGTTGAAGGGCCAGGTTGATGTTCAACGATACGGGTTTCAGTGAAATTGAATATAAAACTTTGTACATCCGGCGGTGTCCCGGGAATAACATCGGAATCAATGTCACTCAAACTAGCACGCTCGTCACTATCAAAGTTAGTGTCCGAATAATTCTGTAATCGAGGACATAATCGCACTACAGACCCATCGTCACCCTCTATATCACTCTCAAGGTCACTTGGTTCACTTCCGCTACACATTAGTAGTCTGTCTAACTCAGACGAACGTAAGTTATCCGCCATTTTCTGGCAGTCACGCACTCGAAAATATATCCTACCAAACGCAACGACAGAACTCCTCAAACTAGTTCGAAACAAATTATTTATCGAAAACGAGGAATGTTTTGAGTAAACAGGAACAGAGATAAGATAAGCAGATAAACTGATAAGCGCCCCAGAACATCTGCGTGCATTCTAAAAGTGGACATTGACCTTGAATGACGCAATCGTAAACAGCAGGTGCAGCGACGTGAACGTCATGTCGCTGAGCTTTCAGTCCACCCGCGCGCAGGACGTGAACCGCAATGGGTTAACATAAATTAGCATGTGATATTGGGCACCTTACTGCAGCGTTTATATTACCTATTCTTCAGCAGTTTGCGGAGTTTTAAATTATAACCAAACCCAATAACAACACATGTTTCACAAATCACTGGCATTTTCTTCTGAGTAGAGAGAAACCTTTTAAAACATATTAAAGGTAAATGACACATTGAGAAGCTAAGAAGTTAGCTGATGCCTCTAAAAGTTTGTATGATTCTGGAATTAAATTGAGTATCTGTAAAATATGGAATATCAATATACCATGGGAGAATATAAAAAGTGAGTGTAAGCCCTGGTGGGCGTTAGAATAAGTTTTGTATGTCTAATAAAATGTCTTTTTACAATCAGGGAAAATATTTGAACATATGCCATTTTGTACTGGATCAACTGTTGTTTGCAGTATTTCATCTCTATAAGATAACCCCTTTAAAATGATGTACTTCTTGACCCATGCTTATGTTTAATATTTTTTTCAGCCTCCTTGTGGACTATCTTCCATTGGATGTGAAGGGTCACTAACTACCCTAAAATACTGTTTCTCAAGTCCAGAATGCATTTACAAAGTTTAACTTTTCTAACTTGAGTCAAGAAAAGAATATTATATAATTGATAAAATATATACCTTGTTCAATCACTTTATTTCATATACACGACATGTTTCGATCCTTAGATCATCTTCAGGTGTAAAATGTAACAAATATTGAATGTAATAATAAAATTTAAATTAATTAAAAGTTAACAAATTGAAAATACATAAAAACTGTTTTGGTTAGTCTAATTGTTATTATAACAGATGGTGTAATATTAAATGTAAATATTGTATTTTTTTGTAATTTAATGGTGTCTAGATATCTTCTTGTTGTATTTATTAGTTATGTATATTTTCCTTGTTTTTGTATATATGTATCAAATATAATATTAGATTGGAATGATATTTGATCATTGAGTAAATTATGTGGATCAGTCTTTTTTGCTTTGTAGATGGCTAATTCTTCTTTGACATCGAGTTTAAGGCTTTTTGGTAAGATTTGAATAATGTCCATATTATTTTCAATAGATGTATAACTATGAGATTCGGATATTAAGTGTTCAGCGTAAGTGGATTGTTGTTGTTGTGAATTTTTTGGTATGTGTTCTTTAAATCTTTGTTTGAAAGATCTTCCAGTTTGGCCAATATAAAATTTGGGACATTCATTACATTTGATACTGTAAATACCAGATTTGTCATAATTATTTGAGGTGGTTGGATTGTTTTGTAATAATTTTTGGAGAGTATTGTTGACGGTATGTGCAAGAATAGTATTGTTTTTGTTAAATATTCTATTAATGCTATTATTTATTTTCCCATAGTATTGCATTTTTATATATTTTTTATTAGATTTTTCTCCTTCTTTCTTCTTGTTTTGTTTGTGTTTATTTATTATGGAGTCTATCATTTGTGTTTTGAATCCATTTGCTCTAGCTATATGTTTTATTGTAAAATATTCTTTTTTGTATGCTTCTTGATTTAAAGGATATGTCAGTAATCTATGAACCATGGAATTGTATGCCGCAATCTTATGGGACCATGGATGATTGGATGATTTATGAATTGTGTGATCTGTTGTTGTTGGTTTTCGATATACTTCAAATTCTAAATGGTTGTTTGATTTCTTGATAGTAACGTCTAGGAAATTGATGGTTTCATTTTCTTCGGTTTCAAGTGTAAATTTGAGATTTTTATGTAGATTATTAAGCTGAGTTAATACTAGTTGTGCTTGTTCCTTATTTCCTTCTATAATTGCAAAAATGTCATCTACATATCTATGGTATGTTTTAATTTTTGTAAGTGTTTGGTTGTTTGTATTCAATATATTCTTTTCGATGTGGTTGAGGAAGATGTCAGCGATGAGTCCTGAGAGTGGGTTGCCCATGGCTAATCCATCTTTTTGAGTGTAAAATTTTCCTTCGAATTCAAAGTAGTTTTGTTTTAAGACAAGTTTTAGAAGATCTGTAATTTCATTAATGTCTTTGATATCTAATTTATTTTGATGTTTCAAATTTTCGGTGATTATGGTGATTGTTTCTTCAATAGGTATGTTTGTATATAGATTCTGTATGTCGAATGAGACCATTGTATGTGTGTTGTGGATATTCATATCTTTAATTTTATTCAGAAGGTCTGTTGTATTCTTTAAACTTTTGTTGTTTTCTAATAAAATTTCATTAGAAAGGATAGTGTGTAGTACTTTGGATAAATTGTAAGATGGTGCGTTGATAAAGTTTACGAGGGGCCTGATTGGCTCATTTTCTTTGTGGAGCTTTGGGAGTCCTCTTAGTTTCGGGGCTATATAGGCTATCAGGCCCCTCGTAAACTTTATCAACGCACCATCTTACAATTTATCCAAAGTACTACACACTATCCTTTCTAATGAAATTTTATTAGAAAACAACAAAAGTTTAAAGAATACAACAGACCTTCTGAATAAAATTAAAGATATGAATATCCACAACACACATACAATGGTCTCATTCGACATACAGAATCTATATACAAACATACCTATTGAAGAAACAGTCACCATAATCACCGAAAATTTGAAACATCAAAATAAATTAGATATCAAAGACATTAATGAAATTACAGATCTTCTAAAACTTGTCTTAAAACAAAACTACTTTGAATTCGAAGGAAAATTTTACACTCAAAAAGATGGATTAGCCATGGGCAACCCACTCTCAGGACTCATCGCTGACATCTTCCTCAACCACATCGAAAAGAATATATTGAATACAAACAACCAAACACTTACAAAAATTAAAACATACCATAGATATGTAGATGACATTTTTGCAATTATAGAAGGAAATAAGGAACAAGCACAACTAGTATTAACTCAGCTTAATAATCTACATAAAAATCTCAAATTTACACTTGAAACCGAAGAAAATGAAACCATCAATTTCCTAGACGTTACTATCAAGAAATCAAACAACCATTTAGAATTTGAAGTATATCGAAAACCAACAACAACAGATCACACAATTCATAAATCATCCAATCATCCATGGTCCCATAAGATTGCGGCATACAATTCCATGGTTCATAGATTACTGACATATCCTTTAAATCAAGAAGCATACAAAAAAGAATATTTTACAATAAAACATATAGCTAGAGCAAATGGATTCAAAACACAAATGATAGACTCCATAATAAATAAACACAAACAAAACAAGAAGAAAGAAGGAGAAAAATCTAATAAAAAATATATAAAAATGCAATACTATGGGAAAATAAATAATAGCATTAATAGAATATTTAACAAAAACAATACTATTCTTGCACATACCGTCAACAATACTCTCCAAAAATTATTAAAAAATAATCCAACCACCTCAAATAATTATGACAAATCTGGTATTTACAGTATCAAATGTAATGAATGTCCCAAATTTTATATTGGCCAAACTGGAAGATCTTTCAAACAAAGATTTAAAGAACACATACCAAAAAATTCACAACAACAACAATCCACTTACGCTGAACACTTAATATCCGAATCTCATAGTTATACATCTATTGAAAATAATATGGACATTATTCAAATCTTACCAAAAAGCCTTAAACTCGATGTCAAAGAAGAATTAGCCATCTACAAAGCAAAAAAGACTGATCCACATAATTTACTCAATGATCAAATATCATTCCAATCTAATATTATATTTGATACATATATACAAAAACAAGGAAAATATACATAACTAATAAATACAACAAGAAGATATCTAGACACCATTAAATTACAAAAAAATACAATATTTACATTTAATATTACACCATCTGTTATAATAACAATTAGACTAACCAAAACAGTTTTTATGTATTTTCAATTTGTTAACTTTTAATTAATTTAAATTTTATTATTACATTCAATATTTGTTACATTTTACACCTGAAGATGATCTAAGGATCGAAACATGTCGTGTATATGAAATAAAGTGATTGAACAAGGTATATATTTTATCAATTATATATTATTTTCAATCCAGGGTCAATATGATTATCATCTCTCAAAGAATATTAAACTGTCTAGAAAAGGACTTACATTGTAAATTTTTAAAACTTTAAACCAGCGTAATTTTTTTTTTAAGGGTGAACCTTTTGAGGTTGAGTTTGTGGTTTTATGTTCTGCTATTGAAGGCTTTTAGTTTGATATACTATTTGACCTATGCTCTCATTTAAGATTTTCTTCATCATCCTCTGTCCCCCCTGATATTACAGAAAACTGGTAGTTACTTTAAAAAGTAGGCTTCTAAGTGCAGAAATGATGTCTCCTAATTTTTATTGCTTTTATCTGTAACTGTTAGGAAATTATTAAGCCGGCGCTAGACTTTACAAACACCCTGTATACGGAATTATTTGTCAGTACAGTTACATTAAATGAGACTTTGTAGATAACTTAATACTAACAAATAATAAGGTTAACGTACCTTTGTCGTCTTCAGCTACAAAATCCTATTTATTGGACTACCGGTTTCAGAGTAAGAACTCCATGTTCACATCCATTGTACATTGTCAAAACAGTCACATTCACAATGAGTAAACTTTATACTAGGTACACTAACACGGTAAGTGTCCAAAATTATTGAATGAGCAGTGATACATTGCATATTTGTATATTGTTTACTGAAATAATTAACAACACACATGCATGCACTATGGGAGAAGTAATCCATAGCCATATATATCTGAGTGGGGATAATGAAGACAAATGAATCACAGCTCTCCATTAGAGTTAATTGCAAGTGTGCCTAAATAAAGTTGGTTAGGTACTGTGTTTACTTGTGAAAGTGGATGGATTATCAAGAAGTGCTGGAAGTGGAATAATTTAGCGATATTTCAATATCAGCGTTAAGTCCTTTTTATCAATAATAATAGTTTTATTTCAACTTCTATGTCAGTCCGTACAGTTGTTGTAGAAGACTCTTTCTACCCAGATATTGCTAAAATTCAAATTTACAACCTTGAGCTTAATTAACGATTGCTTTGTTTAACCATTGTAGATTAAAATGGTAACTTGTAAAACAAGTAGTTTGAAAACCATCTGTAATCTAAATCTAAGATTGATTATAAATCTAGTCAAATTCCTTTAGCACATCATTGACGAGATACCCGCTAGCTAACCACCCACTCTCCCACACACGCTCAGTGGTAACGATCCACCCACCTCTCAATACACGCACAGCAGGGATAAGACTGTTGCACAAACATTATAATACTCCCTTTTATTGTATACCTTTTTTTGTTTGTATTACCCATAGTCGGCACTGGTGGCGCAGTGCTGTAACCCAGCTACATGGGGACAAAGTGTTTGGGAGATTGTAGGCGATAGGCTGTATGCTCGGTCCTCTTAATACCGACATGGCGTCCGCTTGGTGGTTGCTATCGGCGTGAACACTACTAGATAAGTCTGGGGTGTCCATGTTGGGTGGTAATCATTGTGCGGATGTTGTGTGGGGGGAGATAACTGAGTATCAGGCTTGTCAATTAGCTGAAAATCAGACCAGCACTACGTGGTTCGGATTCCACGTAAAGCTGTAGGTCCCTTAGTTGCCCTGGCTGTTGGGATATTAATAAATTGCCCTTTCTGAGGAACAGTTGTACTCAGTTAGTAACCAGACTACACTCATCTACACTCATCCTACACTCATAAAACCATTCATATTCGCCTTAAAATACGCACAACGTTGTGTCGGTGTCTCATATATAAGAATAAGAATATCTGATCTAAAATGTCCTTCAGTGTCATCTTACATGTCTACGAGCAGTAAGAAAGCTATATTACTCTTCTGGTGGAAAACAAAACAGACGCACGTTTATTGCATTATTGCAGGGATTTATACATAACTATGAATCTGTTGATTTGGAGGTCTGGTTCTACTGTTACAGAAGCTCTCGTGAAAAAGATCTGATTATTTTATGAATGTACACATTTCACTGGTGAATAATTTAACTTGCACATTCGTTTTGATACATTTACTGCAGGTATGATGATAATCAATTTTATAAATATCAGTACATCTATAATGTATAGTGCATTCACTGTTTAACTATTTATTTCTGTGTCCTGTTGGTGTAGACATTCCATTGGTGCCAAGCCTTGTCACGGGAGACCCTGAAAGGGAACCCAACTTTGTGCTGCACTGGCTCAACAACAAAGAGACTGCGTTCTCCCTCCAGGCGGAGAGTTTGCTCCAGGTAACATGAAGCAATTAACAAATAGTTACTCCAACATAATCTCACAACCCGAGCGAGTTTTAGTAGTGAGAGGCTGCATTGTTACAGTGTCAAACTTTTACGGGAATCATCGTTGGATTTGTAAAAAAATGTGACTTGATAACTGTCCATTAATCAACTAAACTACTAGTTGGATTAATAATATGTAAGGTAAATCTGTGTGTAAATAATGTATTTACACACAGTATTTTTCAAATAAAGAGCATAACTCTTGGAACTTAGTAGTTTACGACTCCATTTAGGAAGGTGCCAGAAAATCACACACCTAAGATTTACGTTTGTTTTTCTTTAACTACCAAACTTTAATTCTATCATACTACAGTTTTTTCTAATGGGGAAATTAACTTTCTGACATACATTCACACATGTTTACTCCTTTTTAAATTAAAATTTGGTTAGAAACCAGCCTCCTTAATTCGCTTTGTGTCTCCATTTTTCTCAATTACCACGTGCAGTTTATACTGCTTCAAATTTACTATGTCATTTAATTAAAAACTTACCTCAAAGGACAAGTCCACTAACACAGTTCAGGTGAACAAATAAAGGTACAGTACATAGCAGAAATTGTCACTGACATCTTCATCAGGTGAGAAGATACTGATGCCATATCTTATACATCAACTATCACTTACATTTTGTTTACTATTACATTAACTCTATTACATTAAGTGCTGGCTTAGTGCCCTTTAACCTAACCTAACATTTATAACACGTCAGTATATCCGTTTCTTGATCATTCTGGTTGCCTTATGTAATAACCCTTCCATCTTCCTGGATGTTTTGATTTTATTCTCATTCTGGGCATAAGTGTTTGTTTTATTTTCGTGCATAGATCTTTTCTATTTTTGTTTATGTGTAATATTTTTATGCCAAAGTCTTTCCTTATTTATTTTTGCAAATTCTGTGTTTTATCGATGTGTCATTTTCAGAAAATTCATTTCTCCCATCTTTGTTCTGCTACAATCTCATTCTAAAACGGTTTTTGATTTTTCTTTAATGTACGTAACTGCAGAACTGTAATAGGTTTTCAAATTGTAATTTTACCTTTTTTTTGGTATTGTTCTTTCCAAAAACAATATTTCATGCTTTGAGAAAGTCTCGCTTGTTCCCCAAATTTGCCATTGCTTCTCCATACTGTCCCTGGGCATGTAAATTAATCCACCATTTTTAAAGCGTTGATTATATCCTTATGGAAATTTCCATTTTTTTTACTATTTTTATTTTTCTTCAAGTTCACTTTTTTTATCAAAGCATTACAGCTATTCAACTTTCTATAATAACTACATGTTATGTTCATCTTCTCAACAAATCGTTAAATTATTAGAAAACACCATTAGGCCTACATTCGCTTAATTTTGTGTTGTACTTTTTACCTTTCTTAAATAATTATTATATTTTATACCTGAAAAATCCTTGAATCATAAATTGAATCATAAATAAAACACAAGAAAAAAATGATCACATGTAAGACTATTATGATTTTTACAATTTCATTCCACTTCCCCTCCTTTCCCTTCTGGCATGTAAAACCATATATAAGCTGTTTCATGGACTTTGGTCTGTTCCAGAGCCAATTCAGCCTCTTAGTAGTAAGTATTAATAAAATGTGTGATTTTGCTGTTATTGAGTTCACCTTTTGACAGTTATTTAACAATTTTAAGTGAATAATTCCCAATGGCTGTTCCTTTCCATTATATTACTCTGCTTAAAAATTAGTAATACTTGGGTGAGCATTACTTAAGCTGAAGTGTTTAAGAACGCATTGAAAAGACCCGGTTTCATAATTTCTTGAACATTTTAATGTTGTGTATATTTTAATGTCACTTCCATGAAGTTCTGGATTTATTTAATCAATTGTAAACACATGAGAAAACTAAAATAACATAAATTTTAATTATTTTTGGTTTTTGTAAATATTTTTAGGTATCCAAACTTTTGGCTCACCTTCCATCTTGAGTTTGAATCAGGTAGTTCAGGAGAACCAGATTTTAAAATAATTTTGAGAGATGTTAAATTATGCTAAGATATGCTTTTCCATTTCATGTCACACCCTCTAAACTCCCACGCATGGGAGCCTTAACTTCACACTTGCCTGTAGTTGAGCCACTACTACCAACAAACCAAGTGTGATCTTGCACGTTAACATAAGTTGTGAATTGAAAATTCTCTGTTCATGAAAATTTTAGGTAATGTCACAGCAAAGGAAGAAACAGAGGTCACATTTAATTAGGGATGAGTCGGTCCCTAAAGTTGGTTCTCGGTTCTATCGATTATTGACAAAAGAACCGGAACCGAGAACCGATGGGAAAATCTCGGTTCTAGGGCCCTGGTTCTAGAAAAACGTAAATGGGAAGTATTACGTTTGTGTATGGGTGGGTGGGTGGGTCAGTGCCACTGTATGTGTATGGGTGGGTGGGTGGTTCAGTGCCACTGTTTGTGTATGGGTGGGCAGGAGGGTAAACACCACCATACGTGTGTTGGTATGCGTATTAAATGAAAATATGGGATGGAAATATTATTTTTATACGAGCAGTACTTATAGTTTGAGCCAAAAAACAACACTATCTAGCTTTCATATCAGAAATGTCTCAAGTGTGAAAAGTGCTGATACACAGAACAGTGCTGATATAACATCCAGCCACAAGATAAACAACATATCTTGGCCACTTCCTTATCAGTGTGATTTGGCTACGCTATGAAGTAAAAAATATCTAAGTCAGAAAATATTCGCCCATAGTCTGGCCACTTTCTTATCAGTAAGTAAAAAGAGACAGATAACATTATTGAATGGGAATTCACACACAAAAACAGTGAATTCACACACAAAGCCATTCAGTTTTTGTTCATGAGTCCAGTCTTCCTCTACTCCTGAGCTCCACCCTTGTTTACTTTATTGTGACCCTTTCTTATCACTTCCTGCCTGATAAAAAACCTTGTAGAAACATTCCATTCTGTTTTCAACTCATCTAACATTCTGAAATTAATTATGCTTCTAGTTTTTTGTGTATTTTGAAAAATAAAAGGTTTTTATGATGAACTTAAGATATTAGAGTTTATTTATTTAGACTTGTAATGAAAAAATAATTCGTACAAAACCTAGGGAATTGGATTGAAAAATACAATGTTAAGATTAATATTGTATCAAAACCAAACAAAACGAGTCTTTAGCATTTTTACTTTAAAATATTTAAATTTTATTTTAATTTTACAAAGTCTTAAATTGGATTAATGTTTAAAGGATTAATGTTTTAAATTGCATTGACTTAACCCTTTGCACTCGAGAGGGCTCTTTAAGGAATGTCCTCTTGAGTCTAACGGCCACTGTGAATGGCCACAGCCATTTTTGTGACAGCTTGCAATATTTTTTTTGTAAATGTCCTCACAGATCGCAAGGCCATTCGGAGTGGCCAATGTGAAAATCGGCGAACAAGCGCACGGCCATTGTCAGTGGCCACCACACAAATCAGCGTTTAATATTTTTGTTTTCAATATTATTCCTCCATAAAGTGGCGTAGCTTGTTGAGAAACTTTGGAACTAAGGGGCTGTCAGTTTCCTGCCTTTTCAGCCAGCTGTTGTGTTGCACAGATTTAACTCTATGACTCAGTCGCCAGTCACCAAGTGTTCTTTGTGTTGCTAAGCGTTCAGTCGACAGTTTTCTACGTTTCGTTTTTTATTTTTTAGTGCTTTATTATTTTTTTTATATATTAGTTATTAGCGTTTGTATATATCAGTTGTTAGCGTTTGTATATATTAGATATTAGTTCCAGTTAAGTTAGCATTTTAGACTTAAGTGAATGTGGACGGAAATGATACCTTACGGTCAGATAGCATCAGAGACTTACTCAATACAAACTCTTTATCTGATGAATATGACTCTGATCATGATAGTGACATTGAAATAAATGGTAATCAATTTGACGAAATGATTCAAAGTGACAATGAAGAAGAAACAGTCACACAAGAAGAGGGGGATAGTGCTACAGATGAGGAAGCAGACAACAACAATGTAGGAGGAGATGACGTATGGAGAGAATGGATAGCAGGTGACGTAGGCTTAAATAAATTTAATTGGTTAAATAATAGTGGTTTTAAACCACCACCTGGACAAAACCTATCTTCACAAATAGATTATTTCCAATTATTTGTAACGAATGAGTTACTTTCAGAAATTGTCAAGGAGACAAATAGATATGCAATGGAAAAGGTTCAGAAAGTAACTCCCTTGAGAAAACGATCCTTGTGGTGGTCATGGAAAGATGTCGACCTAGTCGAAATGAAAGCATTTTTTGGAGTGATAATTAACATGGCCATGAATCCAAAGCCAGAAATCTCAGATTATTTCTCAACTGACTGGGTCGACTATCAACCTTTCTTCAAAGACATATTTTCCAAAGAACAGTTCCAACAAATATTTTGGACATTGCATGTCAGTCCCCCACCAACTGGTCCAGTGTCAGGTCACCTAAAACGTTCAGGAAAGGTGCGTAATGTAGTCTTGTACCTTGATAAAAAGTTCAGGGAGTACTATGTCCCAAATAAAAAGGTAAGCGTTGATGAGAGTACGGTGGGTTTTAAAGGGAGGATTCTCTTTAAAGTATATAATAAGGAAAAACCCATAAAGTGGGGCATAAAAATCTTCGTACTATCAGAATCTAAATCAGGGTACATTTGCGCCTTGGAGCCTTATTTTGGTAAAACAACAACTGAGAGATTAGCACGTCGAGACATGGGTGTCACTAGTAGGGTAGTTTTGCATCTTATTGATAAGCTGAAGGAATCATATGGCAATATTGAGGGTTTACATGTTTTTTGTGACCGTTATTATACAAATTTAGATTTAGCAGCCGCACTCTATGACATGAAAATTCATGTAACAGGTACAATTATGAGAAATTGGCTAGGTTTGCCTGAGCAAATTAGACCACCAAGAAAATGTCAAGGAGTATGTAATGTTCCTAAAATAAAGTTGAAGAAAGGTGACATAAAAGCATTTAGAAAAAAATGATAAGTACAATGTATTGGTGTGGAAAGACACAAATGATGTTACCATGTTAACAACACGATACGACAATAGCACAAAGACTGTGAGACGTGTGTTAAAACAAGGGGCTGTAGAAGAAGTGATTAAGCCGTCTATAGTGTGTAAATATAATCAATCAATGGGAAGGGGTTGACATTGCAGACCAGTACATTTCTTCCTATGGGTTTGCTATAAAGTCATTGAAATGGTGGCGCAAAGTATTTTTTTGGCTGATGGAGACATCAATTGTTAATTCTCTTTTGTTATACAATTCAAATCAAGGACAGGGTAAAATAAGACAACGACGTTTCAGAAAAGAGCTGATTAAGGAATTAGTTGGAAATGTTAAAAATAACAGAAAACGAGGGAGACCTTCAGACCTAATTGATGATGAAAGGTTAAACGGAAAACTCCACATCCTTTACCCCTTAGGAGTAAATAAAACAAAGGACTGTTCCATTTGCAGTGACAGAAGTGCCGGTGGCACTAGAAAGAGAACAAAGTATATTTGCAAGACATGTACCTCACAACCTGGTCTGTGCATTGGACAGTGTTTTGAACAATATCACAGTGCAAAAAAACTAAAAAACTAGAACTCTGAAGAACCTATTATGTCTTAATTTGAATTAATGAAGACGATTTTATTTACCAATATTATTATTTGTAACTAACAATAATTATTCATTTCATTGTTCTTAAATTGTAATTTGTAGTACAACATTAAAATAAAGTTACTGTATGTTGTTTAATTGGGTTTTTAAATATTAAATCCCCGTTGTTCCACTTCAGCTGATTGTCAACAAAAGAATTCCGACCCAGTTAGAACTGGCAGGTGACGTGACTGACGCGTTGCACAAGATGGTGGCGCGGCCACTCACAGTGGCCGTGCGACATGGGAGGACAGTTCGAATGGCAACAAATACGAGATGACTTAGAGTGGGGATTGGCCACTCCCAATGGCCTTTCGAGTGCAAAGGGTTAACATTTACCGATCCAAAATAGTTTATTATTTCTTAAATTTTAAACAAATATATACTGTAATTTCTAAAAACCTTTATGTTATTATTGGCTGTATAGTTTTTTTATGAATGTGAGAGTAGCATTTATATTTTCTTAATTCAGGATTATCACCAATTGAGAAAAGAACCAATAGTTAATAAAAATAGTTTCTTTTCAATTAGTAAAAATACTTTTTTAAATTAACTATATTATTATTTGTTTTTGCTGTTTATTTTTGACGTACTACAATTACATCAACCTCTTAAATTTAGTAGTAATTTCAATCAATTATTGTGATTTGTTTTTGTATTAATTTTATTACTAAACCAAACCTAAAATGGCAGGTTATTTTTCAATTTTCTCTTGGCTTATAAGTTTTGTAACTTCCTCAATGTAAATTTCAATTGCATACTAATTTGAGCATTACATTCCATTTAACTAAATAGTATACTTTTTTAAATTTAAAGTAAATATTTTTTTTGTGCAAAAAGCATAAACAATCATATCCTGAGAATAAATAAAATATTACCAATCAATTCTCTACTTATTGGAAATATTGTATGTCATTTTACAAATTTTTAGGGTGTATTATACTTCATATTGGAGAAATCGCCAAAATGCAACAGTTTTAACTGACTGATTCCACATAATTTGTTGATTTACTGGCGATTATTTGCTACACATAATTTGTTGATTTTTGTAAAGGTATTAGAACATTTTTTTGAGAATTTCTCAAAACGTACTTAGAACCGATTTCAGTAAAGAACCGAACTAGAACAGAAAAAAATCTCCCCCTCCTATTTCATATTCTCTCCAAACATCGTCAGCAGACTGCTGCAGTTAAAGAGATGTATCTGCCCTCTGTAACTACTTCCGTTCCCCTCAAGCAACATGTATTTTGATAAACCAGCACTGTCAGCCGGCCTAAATTCTAACTGTTACTGAGAAGTTAGAATCATTTGCTGCGGCTGTAAGAAAACAACCTCTGTTTCTTCCTTCTCTGAAGGTAATAGAATACTGATCAGATGCTCGCATTTTATTTATTTATCAATGAATTTGAGTGTTTAGTGGGGGATGTCCATTGCTGAGAAGTGTGTGAACGCGCTCATTTAAAACAATGTGTTCTTGTCATCCCGGGACCGGTTTCCCCGAGTCTACCGGTGTACTGCTTTAGATTACCGTTGAAACCTTCAATTCAAGTAGAGCAGAGCTCTACAATCGAATTTGAATAAAATCATGCTTATAACCTTCCCTGGTTTAACATTATGAAAGATCTAACCTCCTCAATATTACAAACACTATTTTTTACATAATATCAGATGTTAACACTTTTTGAAAATCATTATTTACATTTTAACAGCTGTTACTTTTCGATTCATTTGAATTTCTCTCCATGTTATTCTTATGGATGAAAAATGTACTATGAGGGCTTCCCCCACCCTTCAGGATAAAAGTATTGAAGAATGAAAACCTTATTGCACAGTTACAAACAGAGGCAATTTAAAAAACTCCTAGACTATTTAAATTGGTTAAGAAATAAAGGAGTTGTGTTGACAAAAAACGGCTTCAAGTATTATATTTAAGGACGTTACATAAAAAACTCATATTATCAACTTATGGTCCACTAGAATATTGGACCTTTAATTAGCTTTAACCCAAGGAGTGTTGGTCATAATTTTGTGTAGTGTCGCCAAATTTTCAGTGATTTGTAATACTTTTTTAAAAATTCGCTGTTTATTTATTATTAGCATTAGAAAGATGAAACTTGTATCATTTTTATTAGTAATAAATTAATTTTAATTATTGATAATGGAACAATTTTTTAAATTTTAAAAAAGTTTTTAAATATAATGTTATTTATAAATTTTTTATAAAAATAAATTTTATAAGTAGATTGACGGTCATTTATGTATATAAAATTATGATATTAGAAAAAAACTGAGATATACAAGTTGTGCAGAATTTCATTCTGAACAAAAAAAACATATAATTATATAGGCAAACATTTATACAACATATATTTATGAAGTAACAATAAATATGTTGCCTAGCAACGAATATGCCAACTTTAGCATGCATAATTTTAATGTTTATAAACCACGACACGGATCACCCATGATCACTAATAATATACAAACTATAATACACAAACACTAAAAGTCACACAAAGCATAACATAACACATCAACAAACATAAACAACTGCCGGCTTGGTATGGTGATCGAGACTGGCGAGTTGATTGACAGATGACGACGGAAGAAGTAAACAAAGAATTATTTCTGCCACTGTGCCTCATCTGACAGTCATAGAGCAAAACCAAAGACATGTAAACAAACACTGATTCACAGCCTTTCAAATGATATATATTTGAGACGACTTTGACTTTTTTCCCCCGACTGTGAGCGACATTAATCGAGTGAGCGCACATCGCCTCAAATTGAGGCGGTAACAGTTTATGAAAATACCGATCGCCTCAATTTGAGGCAATCAACACTCCTTGGGTTAAGTGTTCAATATAACTCATTGTAATAATGAACACATATTTTACATTTATGGAAATAGAAAAGCATGTTTTGGCCTGCTGATGGTAAAATTGCATTGCTACTATCGGTGTTGTCCGGGGCTGTTGACCTTCCATCGGTGGTGGTAAACGGCCACCTTAAATCACACGCAATATCCTGAATGCCAAGTCTTTGACAACCTGTTTAATGACAGTGGAATTCATCACACTGATAAGACTAAAAAAAATGGCTAGTTTCTCCTGACTTCATTTTTTTGTTCCATAAAAATAATGTGGTATTTCCTTACAGGAGTTAACAAGGAAAGTTGTGGAGAAAGAAGAGGGACTTCATTTCGATAATAGCAACCAAGAATCTTTAGATCACCATGAAACGGAAGCAGGAGAACGAACGCCCAGTAAGTTCTTGCTCTTTTTCAAGATAGACTGTAATTTTAAATCTTATGCTTAAGTGGTCGAAATCATAACTAGAATCTGACAACCCATAAAGTAACTTTCTACAGTATTTACAAGATGACCAGACGTTTCACCCATATTGTGATGTTGCGTCCTCAGTGGCATCGCCACCCCGTCTTTCCTCTTTGCCTCATTTTACTACGTGAAGTCACTGTCCCGCCTGAGGCGCTATCACACAGTATCAGTCATTCAGCTTGTCATTAGTTTTAGTTAAGCAACAATTTTAGTACATTTTGCAATTAAATGAATTACAGATCATTTTAAATTGTACTGCTCCTAGATTATTGCAAACTATATCAAGTAGCTGCATTTTAAAAATAATCTGTGTTTATCTCAACTCCTTGCTGTTTAGTGAGTGTTTGTGTAAAAAAAATGTTGTTATCTGTTCTTATTTGTATGAAGAATTATAATTTGACAAAGCTACGTAGACTAACATAGAGAATTGCGGTAAATGTTTAAAACCTTTTAGTTTAAATGCAATGATTGTAAGACTTCTTTCTACCCTGCTTTTGACACCTGGAGATGTGCAATATTACCAGAGTGAAAATCAAATTTGAAAATAGTTTCACCATATATAATTGCAAGTTATGCTTCTAGCTATCCTTTTGTTCTAGCCATGTTGAACTCAAATGAAACTTTTTTTAACGCTCTTTCTTTTATCTCACTGAAATGATTTGACAATAATTTAATAGAGCTGTGAAGTTTTAAATATCACATGATCCACCTTGAGGATTGAACTAAAATGTTAACATGACATTTGTTTAACTTACAATCAACAATACATTCTTAAAAAGATTTGTTATTTTTCCTTCAGATAAAAGAACTGTTCCTGGAAAAGTGTCAAAGTCAGTGTCGCAAGAGGAAAGCAGTGATGAGCACCAGCACGGTCAGAGCAGTTTTCCCAACAGCAGTCACCACACTCTCAGGTATTATATGTTACGTCTCATTATGATATAAACACACAGTAGCGAAACCAACTGTTCAACACTAGCGATCCTAGTGGCCATATCGCAGAGCTACGGCATCTCTCTGCTAGCTAGCATGGCAGTTTACTAGCAACACAATTGATTGAGTATAAATATTCAAATTAAATCGTTTATTTGCTACACCACTGCTACAAAGGCTAGCGTCGCTTTGTTGGCAATTAAAACGACGGAGCTTCACTACTGTGTGTTTATATTATTCTATGGTTAAATAGTTTCTGTGTTATTCACTTGAGAGTTTAAAATTTATGTCCCACTAATTTTCACAAAACAAATCAATTTATTTAAACATTTAATTAATTAGAATTCCATGATCCTCTGTTCATTACTATTTTAATTTGTGCTGTTTTGTCCATGTTTTACAATAAAAATACATTGCTGGATTATGTGGTGAACTTGGAAATTCAGAAAAGAACGTTCAAATAAAAATTAGTCTAACAATCCTGCTGGCAAAGGTTAATTAAAATACAACATATGTTGAAAAACTTATGTTATGATAATATTTTCTTTTTAGGATCAGAAGGAATTACCAGTCCATGGTAAATGTTAAGGCAGCTGTCTTATTGAAAATATGATGCAATAATGGTTTTCTCTAAGGATAGTAATAATCACTACACATGAACTCGTTTTTACAGTAATTAAGAACTTTAGTTTGATACCTAATTTATAATAAATTGTTTGGTAGCATAGTTGGAAAAGCTCAGCTTATAAGCTAAACGGTCTCAGTTCGATCCCAATCTGAGTCATAGTAAATGTTGAAAGAATCAGCTGATAATCACCGGTTGTTCATTTGTCATTGGGCTAATAATTAACGATACTTTCTTAGTAAAAGTGGCCTCAGTTTGTAACAATAACTCATTCAACATCCATATTCACCCATATCTGACGATCAGTATCTTAAAAATAAATACATACAACATAATTTTAGTAAGAATAAATGTTCAACTTGAACTGTGCAAATCAAACCGAGCCTTGGCTTATAAAATCTATAATTAGAGATTATTTGATGAATATTCTGTAGATTCTCAGTACGCTGGATAGGTTTATCATAATGCGTAAAGTCATAATATAACAATTTACTTCTGCCTGTTTACCCGCCATTACTCCCTTGATAAAAAAATCGCACCTTTTTACTTTAAAAAAAATAATTTTTTTGTCTTAACGACTTGGAATCTGTTTAGGTATTAGTCAAGGACTGTTTCATATGCAAATTGGTTGATTTTCCATTTCTCATGCCTGCTTTGTTACGGCTGGGGCGAGGGGGAAGTTAAGTAACCAAGCCTAAATATCAACATAGTTGTTATAATTAATACTTTATAACCTATAACAGTATAAACATTCAATTTTTATTTATATGTATTAAGAAACTTAATAAGTTAAAGTTAGACTACAGTCAAACATATTAAAGTAGAAAACTCCTTAAAAGGTTAAAAACATTGTAACAAGCTTTTCAAAACTAAATTTGCAAAATTTTAGTTAAAGAGATATCTTTTTACAGCAATGCTACTTCCATAAACTCTCTGGCAACAGATACTGCTGGTCCACCCACCGGTGCTCACGCTACGGACTCTTTGGATGCGAAAATAGAAGCACTGCTGAGGGACTGGCATCACAACCCAGACCTCCTATTTGCCATTCACCCCATCGATGGAAGTTTCCTCATCTGGTGAGTGTATTAACACTAACGTGGCGGACATTTATCGTCTGAAACTGGTGATCTTGATAATCTTGCAATTGCTCATTCTTAAATAGTCACATGTGGTTTGTATTTCATTTCTTGTAATCAGTACTTCAATATCTGTCTACTTCATCTGTCTGTTTATTATAGAAATGGTAAGAAGATTGTGATATTTTTGTCATTTTAGTATATATCGTGTTACTTGTGATTTGAAAATATTTTGTACTCTTTTAATTAGACATTATTATTTATTTATTGAATGTCACTACTTGACTTTAGAGCGCTCTTATATTAAATGCTGGAACTAAGTGGATTTTGGAAATGCTACAACCAATCATGTGACATTGTAAGCCAGGAGCAACTGTAGCAAAGGCCTTACATCTTGTATTTTTGCCATTTTACAGCTCTTTAAATGCACCTGTTTTATATTATAACCTATTTGTTTAATATTACGAATTTTAAGTGTGAGTAATATTATGGTCGTGAAGTTTCTTGTTGTTTGCATCGTCTTATACATTTTTGTTTCTTGTTATTTATGGATTGTTCTTATACTATTATTTATATGTTGTTTTATTGTATTATTTTTTTTTTAATGGCTCTTCAAGCAGATCCCTATTGCAAAAAGTAATTATTGTCTATTGTAGTACTCTTGGCAACACCACCCGTCATATTTACACTCAAATTCCACTAAGCGTGCTCATGTCAAGTCATTAATTAACGAAAGTATAACTGGCTATCACCATTAATGTAGGTTGCATTTTAGCTTTTCAGCTTTAGAACTCTATCTTTCTTAAAAGTTTCATTTTATGAATTTTTCTAAATTTATGTTTACTATCTTAATATAAATATCCATAAAGAAATTCATACGTGTAAAATATTGGCGTTCAAAACATTGTAGGCTCTAAATTTGTAATAAATTCATTAATGTATTACTAAGGAAATGATTTTGGCAATTACAGATTGCTCACTCGTATAATCACTAGTGACATACATTAGTAACTTATAAGAAACTGTGTAAAATTGGATGAAATTTAGGAAATTTGGTTGTTTTCTAAATTAATCACAAATAATACTATCAAGGGGTTCCCTTCTCCCTTCCCCACAAATTATTGCTGGTAAAAAGTAAAATATGTAAATATTTTATTTTTTTATAAAAAAAGCAAAACGAATTAACCTACCAAAGTGAATAGTCCAAAAACTCATCCTTACATTTGTAAATGAAATTGTGTACAATACATGATATAATACTAAACTCGTAAATCGTACAAAAATTGCGTGCACCAGCATACAAAAGTTGTACCACCAGGAACAGTGTTAGTTTTACTAAAATTCATTTAGATCTAATTTTATTTAATCAAAAATAAGTTTATTCCTACATTTTTAGAAAATAGTATGTGTTCAATTTACTAGGTTGAATTTTTACTAAAGATCATGTTCAATCAAAAAGTGGCTTAGTATTAATTTAAACGTTAATTTTTCATTCTAAGTGAGTTATTAATTAAAAAAAGCTATCTTAAAACATTAATTTCCAAAATTACCATTAGCCTGTGTTAAATCTTGTAATAGCCAACATACTTTGTTACCTAATGGTTCTGTTGTGATGAAGGGTCGTTGAGTGGCTGGACGAGTACCACCCTGGTTCCTTCAGGCAGGCTCAGATATCCTTTTCAACCAGAATACCCTCTGCCTTCCCATTGGGTGATGCCATGACCATGTCCAACAACGTCTGTCTCTACCACACGTCTTGCTGTCATCTGCAGTTAGTCTTTCGTGACGTTGTCAAAACAGCAGCAGCCACCAAATCCCCACCAAACGGTCCTGGTAGGTGCTACGACTTTCTTTAAATAAATACAGCGACTTTATTAGTTTTGTATTATTTTTAAATGGTAAAAATCATTTTACATAGTGATATAAAATACAGTAATACTTATTTAAAAATTATGGTAATTGATGTATATGTTGTTATAAATATATTTTAATTGTATGCTAGTAAAATGTAGGGTCAAAACTATAAGGTAACATTTTAAGGCAAAAAAGAAATTAGACTCATTGCAACTGACATATCTTGTTGTATCAAAGGTTAAGTACCTGCTATCTGCTAGTGATCTTGCTAATTCCATTTCATTTGTAATGCCATCATTAGATGCTTACACTAAACTTTAAACATTTCTTAACACATTCACATTGGTCTCGTCAAAAGTTAAAAAACACTGAACATCGAATACTAGATAATAAACATAGAAACATGTGGTAGGCCTACTTGAACAACTTCTGACACATGCATTTGCCAAGACTCGACTCAAGATCCTGTCTGTTATCTGCTGATCTTTGACCGCTGGTTATCTTGATCATAGGTGTTGGTTCTCGTTGTCCACCCACATGACCTACTGAACAACAAAAGTTCCCTCAAGTCAAATATATTATTTGAAACTTTACTTAAAATAGACGAGAACCAACAAGTATGATCAAGATAGCGGTCAAAGTTCTACAGATAGTAGACATTACCTTCAGTCGAGTCTCGGCAGACGTACGTGTCAGAAGTTGTTCAAGTTGGCCTTTTTTCAGAGTTTCAATGTTCATTTTGTGTATGAATGTATTCAATGTTCAGTGTATTTTTAAACTTTTATGAGACTACAGTGAATGTGTTCAGAAATGTTTCAAGTTTAGTGTAAGCATCTGATGATTGTGTAACACCGAAACACGTAATCCAAAAGGATTTCCAGGATCACTGGTACACAGCAGGTACTTAACATGTATTAAATTCGTCAAGGTGATTCAGTAAAACAACACCAAAATGAATATCTTGTTGCCACAACAGAACTTGTTGCAGCTTCCACAACTAGTTGCTTATTTGTCAAGGCAAATATAAGGGAGTGTAAGAGGAGTTAAGAATTGTCTTGTCATTAACTGAGATCACTTATAATGAGAATGAGTATATTGGAAAGACAGGACATCAGAAAACTCTCTCTCTCTCTCTCTCTCTCTACTCACCTGAAGAAAATGCCAGTGGTATTGAAAATTTGTGAGATTGTGTTTATTTTGCGTTTGTTACTACTACTCTGGTGTTGGTGAACTTGTCTTTTAAGGTAAGTTTGCTGTTGTCCTCTCTCTCCAATATACTAATTCCTGGCCTAGTGCCCTTTAATCTAACCTAAAATTATGAGAATGAGCCATTGTGAAACATTTGTTATTGAAATAGTTCTCAAAAAAGAAAAAACTTCTATAGGTTTAGATTTTATATTCATGTTATATAGTTACAGTAAATGTTTTTTTTTATGATCACCATTTTAATAATTAATGTCTTTCATTGTAGAACCAGCACTTTTGCGCTAACTGTTACGTTAGCATTGTCCATCATAATTATTATTTATGCTGTTTGTATGACTTTGTCAAAATGGCAGAATAATTAAACTGTCACAACTCTTGATAGTTGGAGGAGGCATCGAGGATGCTCAGACAACACCATTGCTGCCCAGTGTTATTGAAGAGGATGGTGAAATGGAAGCGGCAGAAGGAGTATCAACGCAAGGTGGAGCTGCTAGTGTAGAGCGAGGCCCTCCCAGTTCTGTGAGCGGAGACACGCCCTCCCTTCACGACTTACTATCTGCCCCGCCCTCTCCCACACTCAGCATGGTCACCAAACACTCCAACGGCACACTCAACCTTTGGCAACTAACTTTTGCTGACAAAACCAAGTTTACTCAGGTAACTAAAATGGATAATTAATTAATTTTTCATGTGATTGTATGGATATTTCACTAGTTTAATCATTCACGAAATGCAATGACTACGTAGTATATTTTTTTCTTAGACTACTAATATTTTCCTTGATTACTTTAGAGTTTTTCTCTTGTAATTTGAAAGTTTAAATGACCTATTTTTCTCGCAGTAAAATATTTATATACTTTAGTTGTTGTATTTGTTGGGTAGGTCTTGAGTATTGGTCATGCGTCAAGAGCGTCAGGTCATAGATTCCGAGTAAATGACATCACATGCCATCCAGTATTACCATTGCTGCTTACTACTTCGCACCATAACCTCCCTGAAGATGCTCCAGTCTGTCAGAGTCCGTCTTGTGACGACCCCACTGCTCCCACAGTAAGTGTCTATATTGAATTGATCAATTAGGTAGAATTGCTGTTTTGAAAATTTGAGAACAATAATTCACTTATTTACTGCTAAAGTAAGGATCTCTCTTCGGCACACTGATGTAACCCAACTGTTTAGAGCTAAGTGTTGCTGAGATTTTAGGTGATAGGCTCTCAACACTGGCATGGAGTCCGCTCATTGGTAGCTATTGATGTGGATACTATTAGACAAGTCTGGGGTGTCCTTGTTGGGTGGTAGTCAATGTCTGGATGTTGTGTAGGGGAGATAACTGAGTATCAGGCTTGTCAGTTAGGCCAATACTAAGTGATTTGGATCCAACAATAAACTGTTGGTTGCCCTGGTTACTGGGCTATTATCGAATGCCCCTTTCTGATACAGTCTACCTTAGTAACAATGGCTACACTCATTAATTTACACCTATCAAACTCATTAATTTCCCATATTCTCCTACATCTTGACGATCGGCGTCCTATTAATAAATAAACAAAAATCTGCTGTATAACTGCATAGTATGCCCCTTATATGAATGGAATGTTTGTACACCAAATATTTCAATGGTATCGCTCAAATATTTTTGGATTGGTTTGAAGTGTGCACTCTAATTTAACTAAATTTTGTTAGTGTTACCTCACTTTGTAGGATGTTGCTTTAGTTACTGTAAGCAGGAGAATGACTCTGCATCTTTTTACCAGTAGCTTCCTTTTACATAAGCGTTCTTTCTATTATTATCATTAAAGAAGCTATTGATAGCTTTAAAAATTCCTCCAATAAAATTTCCACAAGATTAAAAAAGTTAAACCCATTACCAAGAGACAAATTAAGTTAATTAGTGAAGAAGCAACCCTTCAATATCAACTTGCGAAATTGTTTTCACACTTTTAGGCATCAGTTGAGCAATTCTTTAAAGAAAGCTAAGAGGGATCATTATCGATTCAAACTTAATCAGTTTAGTAAAAATCCTAAATTATTTTGAGGGTTAATTAATGAACTGTCTGGCAGGGTTGGGCGGAAAGATTCTTTTCCTATTGAAAAATATCTTCCTAATTCTTGTCTAACCATTGAGTCAATTAAACAAGTTTCTAATGATTTTAACTCTTTTTATCCTTCCGTGGTGCAAAATCTGGCCAATGCTATTGATCCTGGCGGGACTCCTGTGGTTGATGATAACTTATACAGGTCTGCCAGTTACTTTACTTTACTCACTGTTACTGAACTTGACATCAGACGGCACATATCTAGCTTGTGAGGTAACTCAGCCCCGGGTCACGATGGCGTTTCTGCCAAATTACTGAAATATAATATAGATTATCTTATAAAACCATTTTTACATCTGATAAATTTAAGCATTACTTCTGGTTCCTTTATATTTTTAAACTAGCCGAAGTAGTTCCGTTTTACAAAGTCAATGACGTAACAGATAAAAATAATTTTCTGCCCATTTCTTTGTTGAGTGTTCTAGCTAAGATGCTTGAAAAAGTAGTAAAGAACAATTAGTTTTATATATTGAAAGGTATAAAATATTAACTGAGTGTCAGTATGGATTCCGTGAGGATAAAAATATATCGGATGCCTTATTTGATATTAGTTGTAAATTAAACAACGCTCTTTCAAGTAATAAACGGACTATGTTGGTTTTTTTGGATCTCAAAGAGGCATTCGACACAGTGGACAGAAATAAACTATTAAATAAATTAGCTAAAGTTGAAGTGGTGGGAAATGCACTGTCTTGGTTTTCAAGCTATTTCACCAATAGAATGGAATGTGTGTCTATTTGTGGGATGGATAGCGATGTCACTAATGTTGATTACGGTTAATTCAAGGTAGCACTCTTGGTCCTATTTTGTTCTTAATATATATAAAAATAACATTTCCAAATTAAATATTGAAGGTAAAATATCACTATTTGCTGATGATACACTATTTTTTTAAGGAAATAACTGGATTGATGTTAGAGGTAAAGCCTTGAATGATCTAATGATAATTAAAAATAGTTTGATCAAAATGTACTTACCATTAATATCTCTAAAACTAAATTCATGCCAATTTCACAATGTCATTTAACAGATTATTATTTGCCCAATTTAGTAATTCACAGTTGTGGATGTAGCTTAAATTGTAACTGCATTTGTGAATCGATGAAAGAGTTAATTCCTATAAATATCTGGGAGTTATTTTTGATTTTAGATTAAAGTGGATAGAGCATGTAAATTATCTCATTCAAAGAGTTCGCAAATATATCTTTGCTTTTAGACAGCTGAGCGATATTTTGGAACCTGCTGAGATTAACTTGGCCTATTTTGCATATGTTCAGTCTTTTATTCTTTGGCATAATTGCCTGGGGGGAACTCATGACTCTGTAATTCAGCCTTTTACCAGTGTCCAGAAGGCCACATTAAAAGCTGAATTTAAGAAAAGTATACGTTATCCTACTGACACTCTGTTCAGAGAATCCTCACTGTTTAAAGTCCGACAGCTTTTTATTCATCACCTTCTTTCTTATTCATACAAAAATGTTCACACGATTTTTTCCAAAATTACTCATACGTATAGAACCCGCTATTTCAGTAATATTGGTATTAATACTATTCAGTTGACCAAATCATTTTCGAATACAAATTCATTTTATATTTCTCATACATCATTCCAAAATACCAAATCTAAATATCAGAATTTGACAATTTTTGACTCACCATCTATGCAAATATTTATCAAACGTACCAAAGAATGGCTACTTTCATTAGAAATGGACGAGGTAGAGGCGCTTATCATGACCAATTACGGGGTGAGATGACCTTGACACAACCCTCCCTCACCTCTCATTGTTCATTTGACTCTACGAATTTTGCTCCTGTTTCTTGCATTCTGTAAGTCTAGTCTCTTTTCCACTTGCGTATGAAATTTGAACTCATCTGAATTATTCATGTCAAGTAAACAATGTTTCAACAACTGAGCCTACGCACAGGCTATCTGCCCATTTAGGCTCATTTCCTGTTATTATTATTTAGCTTTAATAATTTCTATTATATATACATACATGTTCAAATTTAAACTTAATTTATTTTGTGATATTGTATGGACTAAGCTTATTTTTTTGAAACTCGTTTCTCAAGCTGTCCAGTATGTGTATTTTTAATATGGAAATAAACATTCATTCATTCTTAAAATTTAGTAGGTTATGTTAAATTGAAATACAGAAGGAGTAAAAAGATTCAATTGTAGTTTTATTGCCAAGGCAAACACTATCTGGACTGAAATGGAAGGTCAAAGCTCCTGTTCATGTCCCATCAGCTGAACCAGTTTGTTTAGAATACTATGTGTTAACAGAATATAATTAAATTAGTGTAAATCTCAACTATATTGATAGCCAATACAATTAAAGTACTCAGTATATTAGAGAGATACTAATTCCTGGCCTAGTGCCCTTTAACCTAACCTAAAATTAAAGTACACAAAAATTTATCATTGCTTGTTTATTATTCATTAGTAAGTCGCTGATTGTCAAAATATGACTGAATATGAAAGGTGAATGAGTGGAGACATTGTTACTAACTAAGGTCGACTGTTCCTCAGAAAGAGCTATTTATTAATAGCCCCAATTGCCAGGGCAATTAAGGGACCTACAACTTTGCTTGGAATCCGAACCACATATGTTGGTCTGATTTTCAGCTAACTGACACACATGACACTTAGTTCTACACAACATCTGAACCTTGACTACCATACAACACGGACACCCCAGACTTCTCAAGTAGTGTTAACGTTGATGACAACCATTGACAGACACTGTGTTGGTATTAAAGGGACTGAGCATCGAACCTACAAGTATCGCCTACAATCTCCTCAACACTTTGTCCCCAAGTAGCTAGGTTAGCAAGCATTAACATTAGCTTGTTCAAGGCATTGCAACACACATTAGAAAAAAAAAGAACTTGAAGATTGAAAGTATAAGTAGTATTGAAATGTTAGAATACAAAAATTGGCAATTCTACAAATGTTTGCTGTCCATGTACAAAGATCAAGAATGCTTTAAAGCAGTGCTTTTATTAATGACTTTATTTTAACATTTCAAGGGTAGTTTTTTTATCTCAATTTTACATGTTTCTACCTATAGTTTTAGCATATATAGCTGTCATCTGTTTGATGTAAGAAATAGTTACAATAAATCATGATCTTTTAAATTAGTGAGAATAGCAATACAAAATGTGCATGACGTAACTATAAATCAAGATTAGTTTTGATGTTCAGACATAAATATAGATGATGTGTGTTTGTCAGGGATTCTGTAGTGAACTGATCCTGTGGCGAGTAGATGCAGTGGGACCTCTATCAAAGTCTGGTGGAGTTTCTGAACTCGCTCGTATCAACTCACCGAAGATGTCAGCCTTCTCCAATGTTGCCTGGTTACCCACGTTGTTACCTAGGTGTGTTGTAAAGACAGCAAAGAAATATTTTAAAACGATATATATACAGTATATAAATAATGAAAGTGAAATTTTTTCATTTCATGCTTCTTTTAACAAGAGATCATGTGTGATCTTGAGACTATCCTCGAGCTGTGAAAAAGTGTTTGTGCGCCGTGCTGTAACATTGGTTTTATACATAAATGAGGATAACATGCAGTTACATGCAAGTTAATTTTAACAGAACTCCACTAGAGAATGTTTTGAAATACAGTAGACTCTCGGTTATTCGAGGTAATTGGTACCGAGACCACATCGGATACGTAAAAACTCGCATAATACGGAGGTTGTGCTAAAAATAATGTAAAATCCATGAAAAAAGTAAAAAACAAGTTTATTAGAAGAAAAAAAATGCAAAATAGTGTAAATGTAGTTACAGTCCTGTAAAAAAGTAGGAACATCAGGTTGTCTTTTAAATGTTGAACTACCGCAGGATGACAAGAAGTTGGGAATAAGTATTCCATTTTAAAACGCTACAACATTCAGTGAAAAACTACAATATTAGAATTTAATAGTACAAATATAATGTAATGTCCATAGCATTGTGGATGGGCAATTTCTTCAAACGTTACATTTGTTGACTACGAAACCTTTCGTATTATTTCATCTATCTACGGTCCACGGTAGTATTTACGTGCAGTATTCGGTTTTAAGTGCAGAGTACCGTTCAGTTTGATTACCGAACGAAATTATTGATTTATCCTGTGGTTTAACGCAATCTGCATTAGTCTCTTAATAGTGTAGGGAACCATTCACATTTTAACGGAACAAAATTATTGTATCATTATCATATTTGCTGTACACATTGGCGACGAAAACACTGATTGATTTATCATTTTAATTTCGTTATAAGCAACTCTCAACCATTTACCACTCATATCAGGTTATCAGGTTTTTGATCATTGTTGTCCGAAAAGAAAACAAATAAAATGTAAATTTCCAGTTTGGTATAGCAAAGAATTAATAGATAGTATTAGGTTAAAAATAAGAATTAGGAAGAAGTTGAGAAGGAATAGGAGTGAAACGGATTTAACAGAGTTTAAAAGATTGAGAAAAGTTGTTAAAAGTAGAATAAAATTCGATAATCATATTTACTTAAATAGTGTGGAAAATAGCATCAATAAAGATGTAAGAAAATTCTGGGACTTCATTAAAAACTCAAGGAATCATAAGAATGCCAATAGTGATATGTCAGACGGAAGTCAGATTATTAAAGGAGATAGTAACATCGCAGAAGCATTTGCTGTGTACTTTAAATCTACTTTCACTCCATCCTCTTTAACTGATAATGTCATTGACCCTGAAACTTGCCTGTCTTCCCTAGCCTTAGTTATTAATCAAGTATGTCAAGGTGATTGGAATGATGCAATTAAACAGCTTAGTGGTAAACGATCTGCTGGCCCGGATAAAATTCCACCCTATATTTTTAAGGGTTGTAAAGATATATTTGTTGAACCACTTTGTATAATTTTTAATCTTTGTTTAGTTAATAATGTGTTTCCTGATGTTTTTAAATTGACACAAGTTACACCTATTTTTAAGAGTGGAAATTCTAAGCTCATTAATAACTATCGCCCTGTAGCAGTTTTATCTACTCCTTCCAAAATATTTGAGATAATAATTTGCAAAAAGATTATGTCGTTTGTGGCTGCATCACTGACTGATAAGCAGCATGGTTTTCAATCTAAAAAGTCTATTATTACGAACATGATAAGTTTTACAGAATATGCATTACTTCAGTTAGATAATAACTATCAGTTAGATGTAATTTTTACAGATTTTAGTAAAGCTTTTGACAAAGTAGACCATAGGTTAATTTTAAGTAAAATTAAATTAATCATTAAAATATTTATATTTATAATCATTTAGGTTTTATAATAACCTAATGATTATAAAATATTTATAATCATTTAGGTTTCTCGTCTAATTTAGTTAAGTTTTTTTATTCTTATTTTTGTGATAGGTGTCAATATGTTTCTTATATGGGGCACAACTCTGGTAAATATGTTGTGACTTCAGGGGTCCTACAGGGGTCTAATCTGGGTCCCGTACTTTTTAATTTTTATTAACGATATTGTTAACTGTGTAAAAACTTCACAGATTTTACTTTATGCAGACGACCTCAAATTGTATAGAACAGTCAATAGCCAGCTGGACTCTAAAGCATTAAAGACGGATTTGGATGAAATTGTAGCATGGAGTGTTAAAAATAAAATCTGTTTTAATATTAGCAAGTGTAAAGTTATGACATTTACAAGGAAAAAATATCTCTTTTCAATGACTATTCTATTGATGGTAGCACTCTTGAAAGAGTATACGATTTCAAGGATTTAGGCTTGATTTTAGACCCTACTTTGAATTTTAATCTACACATTTTATCTGTTATAAATAAGGCTTATAGAAACTTAGGGTTTATTACTAGGCAGGCTCATAATTTTCATTCAATTTCAACTTTAACATCATTGTATGTATCACTTGTTAGGTCTAATTTGGAATTTGCCGGTATAGTATGGAATCCTTATTTCGCTGTTCATATTGATTCAATTGAAAAAGTACAGACAAAGTTTTTGCGCTATTTATATTTTAAAGAAACTGGTCACTTTACTTTTGATATATCATATTATCAGCTTTTAAGTATTTTTGAAATGGAAAGTCTTGAGAAAGGAGAAAATTGGCGCATTTACTATTTCTTTTTAAATTGTTGAAAGGTGAAATAATGGATTCATTTTGTCTGTCTAAAATTAATTATTATGCTCCAACATTTTATAATAGGTAAAGAAATTTGTTTAATATTGATTTTTTGCACACAAAAGTACAGTTTTCATCACCTTTAAACACAATGATGAGATTATATAACTCCTTGTCGGGAGAAGTTGATATATTTGCAAATAATATTTACCAGTACAAAAGATACTGCCAAAGGGGTTTAAATTGATCTAGCTTGAACCAATCAATTGAAATTAATTATTGATATGTATATAGATAAATGTTTAAAACTTTTAGTCAGCCTACATAAAAAAAAGAAAAAAGAGAAAAGCATATTATTTTTCACTTATATTGTCTCGCTACTATGGAGCCTAGTTATTGTTAATAGTTTATTGTAGTTGATTATTATTAATATTTATAATTATTTTTTATAACTGTTATTGTTATGCTGTTTATTATTTATTTGTGTGCTTGTGTTAATAGTGTTAATTATGTATGTGCACTGGACTGGACATGAAATCGTGGACTTTAAATTAATTGCATGTCTTCTTTCATTGAACATGCACAGTAATTGGGTAAATAACCTGTATTGTGCATGTAAAATAAATAAATAAATAAATATCAAAACACTTAAATAAAATATTAAACAATAACACTAATAACAGTAACGACAATATTTCCAATACTGTATTGTAAAATCATGAAAGTCAACTCACTAAAACAACCATATTTAGTACGAGAGCAGTCGACCAAGCCGACGGTGCCAAGTGGTTATATGTCACGAGTGAACGCATTTGGGTGGGAAAATTATTCCTATAGTAGGGTACAATATCATAAATATGTCTCATAACGGCCCTGCAGTGCCTTAATCTAGCACCAACAACCAATAGAGACACTGATTACTTGTAAAACGATTATATGATGTGTCACGCTATAGTTTTCCTTTTATTAATAGCTTTATGTTTATTTTTCATTGTCTGATGACTAGCTCGGTTAACCCGGATTCTATTGTACTTTAACCGAGTATCTATTGTAAATTAACCGAGATTCTACTGTACTTTGTTTTCCCAAAATATTCTTGACGATCAGTGTCTTAAAAATAAATAAATAGCATTTCTGTTTGGAAAAGTGGAACCAAACACCATATAAATTAATATTTTCTAATTTATAACAGCATTATAACAATTATCATGATACTAACTATTATGATTTTGTAACTAATGTTTTTAAACTTGTTGTCATATTACATTGAAAATAATTAACATTGAAAAAATAAATAACTATATAACTTAAGTGCATACTATATTTATAATTTATTTATGTATTTATTGTTAAGTAAAACATTTATATCATAACAAAAATTTTATTTTATGGTTGGAAAAGCAAATGTTGAGCTACTGTTAATCCGTTTAAAGTTAATTACATATTAGCTTGCTACTCTCTAGTTGCAGGCTTTAGTTATGACCAAGTAAATGTTAGTACTAGCTGTTAGTAGAAACTTTTTCTAAATTGGTAAAGGATGAATCTGAATTCCATAGTAAATCATCTTTTCTTGAAGTTTTATTTTGAATTACTGTAGCACGTCTAAAATGCATAATCTAATTGTAATATTTTTCACTTGAACAGCACAACACTCGGCAACCTCTCCAATTCACCTAGTGCCTGCTTTGTTGCATCTGATGGGGAGAGTCTCAGGGTCTACCAAGCTGTGATAGATGCACGAACACTACTCGCAGAAGTCTCTACCTCAGAGAGGAGAAGTCGTATGATGGTTGGTAACTTCCTTAACGGCTACAGATTGTACAGATAGACACAAATCATTATTTTACATTGAATTTGAACTAAAAATATGTATAAGTGAAAAACAAACACACATTCATATAATATGAATGTGTGTTTGTTAGATAGTAGCATAAAGAAGAGTGAGGTGATGGTAGTAGGAAAAAATGAAGAAATAAAGATAGAAGGAAGAAAACTTAGGTTGGTGGATCAGTTTACATACTTGGTGCAATGATGAGGAGTGATGGTAGATTTTACCAAAGAGTGAAACACTTGGTGTCAGAAAAGAGAGAACAAATGAACGCTAATTAGTAATGTTTAAGACTTATTTTGTCGCTGCAGTTACATATGTACTTGGAAGATGATGGAGAGGAATTGGAGTAGAAAAGGGATGGGGAAATGAGTTTTTAAAGAGCAATTAAGGGTAAGACAAACAGGAATAGGGTTAGAAATGTATAGATTAGAGAAACCTTCTAGAGAAAAGCCTGAGGAAAAGAATTGAAAAATCCAAACATTCTGTACAATATATTGTAAAAGGGGGGGGGGGGGCATGTGAGGCTTTCATTTCAACAGGAGGCATAGTACAAAAATGTTTGGGAACCTCTGCCCTAGACCTCTTATCTCTTAACTCGGGTACGATGTCCTGACAACTTAGACTACTCAGTCACTGTCTCTAACTAAATAGCATAATATTCTCCCTAATGTCGCACTTATATAATTAATTTGCAGACACTATTATTAAGAAAATTGTATTTGTTTGTTTTCATTTTCTAGGGATCCCAGATGAGTTTGTCTACAGACTTGTCGTCTGAGGATGGAGCCAAGCATCACTCCCTACACGATCGCATCAAGATTGTCTCCCAGCAGTCGACAGCTCGGCCAGGCTGCGTCATACAGCTTGACGCTATTGCTGATGCCACTCATGTAAGTCCATATTTCAGTGCTTTTCAATGCTAGGTCCATGTATCAAGACGCCAACCTGATTTGTATGTTATTTAATCTAAATTTTCATAAGTACAGTATATTTTGAAGTGTGCAAATCAGAATGGTCTTTAATCAAGGACCTAGTTTCAAGGCTTACAGTTGATTATACTTTATTAAGTAATAAAATCCAAATTGACCTTTTCATTTACACAGGGTATTTCAGTCATAGCCGCACTCTCCTGTGTTTGAACCATTTGACGTAGAGCAATACTAATAAATATCATGTAGCAAATGTCCGAAAATTGGATTAGTCACATCTAAAACACAGAATGTGCCCAAAAATGAGGGTTTGAATGATAAAAATATCAAATGTCAACATAGGTCATGTTGCATATAATTTTGAAGATATTTGAAAGGTGAACAATTTGGAAATATGAGTTTTTTCATTTTGTACTATAGTTATTTGTCCTAAAATTTGTGAGTGTACGATTTTTTTTAATAGAAAAGTGCAAAAGATAAGCTTTCAAATGTTATGTCATATGACCATTTTTAAAGTTTTTCTTATAGCCCAAAAATTTTCATATTTAAAAAATGCATTGTGTGGCACTTAAAATTATAGGTTACTAAAAAAGGAAAATTTTACTAATTTAAAATTAATTTCTTCATCTTCCATTTTACTAGTTAAATATTTGAAAAAAAACCTATATTTTAATAAGATTCCAGCATCTTCTTAGTAATTCCTAAATAAAACTGAGTTTTCAAATGCTTGGATTAAAAAATACCATTCAGTTGGTATGCAGTAAAAAAAATTATCAACTTGCATAATGTTGTATTGATTATTCAAAACTATAAGAAAAAGGCTACAGCTACACGGGCCACAATATGTCGCTGGCAGTAAGCATTAAAATAAAGTGTATCTATAGGTTGCATTGATATATATAGAGGCAACTACAAGGAATAACTTAGCCGCCTCCATATATGTCGATGCAACCTATAAATGCACTTCATTTTACTGCTTTCTGCCAAAGACAGCTTTTAGCCCGTGTTGTTATAGGTTCAGTAATGATATCTTAAAAATTAATAGCAAGAGAAGCCATTTAACCATTATATTATTTAAAGAAGGATGAAAAGTAAACAAGCTTACGATAAAGTATATACCTAGAAATGTTCTTGTAAACTAAGTGAAATTGTTAAAATACTTGTATTCTTTGTGGAGTTGTCTTGTGTACTGTAGGACTGGCAGAACACACAGTTCCTGCACGTTTTCCAAGAACAGCTGATAACTGGTGAGAACGCGTCTCCAAGCCAACCGTCAGGTATCAGCCTTACAGAGACTCAGCACAGTGCAATCGTAGACCTACAGCAAAACGCTGAGTTTGAAGAGCCCTTCTACCTGGCTGTGCTGGAACGCACAACTCAAGGCACGACTATACACACCTGGCGCATCGTCATCTCTTCTCAAACTGACAACAACGGTAAGTCAATGGGCATTGAATCACCGATATTTTGGCCTAATAGACTATTTGACATGCTGTATTACAAAGTAAAGTTTCAGAGATACTATCAAGGAACAATGATACACAGTTAAGTAAGGTCATGCATTTATTATAATCTTGCTACAGTAGAAAACGGAATGTTAAGTAGTAAAAGTAGACTCGTTTTAAATAAACGTTATCTCAAACTGGACACTGAGATGATCCTGCTGGAAAAATATACACTCGCATCCTTGGTTTTCTCCCAGGATAATCACCCTATATCGTTTGTCTGTTTATACTAAACACTTCTTTTTGAGTTTCATATAGAGTTTTAGTAAAAGTTAGCAGAAAGTTAGTGAGTGAGTCTTAATATCGAGCTTTATAGTGTATAGACTAGGGGACACCCCTGCACACCTTGCGTGCCAATCCTATCACTCGCTACATTCATGAGGGAAGCTCAAATTTAAGCCTCACTTGGGAACTTTGCCTTTAGCCACTTTATGGAACTCGGCCTGCGGCCTCTTGGGGAATATTGTGGTGATATTAGTATTTTTCTATTCTAATATCACTGTACATGTATGGATGGGTGGGTGGCTGAATACTTAGTTAACTTTACGCTTCTTTTTAATTCTTTTCTGCTTCCTATCCATCATATTTTAAGACCTTGGCTAAGATCCCTGTAGCCTTTGTAATATGGAAATTTTGTTGTGTACTTACATTGTTTTTTTTTTCAGAGTTGAATGGTAGCTTGATGTACGTACCGGACAGTCAGTTAGTCCAAGACGATACTGTGGAGGACATGGACTCATCATCCAGGGCTGGTGAGGAGTCAGGTCATGGGTTGGTCAACACGGGGCATGTTCAGATCACTACTACCAAGGTATAGTACTATCCTTCAATCAACTAATTTACGAATTATCATAATTGAGTTCTAATTAAAGGCCAGTGACCCTTACCGAAGGGTTCTGCCGTTATCGCAAGATATATCTGTCAAGGAACGTTGAGTGTGGTTTTCATGGATAGGCTTCCACGGTCGTCACTATCACTAACAAATTCTAGGTCTTCGGGGTTCGACCGCGTCAATTGGCTATGCCAAGGCAATGTTTGTACATAGCCAATTGACGCGGTCGAACCCCGAAGACCTAGAATTTGTTAGTTGAGTGTGGTTATTTCTGAGATAGGCTGGTGAGCGAGCCTATCCTTGCATAAAACCCACCTGGCTAGTCTGTGGTGGTGGTTTAGAAGTCACCTTTAAGTTGTTGATCCCCAAATTAAGTGTTAGAGAGGGCTTCTTAGCCCTAACTTTGCCTGTTAAAAAAGACATAATTTAACTTTATTTAAAGGCAAACATAAAAGAAGGGCTAACATTTCAGGATTTTTATTGGCTTTAAAATTTATATTATGTTGCAAATTACTTGAAGTGTATGACTCATAAACTTGCTAGAAATGTTATACCTTTCTTGGAAAATAGAAAAAAATACTATCTTTTTCTTTAAATCAAACATTTTAACCAATAAGGTGCATTGGCTTATTCTCAGAATATTACTTGGGATGGATCTCAACTAAAATTCTAACAAAACGTTTATTAGGAGTATATAAGCAAAGTATTTGACGATTGACTAGTAAAAATTGCTGGTTCCAATAAACCGTGGAGGACCATATCATGCAAATTGTGATGGCCTTCCACCCGTTCTACAGGCATACAAGACACTAGTACAGTATATTAACTAATGGTCAATTAATTAGTTTCGTATTTAATCCTTGCAGATTTTCCTGACTTGCTTGGCTGTAACAGAATGGATTGAATTGAATTAATTGCCTCTAACAGAGAAGGGCCCCTCTTAAGGCCGACCCTAATGACGATCAGTAAGGCTATTATTATTATGGAATCTAGATAATATGGTGAAATTTTTAGATTGGTCCAGAAAATGTATCCATTCACTACTTGACTTTTTGTAGGTCTGCACGCAAGAACTGCCTCTACCGGACGGAGTGGATGTGATACACGCAGCACCTGCTGGGGGCCATCTTAGTTCGGCCTCAATATACCCTGCATGCTTCGCTCCTTACATTATTGTGACAGCGTGCTCTGATAGCACTATTAGGTCAGTATTGTTACAGAGCTGTACATCACTTGAATAAACCCATTAAATTTAACAAATCAGTCAGTCAGTGAATGCTGGTGTGGTCATTCCTGTATATTTTGGTTTAAAGCCGACTTTTTATTTAGTTACTACCTGTTTACCCTTGCCTTGCTACGGGATTAATATATAAACAGTAATTTTTTAGTTTATTAATGGTAGCTTCGCGTACCAACCCCGTCACTCCCTGCGCTCATGTTTGGTTTGCAACCTTGCTTGGAAACTGCCTTAAGCACCTTTGTGCAACTCGGCCTGTGACCTCGTGGGGAAGCTCAGCCTACAGTCTGACAAAGACACTGTACAGCCCCATTTGTGGATATCAGCCTGCAGCCTTGTCGGTACATTTGGACTGTAACACAATATAGTCTTTTCAAAAATCTGATGGTAGATTAGGAATTGAGAGAAAAATACCTTTAACCTAATTTTGGGTGTATTTTAAAAGTTTTCCATTCATTTGTTTTTTTTTTGAACAGCTGATTATTAATTAAATAAATAAAATAACTCTGTAAGAGTAATAATGACACTTTAAAGGCCAGTGGGGCGGAGCCCTAGAGTCGGCTGTGAATAAAACCAAACAAAAAACCTTCTTCCCAGAAGCGAACTGTACAACTTTTAACCCATACGATAAACGGGATTATAATATAAATAGAACTGACAAAACTGCATTGCACTTAGTCAAAAGTTAATATACTGTATGAAATGTTGGTAAATATCTTAATATAAAGTTAACTTATATACCAACATTTCATACAGCATATTCGTTTTTTACAGGATGCAAAAGACTACCTTATCACCAAGAAATAAAATAAAACAGATGTTTATATAAAGAAATATAAATCATGTGTATTGTTAACAATTAATTATAGAAGTTTAATAAAACAAAATTATTACGAGGGTTGTCTCAAAAGTAAGTTACACTATTTTATTAAAAGTATAAAAAACATCAGAAAATATTTTAAATGATATATTTTGAAAAGTACAAGTTAACCTTATTTTTCTACATAATTTCCATGATTTTCTAAACATTTTTGGTAACGTGGTAACAGTTTTTTCAGTCCCTCATCATACCATTCTGCCGCCATATTGCTTAGCCAACTCTCAACCTCTTCTTTCAGCTCATCGTCATTTGCGAAGCGCCGACCTCCAAGATGTTGTTTGAGGTGTGGGAAAAGATGAAAGTCACTTGGTGCAAGGTCGGGGGAGTAAGGTGGATGTCCAAAAACATCCCATCGAAAATCTGTGAGCAGGTCTTGGGTCTGACGAGCAGCATGTGGGCGAGCGTTGTCATGGAACAAAAAACTTTTTTCGTCAACTTTCCTCTTCTTTTGTTCTGGATTGCTCTTCTCAGTTGTTCCAAAAGTTCACAATACCGTGCTGCTGTTATTGTAGTCCCACGAGGAAGGTAGTCGATCAATAACACACCTTTGTTGTCCCAAAAAACCGTCGCCATGATTTTTCCAGCGGATTCCACAACTTTCGCTTTTTTTGGTGTTGGTTCGTCCTTTCCTTTCCATACCATACTCTGTCTTTTCGATTCAGGCGTCCAATGATGGATCCAGGTCTCATCCCCAGTCACTATTCGATCGAATAAATTGTCTCCTTCATCATCGAAAAATTGTTGAAATTGCAAAGCAGCATCAACTCTCTGCTCTTTGTGCTGTTCTGTGAGAAGGCGTGAAACCCACCTTGCACACACTTTTGACAGATGAAGATCATCAGAAATAATCCTGTGGAGTGATGCACGGCTTATTTCCACATTAGAAGGCAGTTGACAAAGGATTTCGTCAAGAGTCAGGCGCCGATCGGTGTCAATGACCTTTCTGACATCTTCAACAACAGTTGCCGCGCGAGAAGTGGAGGGGCGGCCGCTTCGTTGTTCATCATGCAGTGTTGTCCGTCCTTCAATGAATGATTGACGCCAACGAGATACCATTGGCCTTGACATCACACCTTCACCATAAACACTACACAACTCATGATGAATTTCAGTAGCAGTTTTATTTTTTGCTGTTAAAAAACGAATAATAGCGCGAATTTCACAATCGGCGGTAGGAACAAGTGGTGTCTCCATATTGCCTGTAGTCTGACTGGCCGATCGATCGACGCACGCGCATAGGAATTTTACAGTGCTGCCACTACGCCCAGACGCAAATACTCTGCGACTCCCAGACTTCTGGCGCCAACAGAACGGCTTTAAAAAAATAGTGTAACTTACTTTTGAGACGACCCTCGTAATTAAAGAAAAAGTATTAATATAATAGGGAATTTTTATTACATTACTCTGAGTAAAATAGTTAAGAGGAATTTTAAAGTATGTCATGAGGAAGAATACTCTTTCATATTGATTTTCCTGTAAGCACGTGGGGGAGGGAGTGTTTCAACTCGATGGAACCAGCTTGATTGCGTAAAGCTGCAACTTAAGTTTTTTTATAGAATAATAAAATGTAATCAAATTATGTACATTCCTTAATCTCTTCGTGTTGTGGAGGAAAATATAATTTTTTTTTTACTGAAGAAAAAACATTTTAACTTTGTGTGTTTATAACTTCTAAACTATAAAAAAAATCGAAACAAATTTTAAATCACTAAAATGTTCAAAGTTGTATTAGGGAAAAAATATATAGAATACACATTTTCAATAAAACTAACAGGAAAAAAAGTTATTTACTAAAACATAACTTATTTTCAACGCACCCGTTTCAACGCACTTACTAACGTAAAATAACAACACACGGAAATATGTGTTGTAAACAAGTTTTGAAACATTTACATCACGTGTTACGAAGTTTCCTTTAATTTGTTTATTAGCAAACAAATCAAACTAAAACTCCTTGGATAGTTTTCCATAAATTTACAATTTCCTCGTGATTTTTTTTATTTTTCTTTCCTGAAAGACATTATTCTAAAAATTAGGAAACTTTTTTAAAAAATGAAGGAAATATGTTAAGCTGTTGGTCAAGTGATGGAGTGACAACGAATTTCAGGTACTAATTCATATAAGGCATTCAAGAAAGGCAATTTTATATTCTACCAAATAAAAAAAGATTCAAGAAAATATTATTTATGGTTATCAAAATGTAGCTATTTCTCTGAGGGTCTGCAAAATCCTTAAAAATGGCTTTTGTCGCTCTGGCTATACCGTTGTATTTTTATCCAGTCTCAATAGGATTTAACTCCAAAGATATTCTGTATTTCCTATTTCGTAAGCTTAAGCGGCTGGAGTCATTATTAACAACTAGTTCTTCCGGTGTCAACCGCGTCAAAGGACTATTTACAATATATACAGTTCCAGACGTTTCGCCCATGCTACGATGTGGCATCCTCAGTGGTTAGGCTGAGACTGAAGGTCCGCAGTCGCTCTGCCCAATATATAGCGAAGGCGCAGCTGTCATGTGTCATGTAGGCCAACTGACCCGAGTCTGAGATCATGTACGCACTTCCACGTAAGCTATGATATTTTTAACTTCTTAAAAACTGGTCCCCATGTTCTTGGCAACTTCATGCTATCTTCTTTGTTAAAATTATCCCCTCTTTTGTATATTTCAATGGCTTCCCTAACTCTTCTCGGATTATAATCGGATTATAAACTGGGGACCAGTTCTTAAGAAGTTACAAATATCATAGCTTACGTGGAAGTGCGTACGTGACCTCAGACTCGGGTCAGTTGGCCTACGTGACACATGACAGCTGCGCCTTCGCTATATATTGGGCAGAGCGACTGCGGACCTTCAGTCTCAGCCTAACCACTGAGGATGCCACATCGTAGCATGGGCGAAACGTCTGGAACTGTATATATTGTAAATAGTCCTTTGACGCGGTTGACACCGGAAGAACTAGTTGTTAATATTCTGTATTTGGTTATATGTGTTGAACTATTGGATAATATGATCTGTATTCTAATATAAAGACATTAAAAACAATATAACAAGATATTAACTTTAAATATTTACTTTAATAAAGAAAATATGATAATTTGGCCTTTAACAGTACAGAAAACTGTAGAGATTATGCTAAGTATTATGAACTCAAAACTCCCACCATTCAAAATTAATAGTCCATGTACCAACTTAGACTTAAGAACCATCATCATCCGTTGACGTTTCCGATCTCATGGGTCATCTTCCACAGCCTCCTTCAGTTATGTCCATTCCTGCTGGTTCCCTCTTCCTACACTTGTCTTTTCTGCATTTCTCTTCTCTCCACATTCTTCCACACTTGGTCTTCCCCCCTTCCTGTTGGTCTTCTTTCACTTTCCACTTTCTCCAGAGCTATCCTTGGCAATCTATTGTTTCCCATCCTCTTCACAGGTCCCATCCACTATATCCTTCTTTCCATTATCTCTTGTAGTGGTAACACTTTCAACTGTGCTGTGTTATTTTTGTTCCTGATTCTATCTATTTTGCTAATCTTTCCCATTCCTGTTGAAAATTTCATTTCTGCTGCTTGTAATCTGCTTAAATCATTGTTTGTCCATATCCACATTTCTGCTCCATACAATAAGATTGGTTGATAATGCATCTAGTACATCAATATCTCCTATTCATTTCCGATATTCCGAAATCCATAGTATTTTCTTCTACAGATTAAAAAAACTGTCCACTATATTCTACTTCCTATATCTACTCTTATTGTGCTCTTGTGTTGTTATTTTACTCCGTGAATAACAAAATGCATCTAACTTTTATAGGACATTTCCTTTAATTTATACACCATTTTCTCTTCCTTCTTTTATCTCTTTCTTCATTACCTTACATATTTGTATGTTCATCTGTAATTTAACATCTCTAGGTTAGAGATAAGAACTGAAATTAAATTTTTGTTCACAACCCCACTAAGAATTGATTTGAAAATATAAAGAAAACGAGTACAGCATTTATAGTTCTTACTTGATACATTATGGATAAAAGCTCTTTTAAACAAAGTGTTACAATGTGATTCCTTGCTCTTCTTCTACTGTTCTTAAATTAAATTACAAGTAAAATGCTGATAAAAGTTTTACAAGGCCACAGGAAAATATCTTCACACTTATGTAAATTCCAAATCAGGTTTTACAATTCTGCATGTTAATAAGCAATTGCAAATATCATTAGGATGTACAAACTTTTTGGATAGGGTCCTTGGCACATCTGCTGTACACATAAAACAATAAAGGAGTAAATACTGAACCCTACCTAAAACAGCGTTCCATAGGGCTCAGTACCTACTTACTTATTGTTTAACTAGCTGTTTACCCATGCCTTGCTACAGGATTAACATATAAACAGTCATGTTTTAATTTATTTTAAATGTTAAATTTCAATGAGCATCAACTTAGCAACTCTCGATTACATTGTCACTGAAACTTTAAAGGCCACTAGGGTGGAGCCCTTGAGTTGGAAATTAATGAAACCACTCCAGAAACTTCGGAGGAGTGAACTCTACAACTTCCCAAAGTTTCATGGCGATCTGATGAGTGGTTTAGTAATGCATAAAAGACAAACAAACACATGTACATTCGTTTTTATATGTTTATATATATGTACAGCAGATGTGCCAAGAACTCTAACCAAAAAGTTCATATATCCTTATGATGTTTGCTATTGGCTATTAACATGCAGAATTGCAAAAACCTGATTTTGCTGCCACTCACATTCGTCGTTACAGTTTTCATATATTATTGTTGAACCCGAGAGCTAATTCCAAATCCACAGCAGAGGTAACCTGTTTCCATCTCAACATAATACTGGCTAATTGTCAACTTAACATTCTCATTAGTGGTGTTGAAGTTAAGCATAATGAACTAACATTTCAACTTAAAAGTTACCTTGCATTAGTCGCTCACTTTCAACAGTCACCGTGCAAAACATACCTTTCAATATTCATGTGACTTTTCAAACGATCCCCTCCAGGTTTAGTTAAAAATCATCCCTCATAAATTATAAGTTTATGCCCATTATAATTCTACAAAAACAGACAATTATTATGGTTTATTACTCCTTTGTTAGAAATTGTAAATACAAATTAATAATTTAATCGATCTTTATCATTAATCGTTTATCACTTGTGTAGGTTTTGGAAATGTAAACTGGGCAAGAAAATAAATGGAAGGATAGACCAAACTTACGAGTGGCAAGAGTGGGAGATGCTGAGAAAAGACAAAGAGTCCATGATTGAAATATCAGGTAAGTGTCCACAGTTCTGGAATTACTTACCGATTTGAACCACACACCTAATATGGAACAGTTCAAAGTAGTGTTAATACATTGCAATTAACTCTTCAACGTTTCCTTTTTTTATGTAAATTTTTTATATGTCCCGTTTTTATTTTTATGTCCAGTTATTAACATATCTTTTAATGTACTTTAGATATTATATAATTTAAAAAAAATATAAAATACAACCAATTCAAAATAAAAAATAAGAACGTGTCCTCCTTCTCTTATCATAAGTAAAAATTAGCAAAACGTGTTGTACCGTGCAAATGTAATAGAAACACTGCAATCTTAGATTCTTTTTTAATTTAAAAAAATTAAGTAAATTTATTTAAACAAAAAGATCCAGAATCTTAGATATGAGACGCCGACACAACTTTTTTACATATTTTAAGGCGAATATGAATGATTACGAGTGTTGATGGTGTAGTCTGGGTTACTAACTGAGTTCGACTGTTCCTCAGGAATAATAATAGTACGATTTATTGCATAAAAACCAGTATACATGGTATCACAGACGTCAATATAAAATATCTTAAAAATACATTAAAATCATTTTATTCATTCATACATCATTCATACAAACATGCAAATTCATACGGTCATTCATTCAATTCATTTCAACATCAGGCCCCTCTTTGATGTGGATGATTTGCAATAAGTTAATCCCAGTGGCTTATCTTGAACTCGTCAACTGAGTAGAACACTTTTGTCACAAAGAGGCATTTTAATTGACTTTTAAATTGATTTCGATTTTGTATTTGAGGTCTTCAGGGAGCCCATTGATCAATCATCGATCATAATGCAAGGTTTATATTCATCTTCTTGCTGTCGAAGACAAAAGTTAATAAAACTTGATTCAGTCAAATTTGTTTTCAAATTCAGTTCTTGAAAATACTGAATGCATGAATTAAGTTCCGTGCATGATAGAACTTCCAGATTTTCCAGATTGTTATTTCGGAAAGAGAGTGTTTTGTCGTCAGCATATAGAACAATTGTCCATTATGGACGATAGAATTCAAACTGTTGACATAAATTATGAATAATACTGGCCCAAGGATTGATCTCTGAGGGACTCCATAAGTCAGTTTAACATTTTTGGATGTGGCACCCGAGATCTGAACATATTGGTATCGGTATTTCAGATAAGACTTCAGCCATTGGAGTGGCAAACCCCGCATGCCACATTCATCCAACTGGTGCAGGAGTGTCTCATGATGCACACAGTCGAATGCTTTGGAGAGATAGAGAAATATACTAAACACATGTTCTCGTCAATCCAGTCCCCTGACAACATTGTTCATAATTAATGGCCATTAATTAATAGCACAGTAGTTAGGGCAACTAAGGGACCTACAGCGTTACATGGAATCCGAACCACTTAGAATTGGTGTGATTTACAGCTAATTGACAAGCTTGATGCTCAGTTCTCTTCTTTACACAACTCAACACAGTCTATAGACGGCCAAACGCCAGATCTAATAGTATAAATAATAAAGATAAGTTCTCCTCTTTAAGACTCAGTGTAGATAACAAGTTCCATGAAGTAGAGTTAAAATAATAGGTTAGTAATTGTAAAAAAAATAATTAACTATAAATAAGTCCAGCATTTTTTGTAACTTAACTAGCTGATAAAAATATTGAGGCATGATTTTTTTTAAGTTTATGATTCTGTTATACAATTTTTAATTTACATTTTTTATTTTAGGTCAACCACTCAACATAAGTGCAGCGTATAGTGGACGAATTGCGTGTGCTTACAAGTACGGGAAGTCTTTCACAAGGCCATCGAGAAAAGACCCTGACTCCAGATACGTTAATTTGTGTGTGGCAATCTATGAATGCGAAAGCACTGGAGGTAATGTTTCATTTCAGTTTACTATACAATTTAAAAATTTTTATTGTAAGTACTGAATTTAATTATTTATGAAGTTCTCCAATGATTTTTTTTTTTTTTTTTTTTTTTAGGGTGTTAACTAATCATTGTTTTTGTTAATCTGTGTTATTTGTTACTAACTAATAATTAATAAAGAGAAAACAGCTCAGCTAGCTTACTTGGTTTTAAAAAGTAGTTCAGCTTTTTTATGGATACACATGAACAGGAAAATGTGTTATTGTTCTCATATGGAATGACCAACAGGGGTGAAATATCATATATTTGTGTGTGCTGCATCTGTTTATGGGTTTATCTATCAAGAAGCTGTACTACTTGCTAATATCAGGTAATCTAGCTGATATTCCTTTTGTAATAAACTGCTGAGTTGCTGTAAAAACGTGTAAGAATTATTTATAATACAGTTATAATAAGTGCTTAGAAATAAGTATACTGATGGCGTAGGTTCTGAATGGGTGTTGGAAGATACGCTACACTTGAAGAACATTCATCTACCAAGAATCCAGGTGGACCCTAGTGTGGATCTGAGCTACGTCTACGACCACACGCTTCTCAGCAAGAAACAGCGGCTGCAAAACAACTTCATCAAAGCCATGAGTAATGAGGAACTGGACCATCGAAGGAATGGGGAGCTGAACGGTCCTAATGAGCCTGCCAGTTTGGTCAAAACAGGTGCAGGTAGGAACGTCTTAATGTATCAGTAGTCAGTAAAACTATTTATCACAAAACTCCGATCGTCAAGATATGGGCAAATATAGATTTTGAATGAGCGTGTTGAGTGCAGATGAGCAAATGTAGTCATCGTCACAAACTAAGGCCTTAATTCCTTAATGTCATTAATTAATAGTCCGATGATAAATAAACATTAGCTGGCTATCAGCTGATACCTTTAAATATATTTGGTATGATTCTGATTGGTACAAAACTGATAACGTTTAGCTCATGAAGCTGTGTTAGTAACTGTGGGAAAGTGATTGGGAACAATCTAAATTGTTAAGAATTAACATTTGATCCTTTTAGGTACCCAACATATTTGTGATTTGTTTAGTAATTAAACATTTTTTTGTTTTAAAAAAAACACTGTGTATTTGAAAATAATGTAGTGGAAAATATGAATTTGCAGACTTGCAGCAGATAATTTGTAAATATATCATAAAAATAGATAAATAAATGTAGTTTATTCAAAGAATATGTTAGTATATCGGGATGTTTTAAATTCTTTATTTGTATAAAAACAGTTATTAAAAAGGTTTTTATTTGTAAAATATACTTACTCTTTTTTTATCTCTTACTCAAATCTGCCATTGGATTGCAGTGGATTGAACGGGCTGTAACTTTAATTACTCGCACACTTATAATACTATTTAATGTTCATATTGATATTTGATTACCAGTTTCAGTTTTTAATATAGTTCATTTATGAGTCAGTAATTTAAATTCACATATTTATTAATTACTTTTACAAATCTCAGAGTTTTAAAATGATTATAAAACTGGCACAAATCAGTTGTCCCATACCGTACTTAGAAAACTAATTTGTTTCTTTAGTCAGAAGTTTGTTACATTTGAACGTATCGCTGTGTTATAATTTGTCATAAACATTAATATTCTTTAATAGGTCTGCTGGCTGTGCCCAGCTTCAGTACACTACAGTCGCTAAGGAAGAGCATTATTGAAAATGGTAATAACTGCCCGTTAACTCAGAAACACTTGGTACAGCTTGATTGGGTCTCCAAAGAAGATGGATCTCATATTCTCACAGTTGCTGTGGGAAGTAAGGTTGGTTTCTATTTTCAGTAATTACTTACTCACATGAAAATGAGTAATCACTGTATTACAGTCAATTAAATACTAAACGTAATATTATGGTCATTGTAAAAACATACCTGAATTACTCAAATCCTTGAGTTTGTTGAACAGAGATTTAGTGAAACAATGTTTCACACAACACAGCAAAAATGGTACTCAGATATCTGACACTCCTCAGTACTTGCCACCAACTGATTCCAGGGGTGTCATACTTAGTTAATCCTCTCTATTCTAGCGAATTCAGTGCAACACTTTCAGGAAAGATCTCCTGGAACAATCACTTCAAGCCTATTGTATGCACAGCGGAAGTGAGCAAACGGTATAGTAGATATATTTATTGTTGGCCATAGTAAAAGGATGGAGAGGAGCACAGACTAACTATACCTTAGTAAATACATTTGACGAAGAAATAATGTGCGGAGATATTTTTCTCTGATCAAAAAATATCCATAAAAAATTGTTGATGAAAAAATAAAATTTTGATTCAGTATTGTACAATATTTAATGAGAAAATCAAATAAAAATTGTGAATTTACTTTTTTATATAAGCAACATAATATAATGTTTGTAAATAAAATAGTAAATTTTGTGAAATGTTTGGCAGTTATGATATATCCTGCGATGAAATATGGCTCTATTACATACAATGACCAAAACGACAGCATCCAAAGGATTAATTGTAATATGTTTACATTATTGATTTTGTATGAGGATTTATCTGGGAATTAAATACTTACCAAAGGACACCCCTGCAGGCTTCACATGGCAACCCCATTACACTCGCAATGCTCATATCTCCATAGCCTTCCTCATTAGTAATTCCGGTTAGTAGTAAGTTTCACTCGCGCTGTGCTCGGGACACCTCAGCTTCCAACCTTGGGTCTGTGGCTTTTGACTACAAATAGAATTAGGTAAATTATCACAAGTAAATTTATTTATTGTTGCTCACTCACTGCACTTGCGCTTCTACCTGAGAACAATACTATGTTTTGAAATATATTGTTAATTTAATCAGTAGTTAAATTAAAGATTTGAATATGAAAAAATCAATGTATCCCCAATTTCAACATTTCAACTACAAACATGCCATAAACTACCAGCATAAACATAAACAGCTGTTTATTTATTAATAAAAACACTTTGGTCATAGCATTAAATCTTTTTAGGCTTGTGGAGTGGAGCTGAGATAATTTTTAACATTTCGGATATTTTTTCCACCATCTATAGCCCTCAAACTTTAAAACTATGGTCAGATTGTCTTATCTACATCCTAGCTTGATACATTTTGTAGGGACCGATTTACTTACTGAATTAAATATATACAAACGGATACAAACCAAACATGATTGACAAACTAATAAGAAACAAAAAGAAGAAAAAGAAATAACAGCTCAACAAATCAAGACCCAAAGAGGATCAAATTTATAAACGTACCATATAACACAAGCCTAAACAAAGCTATTCAAAAAACCTTTCAAAATAAAAATTACAAGCTAAGTTTCTCAACACGCAACAACACATTCAAAATTTTAGATAGAAAATCTCAAAAAGAACACAATAATGACAACATTTACAACAAATCAGGTATTTACAAAATTAATTGTACAGACTGTGATAAATTCTACATTGGACAAACTGGAAGACCATTCAAAACACGCTTTCAAGAACACATACAAGCTCTCAGAAGCTATAACACAACTACAATGAAATCCACATTCGCAGAACACTTGCTCTCTGCAGACCACACGTACACAAAAATGAAAACATGAAAATATTAAATGTTATAAAAAAGGGCAAGAAAATCAATGCAGCAGATGAATTACATATATATTTAGCACAACAAGAAAATCCAGTGAACATATTGAACACACAAATCAATTATACAAACCCAATTTTTGATAAGATTCGAAACATTCAAAATTATAATTAAAAAATATCACCAACTTATCCATATTCATCAATATTTATAAAAACCACAGGTTTTAAATTTTATTTTAAAAATTATTATTTACTTAATTTAATTATTTAATTTACACTTGAAAATAACCATAAAGTTGAAACATGTTGTGGAAATCAATTTTAATAAAAAATTTTAAGGGTACTCTATATATATATATATATATATATATATATATATATATATATATATATATATATATATATATATATATATTACCAATTGTGTCAAGTGAAATATAAAACCACAAATTGCAGGTGATGCTGTTTACTCCAGTATCAAGCGACCTCGCTCAGGCCAACATGAAGGCCATGAAGGAATCACAGTCTACCAACCGACCAATCTTGAGGAAGGCTTCTTCTCTAGCTGCTCCCAATTTCATTGACGAGATTAGGTAACCCTTTTTAACAGATCTCGCTTCCTATATGTGGATTTAATGTGTATTTCTTTAAATTTAAATACATTTTAAATGTTATAAAATGTATTTAATATAACATATTTTAATATTAATAACTATGTTTTGGGTCACTTTTGGGTATATTTTGAAGTATACCCAATTCCTTAATAATCTTTGAACTACCTACAGCAATTTTTAAATTTATATCTACAAGAAAATATAGAAATAACGTGAACTATGATTGGTATGATGTTTGAAGAGTTTTTTCACGTGTACCAATATATTGTATTAAAAACTGTGAACAGAAATGAAAAGAAGAAGAAGATACATATGTGTATTTTCCACGAATCAGCATCATGAAACATTGTGAGTTTGATTGTATAGGAAAAAGAGAGCAGAACACTGGAAGGCATGCTTGGTTAGCTCAAGATGATCCCAGTGCAAGATTACAATTAACAAAGAACATAAGGTAAAACTAACGAATATAAAATGGATTGAAAAATGTCTGTATTCATTTAAAATTTATGTATATAGTAGGGATAGGATTATAAGTCCTCTCTTTCACTTAATCTTTAGCAAGATAATAATGCATCAATATAAATAATTACAGTAAAACCTCGATAACTCAACACTTTTTGGAGTACGGGGTTGTTGAATTTTTGAAATTTCACACTTCAAGGAATGTATGGTATTTATTAAATGGAAGAAAAACTATTTTGTATAATATTGAAGAATGTTAAAAATTTACAAAACTAAAAACAAGTTATGTATGGTATGTCTTGCAGAACCTTATATGGAGATAGCAAGCAGTTATTAAAGTAATTACAAGGAATAGAACTGAGTGTCCAAAAAATAGTAATTTTTAACTGCTACTCACTTGACTTTGTTATTTCATTGATTTGCACTGACCTAAACCACACAGTCTGGCCTAGACAATAATTTTGCCACATCACATTACTATGGTTGGTGTCGTAGTACAAGAACTGTCGAAGTACTGAATATTAAACTATCGAGGTTTTACAGTATCAAAATACAACCATTGAGGTAATTTAAGTGCAACTAAATTACAAATAAAGTACTAGAAACAATAATAGGAAAGGCAATTATAATAATAATAATAATCGCTAACTAGTCTACAAGAACCACTGCAGCAGATGGAGAAAGAAAAAATATACATGGTCAGGAGAAGAGGGATGAGGCTTGTCAGCACACCTGAGAGACTGGAGTTACAACATTGTTATTTTCGAACCGGACATACAGTCACATATATCCAAACTAAAAAGTTATTTTTAAATGGATATTTCTCAAACAAATTGCATTTGATCAAGATTGGAATAGCTTTGTGAATTCGTAATTAGTTTTATGAAAAAAATATAACAAATATTCAGTTTAAGTTTTTATTTTCACCTATTTTTCAAAACTAGGTATATGTAATCAAAATATGAAAAGCAAACCAATGTGCAATATGATAACTTTTAAAATGACACCTTGTACACATCTTTTGGCCAATAAATTACGAAAAAATTTGGATTCGCAAATAACATTGTTCTTATGGGATTAAAACCAACATGGCCGACAGCCTCTGCATACTCTTAAGGCCATGAATGCCAGAAAGTTTTGGGGAGTTTGCAAAATCTGTTTCCAATCAAAATTGCCTAAGTTTTATTTTCATTAAGTTTTAACCATGTTTGGAGACACAAATTAAAATGGTTAATTATTCTAATGTTCATGTTTGTTACGACTGAAAGGTATTGTAGATTTGTTAGCCCTCAACATACAAGTGCAAAGAAGATTTACATCACATATTTGATAGCAAAGGATCCTGTTACCTGTTATCTAAAAGCAAATTATCATACGTGTGAGCAGAATTTATGTTACCTTTTTATCAGATCGTCAGTTAAAGGAGTAATTCATTCTCATGAAAGTAAATAATGAAAGATGGCATACATACAAAACAATATGCTTTTAAGTTATATAACTAAATAAAATTTTCATATTGTTATTTTTTTATATAAAAGTACAACAGAAAATAATACAAAATTTAATGATTGCGAAATTTAAGATGGATGAAACTGCGAAAGATTGATCTTACTACGGCAGATGGTTTACCAGCACTACCGATGCAACTGTCGTGGGTCAGAGATGGCATCTTGGTTGTTGGAATGGACAGTGAAATGCACGTCTACTCTCAGTGGAAACCAGATAACGGTGAGTAGTCAATTATCAATTAATTTAAATTTTAAATAATTTTAAAAATTGTGAAAATTGAAACAAAAACTTGGAAATCTAACAAATATTCAGCAAGTATTTCAATATTTAGATCATGGTTTTGTAGTTTTTTTTCTTAAGAGTGAATATTCATACCTTCACAATTAAGTTACTTTGAATTATTTTATGTAGTTAACAATAATTGTTTATTTATTTAAAAAATACAGTGTTACAGCAATAGGCATGAGTAAACACTCCACACGGGCTGATGCCTGAGGAAATGGTAGATTCCGTTCAATCTCTATACGAGGAAAATGTATCTTAAATGTCTGATTATTATTATTAATATCCTCAAAGTTGAATCTACGAAAATGCGTTAGTCAAAATTGTCTAAACTCATTACTATATTCAGGCTTCAGTCGACAGTTTTAAATTCATGTCAACTGAACTTACGTAAACCTATATTTAATTTAATAGAGTTCTGGAGTATTAAAAATTAAATGAATTATTACTAAAGAATATTTAGGTTTTTCTGGAAAACTCTATTGTTATGATAAACAATTATGCAAACTTAAAATATATGAAACATAACAAGGAACTCAAACATAATAGAAATTTATTTTTTGTACAGTTATGTAATCCAATCAACGTGTTGTATGGAGTAAAATCTCATGTATTCGTTTTCTTTAAAACATATGTTTTGGCGATTTTCTCATCATGTAACTTTTTTGTGGTTCAAGTTAGACAAGTAATTGTATATAAGTAAGTTTATACTCCCTTAATAATTAATGTGTTAAAGTTGACTAAATCATATAACGAAGAAATACTATTTTATTTAATTACATTTTTAGTTGGAGCTAAACGACTCTATAGTGTCCGGTTACCACACCAAGAATCAGAAGAAACGCAAGACACCAGAAATTTAAGAGATGAAGACCTTAGGAATTTGGCGCAGGTAAACTGTTGTGGAAATACATACATTATTAATATCTGTTAGTACGGACTTTTAATAAATAAGCAATTATGTTATGTAGTAAATTATAATTTGTAATTAAGTAAACTAAAGTGTTTGTGGTTGTCATTAATTAACTGTTGGTAGATTAGACTTACTTTTTTGAGAATTATTTTATTTATATTTTGATTTAAGGATTGTTATTTATTTTATTCTTGTTGATTTGTCATCAGCTCACCCAATAATAACCATTAAACTTATTATAAGTTTATTCTTGTGCAATGAAATTATAAAATTAACAGCTTTAACAATTAAATTTACATTAATTTGAATGTTCAATTATTATTATTATGATTACTGTAGGTATAGTTATGCTCTCCGAGGATAAATTCTCATGGATTTAAAACGAATCAAAATTTGCATGGTCAGATTATAAATATGTTTAGCTCAAGTTACAGATTTGTTTAGTGCGTAATATGTTTTTTTTAACTTCTATTCAGCAACAACTGTACAAAAATGTTAACTACATTAACTTATTTTGCTCTCAGGAAACTACTCAACGCAGGCTAGCCAATGTGAGCTCCATGCCTCATTTATCTCGAGTAAGTTCCATCAACCTCACAATGATGGCATCCGGAGAGCCGAAGAAGAAACGTAACCCAAGTGGAAGTGGTGGAGGTACTGTTTCTTATTTGTCCTTTACAACGGCCACAGTTGAATAGCATATCAGGTTATACCGGGGTGTAGCACATAAAGTTAAATTATATTTACTGTAGTGACAACTATTCAATTCTTGGATCGGGAAATATAATCATAGACCTTCTACAATCTAAATGTTTCGACAGAAGGTCTATGGTATAATGTAAAGCACAATAAAGGGATTGAGAACTGAACATGCCTTCATTTGCAGAATGTTCATTTGTACTACTATAGGCATACTCTTATGACATTTAAATAGTAGTGCAAAACTATCTGATTTTACCGCTGAAGAAATAAGCTACCTTTAATTTAATCTGATCCGGATAGGACATATTCTGGATAGTCACAATCTGTATAGTTTCGAGGTGACTGTACATAAATTACTCTATAAACTTACATCATTAAAATGTTTCAACTATATAACATAAGAGTGTCTATATTTAGGTGGTCCTGTGAGTAACGAACCTGCAAGTAGCATGGACTCATACATGCCAGACTACGGACTGTTTGAGGCCAGTAGAATAGCATGTCCCGTCCTGCCTCAGTACCATCCCAAACAGCTGATGGAACTGCTCAACTCGGGCAAGATTCGATGGGTTAAAGCTATTCTTGCACACCTGGTCAGGTAGGCTTAGAAACCAATATATTAACGATAATGAAATTCATCAGAACATGGTGTATTAGTTAGAGATGGGCCGATTCTTGATTCCAGCGATATCGCGATTCCTCTTCCAATTATTATCTGTTGATATCGCTCGATTTTGATTCTTAGTTCTTCAAATTAGAAATACTTAAATGTTGAAATATTAAATGCCGAATATAAAGGCGAGATACAACGATTTCCATTGATTTATAAATAAAAAATACAACCACATCTCTGATACTGGTATTTGGGTAGTGCAGTATTTTGTAACGAAAGAAAATAATATTGCCAATAGGGATGAGTCGTACATCAACGACTAAGTCAAATGAACTAGTCAGCTTAGTGAATTAGTTTGTTTATTAAGATTTGAACGGGTTCAATTCAAAGTCAACAACGAACTGGGACTGGGAATGTAGCAATGATACACGATGACCTAGTTTTCAGTCAGTTGTAAGCTGCAACCTAACCTAAAACTGTGAGGTCGTGTAGGTGCATGAATGGAACAGAAGCGCTAATCATTTTCCTTATGACGCATGAAATGAAATGGGATTGCACGCGCAACACTATACTGGACGAACGAACGAACCACTAACAATGAACAAACTTCTAGCAGTTCGTTCGCTTATCTATTTCGATCATTCTACTTATCGTTGCGTCATTTTGAACTAGTTCATTCGCTTAGTGTATCACAGTAAACGAGTCTGAATTAGTCTTGCGAATGAAATACCAACTGATCGATAACAATTTCTTCTGTTGGTCAGCTCTTGAAGAAATTGAATTACTCGAAATCTTAGTGTATCGGAAGCGACATAAAGGTAAAACACACTATCGATTGAGAAACAACAGACTTTGAACAGTTTTAAATTTCCTTCAAAGACAATAACTAGTTTCAGTTTCGTTAAACTTCGTTAACTTGATATAGAAATAAACAAATAGTTTTCAGTATTTTATAACAAACAATTGCCGTTAACCTCATTTATAGAATACTACTAGCGCTGATTGGCTAGTTTGATTTGTCATCTGCTTCTTCAGGATTTTACTTTTTGTTTTCTCATTCCCTTCGGCATTCACGAAGGGAAATAACGTAAGTTGAGGTTATGTTACAGTTACATACTATGCAACAGGAAGTTAGTTTTTACATTGTGATTGGACTAATTGTGTGTTATTTTGAAATAAAGCCCTTGTTTATGTATCAACTGTGGATATTTTATCTTATTACTTATTTCATTTATGGTGTAGTGGACCTACTGCTAAGTAATGGTACTCGAACGAATCGAGAAATTTTAGAATCGAGTGGTAATTGGAATCGAGAAAATTATGGATTCGGCACATCCCTAGTATTAGTATTTGAAGTTGTTTGTTGATATAATAGAAATAACATTAAATAGGAAATGTTACGTCACTATAACTAGGGGTGTACGAGTTGCAATTTTAGGATTCGAGTCGAGTTTTTACACATAATTTCGAGTTTGAGTTCTTCAAGTCGAGTATTTAACCCTTAATTTTCAAAAATGAAAACACTGAAATTAATTAAGCAACACACTCTACACTATTTATTTAGTTTTCTTAATAATTAATAATGTTTGGATCACCTCAAATACATAACTTCCAAGCCTCCCGATTGGTGTAGTAGGCCGTAGGTCTAAGTGATTTGACGTTCAAATCACGGTTAGAGTGAAAAGAGCAGAATCACTGTTTGAAATCACAGGTATCACAAATGAGCAGGAACGGTTATCACTGTTCACTTTAAAGAACAGGTAATTCCATCATGTACTACGAAGAAAACTTAAGACTCTTGCATGTTACAGTTAAATTATCGATAACAGAACGAGCTTTGAGCGGTAACTCTGTAATGTCAAGCAAAGCCGCAACAACCGTAACTTATTATCGTAATGTAACATACGGCATTACTTCAACTTCATAACCTTTGGTGACTTGAAACATTATCTAGACCAGCCGTAATGAGGCTTCAAGCCGTTAAGTAACGTCAGGCCATAACAGAAACAGAATAACTGTCTGGAACGTCAACGTGTCGAGAGTAAAATGTTACAAAAATAACAGATTATTATAACTCGTCACCAGACATAATAGAATTACGTAACAGGTTATTGAAAAAGTAACTGTAATTTCCATCTCTAGCATAAACGTTAACAAAATCTCAAAACAAATTGGATAACAAATCAAATTTTTTTCAAGTTTTTTAAATCTTGAGTTCTAGTTTTTTTTAAACTGAAATTTTGAGCTTCTCGCACACCCCTAATTATAACTTTAAAATCAATTCTGGAACAGTTCTACCATCAAAGTTGACATATCTGTTAATCTTAAGGCAGTTGTTTAGAATGACACTCTTCGACCATGTCAGTAATGCTTTTAATCTTATTTTTGTTTTTCAACCAAATGTGTTCGGAAATTTAACTTATCTTTTTCAAAAATTCTGTTTGGTTTTTGTTATCATATTTGTTTAATGGTTGATTCATTTTCATACTTTTTTATTTATTTATTTTTTTCCAATCGGATATTTTATTTATAAGGACCTGGTATAAAAAGATGTTGCACTATGGCAAAAACTGTAAATAATAAACTTTTGTTTTGGCTTTTAAGCATGATGATTTTAATTAATCATACAAATGAGGAATTAAGGTCACAACTTAATTTTTGTGTTTTGGACCTTATGACCTTTGGTATTCATAGTTTACCATTTAACATCTAGGAATTTTGACTATTCCTGATTACTCGTTCATCTTTGAAATGAATATAGACGTTCATAATTTTTTATTTTTTTTTTTTTTTCAACTTATGTGTATGTTTGTCATTAGATATTGAATAAAAATTACAATTAAATGATCATTCCATGTAGTGTGCATTTACAGTGCCAGTGGTTACCATTAATTATATTTTGTCTTTCACTAAGAACATGACCACATAAAATTTAAGACAAACCTATTTATAAATAGGTTCTTAATTAGCATATTGCATTTAGGTAGATAAGTGAATACAAGTAAACGTCAGACAAAGCTTTTTCTACCAAACAAATCTATCACAAGTACTACGTTTACTGAAGTCGATCAGCATATTTGTCAATTTTGTACATGTTGTAATAAATGTGTTTTATGTGACATTCACTTCTTTTATAAGCCTGTTGATGTAAAAACAATATTTTCATTTATTAATACTCCGTCTTCGGTAATATACGTGCAGATTATTGGTAGCCCACTGTTATTAAGAGGATAACTGCTTTTTTTGTAGAGTATAAAATTGTGTGCATCTGTATATATAGACCTAATAAAAAAAATCTTTCTAAATTTTTAAATGTTTTGTTTGAATGTTTGTTATTAGTTTCTAGACTTAGTGTAGATATTATTTTATGTGGTGATTTTAATATAGATTTTGTTAATAGTAATTGCAATCAAGTAAAAGAAATCAGCAATGTATTTTGTGCTTTTAATCTTAATTTAGTAACATTAGAAATAACTAGACCTAATATGAGAAAAGATAGAATTGTTAACAATGGAACTTACATAGACAATATTGTGATCAAAATTCAGAAAGATAATTGGTTTGGTTGTGTTATTCCCACTATTGAATCAGATCATCATGCAGTCATGTTATCAGCTATATTACAACTTAGTAGTAATGACATTTATAATAAGAGTTTTCATATTACAAGACTTATAAATAAATCAAATTCTGTGCAATTTTGCTCTATGTTAAGTGAATTTAATTGGAAAAATATTTATTTTTTAAAAACCTTAGATGATAAATTTAATTATTTTTTTAACATATTTTTAAATATTTTAGATTTTAATTTTCCAGTTAGATTAGTATCAGATAAGAGTGGGAATGGGAAATATGACAATCGCTGGTATACAGATGAACTGTACTACTTGAAACAGAAATGTATGGAGTTGTTGGATAATTTTAAATCTACTGGAAATGAAAATTTTAGAAATCAATATAAAAGAAATAAAAATATTTATAGAAAAATTATAAAACAAGCAAAAGTAAATTACAATTACAATAAGATTATGACAGCAAAAAACCAGTCAAAAGCAATGTAGAATATAATTAATAAAAAAATAAGAAATAATGAAAAGAAGCCAACTAAAGTAAATTTAGACCCTCAGTCCCTAAATTCACATTTATTAAATTCTGTTGAACAGCTGATCAATAATTTGCCAACATCCAATAACTCACCTGATTACTATACTAATATGCTAAGGAGTATGGATAATTTATCAGACGCTCATTTTGAGTTGAAAGTATTTTCTGTTGAACAGGTTTTTGAAAAAATACACAGGCTAAGTAATAGTAAATGTCTAGATGTTTTTTATCTTAATTCTGATATTATAAAAATGGCTTCTTTGTATATAGTTGAGGTAATTACTTACTTATTTAATCTTTGTATTACAGAAGGTAAATATCCAGAATGTTTAAAACGTGTTAAGGTTATTCCTGTATATAAAAAAGGTAATAGACAAGAACTAAACAACTATAGACCAATTAGTATTATTCCTGTTGTAAGTAAAATCTTAGAGAGCCTGGTAAATGACCAAGTGGTGTCATATTTTGAAGGCAACAAACTTTTTGATTACAGTCAATTCGGATTTAGAACTAACAGAGGTACTAAAGATGCTGTCCAAAAGCTCATATCCTTTTGTCTCGAAGGGCTGGAAAATCGAAATAGTGTATTTTTAAAATTCTATGATATGAAAAAGGCTTTTGATACAGTGTCTCATAAAGTACTATTGCAGAAGCTTGCCTTTTGTGGTTTTGAGAGAAATGCACTGCTATTTTTTTGAATCTTATCTCAATAAAAGGTATCAAACTGTTTATTGTAATGGTGTTTACTCTGATTATAAGGAAGTAATACATGGTGTCCCTCAGGGCTCAATATTGGGTCCAGTATGCTTTATTATTTATATTAATGACTTGCCTGTAAATATAAAAAAAAAATAATGTCAGACCTTATTTATTTGCAGATGACTTAGCTCTACAAATACAATGTAAGGATTTGCTAACATCTACTGTATTATTAAATGAGACAAATAGCATAGTTGAAGACTGGTGTAAATCTAATAAATTGTTTTTAAATATAGAAAAAACCCAACATTTATGTATTAGTTTAAATAATAGGCATGAAAAAAACTATGTTAAATTCTTAGGTATTTTTATAGAATCTGACCTAAAGTGGAAGTTTCATATAGATTTTATTGCAAAAAAACTTGCCAAGGGTATATTCATAATAAACAGGCTAAGGGATTCCTTAGATTTCAATGCTTTGAGGTATGTGTATTTTGCACATGTGCATTCCCATCTCAGTTATGGCACTGTCCTATGGGGAAGTAGTAATTATAAAAAAAACTTTTTGTGTTGCAAAAAAGAGCTATACGAATGATTTTTAATGTTAATTTTAGAAAACATTGTAAACCACTATTTATAGAAGCCAATATTTTAAGTTTACACTCTTTATATATATTAGACTGCCTAGTTTTTGCAAAAAATAATTTTAGTGAAATTGACAGACATGAATTTGTTCATAATTATTGCACCAGAAATAGATTTAACATAATGACTAGTCAGTGTCGATATAGCTCTACAATTCATAGTTTTATTGAGCAATCTAAACGATATTTTAATTTATTACCGTACAATATAAAATGTTTAAACAATATTCAATTTAAAAAAACACTAAAAAAATATCTGTTGAAACTGTGTCCATATAATGATGATGAATTTATAAATGATGTTAAAGTTAATTTTAAATCATAGTATAAGACAATTGTGACAATGCCATGCATGTAAACTTCTTGTAACGGCAATAAAGATTTGAATTTGAATTTAAAGTGGGCAAGAATGGCATATTGTTGTGCAATAATATATATATAGTGTGAAGGTAAAGTAAATGTGCATCTGTGGTTAGATAGTAAAGAAGTTATATAATCTGAAATATTTGCTACGCTACCATTCTTATATGGTTGGCTTACAACCATTCTATTTCGAATATGGTGATGGGATGAAATTTTATTCACTGAAGTATTCAAGTAAACTTTTTTAAAAGTTTTTAGAAGTATTGATGTCTTAGGTGAGGGAAAATTTGAAAAACATCCTAAATAAAGATAGAGATATAAGGAACAGTGTTGAGAAACTCTCTTATGAAGAGAAATATTCTTATGAAAGTTTGAGATTTTTCAATTACAGTTGTTATATCTAAATTGGTTTTTCACCAGGTGCATTTCAGGAACTTGCAGTGTGCGGCAAGGTGCAGTTGTTTGTACTTTCACGGATGAAGAAAACTTAACGAGGCAGAGAGGATGGTCTCGTTCTCGCACTTTGTCTGTCAGCTATGCCGCTGGTAAGTACACTCAATTAGCTAATTATTGAGATGTTAACTGACGACGGTCTTAAGATTAGATTATCTAATCTAAAACAAATCTTATGAATATCTCACCCCCTTGACATGCTTTCTAATAAATACCTTACTAAAAATGTCGCAACCTTGCTAAAATATGTCCAAAACATAACAGAGAAAACAAAATTGACCAGTATCATTAAATCTGCATTAGTGGTGGGCCAAAGGGGAAACAGATTTTCTGACTCGCTATAAATTATTCCTCTTGTTTTTTGTTTCTTCCAAGACATTTCTTTATTTAGAGTGTCTGCTGGAATCTCGAGTCTTTAAATCACATATTAACATGTTTCTGATATGAAAGTAATATAATACGTTCTGTGTATGCTTCACTTTTTTGATCATGTATTTTTATGCATACTCGGTAATAATGAATGAGTCAAACACTTGTAAACAATAAATACATTTAAAATAAAAGGAAATATAATGTATCAACTTCACATTACAGTCATTTTAGTGAAAGATCTGAGCAAATAACAAAAATAATGAGCAACATAGAGAACATTTGGACAAGAGTGTTGAATGGGTCGAAAAAAAGAAACAACCACTGAAAAATGAAGTTTCTTATCTGTTATATCCTTATTAAAAAAAGCAAAGTTGTTGGTTCTGTCAGATTAGGTGTGGTGTAGAAGTAAACTGAAATATTTCTAAATTAATAGAGAAAACAGCCCCCAAAAACAACTAAGTTTGTTAATGTTGAGAGCTTTTCTCCCAAAACATGAAAATGTGGAAAATTCATCAAACTTGGCTTCAGAAAATAGAAATCTTCATTAAAGTCTTAAATAACCTAATCCATCACAACAATTTAACAAATTGAAGTTAGTAGAACAGTCGCAGATGTTATACTGACTATAGTCCTTTTATGTACTCATCCAAAACTTTCTTGGTCTTGTATAAAAAGTTGGGACCATTGTTTCTTTTTTTTAGTAGTGTCAGTATTAAAATATCAGGTTAGGTTAAATACATTCTGATATTTTAATATTGACACAGCATCCGCTCAACAGTTGCTGTTGATGTTGACACTACTATAGAAGTCTAGTATCTCCATGTTGCGTGGTAGTCATGATACGGATGTTGTGTAGGGAAGAGAAGTGGGTACCAGACTTGTCAAATAACTAAAAATAATAATAATACTACGTGGTTTGGATTCCAGGTAAAGCTGTACGTCCCTCAGTTGCCTTGGCTATTGGGCTATTATCAAATAGCTCTCCCTAAGGAACAGTCGACCTTAGTTAATAACAATGACTACACTCATTCATCCCTCATATTCGCCCATATCTCTACGATCATTATTAATGAATAATGAAAGTGGTAAATGAAAAATAAGCTGATAAAGGGTGCTTCAAAGATTAAAGGCTTTTTCCAGGCTGATGATGCTGTGTATGGGGCTGCTGAAGTGATGCTTTGTAATGACTGTTGTTTGCAGGTACCACCAGTCCCCTGGAGCAACGAGGCTCTACCACCGCCATACCCGAAGAACTGACCTTGGACTACGCAGAGATCACCTCCATCCCCCCTCTGCCCTTGTGGACTCTGTTGGCTGCTGATAAAGAGACTCCTACAAAACCCACAGCGGAAGACCAACAGGTATAATTAATGTAGACAAGATATTTTGTATAGTAGATGTAAAATAAGATACTTAGTTGCCTTCAAAGATGGTTGTTGAAGACAATGGAATTGTATAGTCCTATTTCAAATAGATTAACCAATTTATTTTACATATCAGATTTTGATGAAATTCAGCATAGTATATATAACATATAACATGAGGGCTTAGTAGTGTAGGCTTCGGATTGATTGCTTGATTGAGCTGATGTTGGTACTTCACTAATTTAATAAAGCTTATGGCCTATGTAAACTGACAAGGTGAAGTTTTTTAATTAGAAAGTTTCAAAATTAATATATCAACAAAAAAGTGAAAAATAGTACCTTTATATAAATTGTAGCTAATTAAAAAAAAGCAAAGTGGGAGAAAAAACAGATAAAATCTATAAACCACTTGGTATATTGATAATGTTGTGTCAGTATAAATAAATCATTAAAAAATATTGGGCCTATAACTTATAAGACAGCTTAAAAATTAAAGTTATAGGCCCAATATTTTTTTAATGATTTATTTATACTGACACAACATTATGATATACCAAGTAGTTTGTATATTTTGTCTTTTTTCTCCCCCACTTTTCGTTTTATAATTAGACAGTTTAAAAATTTAAGATCTTGAAAATATGAAAATGAAACAGAGCCAGCAGAGGGGTTGGGCGGGTTGTTTTTGAAGGAAAGTCTTCTCCAATTTCCCCATGAACAGGTTGGCATAGGAAGGGGTCATGCAGATTTTCATGATCTGGACTGACTCCGAAACAGATCTTGAAAATATAAATTAGTAGGATAGTTAGTTATTTATAAACATAGAAACAGTATTACAAACGTTTTGTGTCATAAAAATAGAAATATTTTTAAGTTCATGATTAAAAAAGGTACAGTTTCAAAAGTTAGTCAAAGTCAAAATTTCTTTATTCAAAATTTGTACATATACTGTTACATACACATACAATCATCGAATGGTGTCAGCTATAGTACTACTTACATGATAGATAAACATAATTAAATTACCTTATTTTAACAGCGCAAGTTCACAACCACCTATCAGTTTATAAAAAACTCATCAAAAGAATACAAAGTTTTAGTTATAAGATATTGTTTTACTGTTTTTTTTTTAAAGTATAAAACTATCAATTTTTAAAATGTGTTCTGGTAAGGTATTATAAAACTTGATACCTGCTACTTCTGTTTTTTGAGGTTATTTTTAGATTTATTTGTGGTGCTGCAAGCTGATTGCGATTCCTAGTTAAATAATTGTGCGAAGCCCCCAATTTTGGTAATATGTAATTTTCTTTTTTTACTACTAGTACCGTTTCTAATATATAAAGTCCATAAATTGTTAGAATGCCTAGATTAGAAAATAAATGTTTTACTGATTCTTGATGGTGTAGTTTGAACATAATCCGTATGGCTTTTTTTGTAATATCAAAATTTTGTGCAAGTTTTTATCACTTGTTGCTCCATAGTTCATAGAAATATATCTGGTATCAAAGTAAATTAATTTACTTAATCAGGCGTGTATGATGCAGCATTTTAATTTAATGCAATGATACATATCAAGGAGTTTTTATTAGAATCGATGCAACAAGATTCTATGTATTAATATTTCATGGTTTTTATTTAGGTCACATGAGTGCTTCGTTAATGTACTTAATAATTAGTCATTAGCGAAGTTGGTTAAAGACCAGCTTCATAACCTAAAGGTTCTCAGTTCGATCCAAATTAGAGTTATAACAGAATTTGAAAGGCATCAGCTGATATCCACCAGCTTTTCATTTGTCATTGGGCTATTAATTAATTACACTTTCTAAGGAATAGTTGGCCTTAGTTTGTTGGAAAAACTACATTCCCTCATCTACACTCGTCAAACTCATTTGAAATTCACATTCGCCCATAACTTGAAGATCAGCAACTCATCAAGATCAAGAATAAATATCATACTTTACAGTAACATAATGTCTGTTACACAAATTATATTAATAGAAAGAAAAATGAAATGATACATTTTTTTAGTATTGCAGGCTTTCATCTACCCTTCAAATGATACTTCGGAGAGGACACAAATTACTATGGGAGAATGAAAATGATCTTATAATCTTTACTTTGTTGCATTATCTTATTCTTACATTGTTTTCTAGGACTACAATCAACTGTTTGATGGTAACGTGGCGATGGAATCATTAGATGATCTGTTGGATGATGATGATGAAGAGGAGGACTCGCCGCTAAGATGTGACCGCAGACAGTCCGCAAACCCTGAAAAGCAGTGTATGCTCAGCCACTTTGGGCCTAGACAGGTATGTTGTAACTCTACGCTTTAAACATGTTCAGCACAAGTGAACGTCACACAACACAAATATTTGTGTTGTGTGACATGCACTTGAGCTGTATATGTACCAATACATATTATGCTAATTAAAAAACTATTTTAAAACATTTTATTACAAAAATGAGAGTGCAGCATTGTATGGATGTATAATTGTAGTAATAGTTTTAGGTTAGGTTAAAGGGCATTAGTATATTAGAGAGATAGGACATCAGCAAACTTACCTTAAAAGACAAGTTCACTAACATCAGAGTAGTAGTCACAAACACAAAATAGTCTCTCTCTCTCTACTCACCTGAAGAAAATGCCTGTGGTGTTGAAAATTTGTGAGACTGTGTATATTTTGTGTATGTTACTACTACTCTGGTGTTAGTGAACTTGTCTTTTAAGGTAAGTTTGCTGATGTCCTATCTCTCCAATATACTAATTGTAGTAATAATAATTAAATTCTCATCAAAAACATGACAGCTTGAACACGTTTTGCTAACTCTAGGAATTACTTATTCACCTCTAGTGGAACAGCAACATTTATTTCTAACTAAAATAAATATAATACAAAATATATTCATCTATTAGTCTCTCAGCAGAATATTTTATTATAATTTAGTGTATTTTATTAAATCGTGTTAAGTATTTACCAATATTATGTGACTAAGAATTCTTTTACGTCACCAAATTTATCTACTGCTGTCGTTTTGTTTGAATTTGTTTAGTTCTGACATAGCTTCTTTAAAATCATTTCATCTTTTTGTATCTGTACTCCTGTTTTGCAAATTTTTTCTAGCACAATAATCTTTGTAATTCGCCTGTCGTCAAGCCTTTTGTCAAGACTCTTTTGTTTCAGCCTTGAGTTTTCTTTGTTTTTTAATACTTTTCTTAACTTCCACTGGTTTTTGGACTTCTGTCACTTGTATTTCAATACTTGTTGTTTCCAATTTGTTTGAGCTCAAAACACCACAAATTGAGCCTCAAGGAACTTCAGTGTAAAACTGGATATTTTTCCATTTCAGCTACTGAAATAAAGTCTTCCCAGGGTAAAAGATTTATTGGATTTTTACCAGTTTCCTTCAAGTAAGTTTTTTTTCTTTATGTAAGACTTCATGATGTTGAGCAATTTCTTAAGTTGTGCAGTAGTTGTGTTTTTTCCTGTATTTCTCATGTATGCTACCAAAATAAGGTTCAGTGCCTTTTCTTTTGAAGATACCACTGCGGGCAACATCATTTTATTGAGGAGGACAGGGTAATCCTTCAACAAAGCAGCTAAGACGGTTCTGCTCGGTGTACAGTCTTCCTTGTCATCTAAGGTGACTAAAAACTCGCTTTCAAACTCATACATGTTGAAAATATGTAAACAACAAGCAAGAGAATACTTTACTCACAAGAAAATACTACCAAGTGCTTACTAATTTTTATTCACTTTACCCATTGTGTCAGTGTTATCGTCTTCTCATGTAAGTTAGCTGATACCCTATTCCTCCTATTATATTAATTACTCAGAATAAATTATGATACATATAACTTAGTTATTACATTGTAACATTACAGTATTAGAACTGACTGTTTTATGTACTGTAGCCTCATACGCTGTTATTTATTATTTAGTCAGTAAGATAGTTTTTTATTTGTTTACATACATTTTAATTGCATTCTAAGATTGCAGTGCTAGCAATTAAAATACTTTTCATATAATTTGAACCCTGATAAACATATATATTCAGAAAAATTCAATAACCTATAGCTCTCTGTAACTAGAAGTCAGTGATTTTTCACCCTCTGTAACTTGATCCTTGATTACTCATAATATTCAACTTGAGTGTTTTTCCAAGTTATAAAGGTTCCCCTGTACCTCAGCAGATGGTCTAGGGAGAGGAGGGACCTCACACTTGCAACAACATTTTATTTATTTATATTTTTTTGTAATGAAATCTAATTATACCATCAAAGTAATTTACAAACACATCTAGCGGTTTGGGTTTTGGAATGGAAAGTTGGCTTATCCCTGTAAAAAAGTCCTCTTAGATAACACATCAATTTATTCTGAAGGAAATGCACAGGCTTGAAATATCTTCTTGTGTACTTAATTTGTGTTTTATCTTTTTTATCTTCTTGTGAGAAAGAAAGATAAAATCATATTTATTAAAAATAATGAATTGACAACTGCCTTTCACTTGATGTGACTATAAAGATCCGTACTTTCAAAGGACTTACTTAAAAGGGTTATTTTTCAAATAAGTCTGATTTTCTATCCTAAAAGCAAAAACAATTTAGGTACTTGCCCTATTGTGTAAAACAAAACAATTTAGGTACTTGCCCTATTGTGTAAAACAAAACAATTCAGGTACTTGCCCTATTGTGTAAAACAAAACAATTTAGGTACTTGCCCTATTGTGTAAAACAAAACAATTCAGGTACTTGCCCTATTGTGTAAAACAAAACAATTCAGGTACTTGCCCTATTGTGTAAAACAAAACAATTCAGGTACTTGCCTTATTGTGTAAAACAAAACTATTTAGGTACTTGCCCTATTGTGTAAAACAAAACAATTTAGGTACTTGCCATATTGTGTAAAACAAAACAATTCAGGTACTTGCCCTATTGTGTAAAACAAAACAATTCAGGTACTTGCCCTATTGTGTAAAACAAAAACAATTTAGGTACTTGCCCTATTGTGTAAAACAAAACAATTCAGGTATTTGCCCCATTGTGTAAAACAAAACAATTCAGGTACTTGTCCTATTGTGTAAAACAAAACAATTCAGGTAATTGCCCTATTGTGTAAAACAAAACTATTTAGGTACTTGCCCTATTATGTAAAACAAAACAATTTAGGTACTTGCCATATTGTGTAAAACAAAACAATTTAGGTACTTGCCCTATTTTGTAAAACAAAACAATTCAGGTACTTGCCCTATTGTGTAAAACAAAAACAATTTAGGTACTTGCCCTATTGTGTAAAACAAATCAAATCAAATCAAAATCTTTATTTACTCACTCAAATATAAATCATAAGGTTACATAGATACATAGTTATATGAAGAAAATAAATACATCGATATATATCACTTACAAGGTTATACAAAAGGTATATGAAAAAAAAAGAAAGAAACAATTCAGGTACTTGCCCTATTGTGTAAAACAATTCAGGTACCTGCCCTATTGTGTAAAACAAAACAATTCAGGTACTTGCCCTATTGTGTAAAACAAAACAATTCAGGTACTTGCCCTATTGTGTAAAACAAAACAGCATACTTGTTAGTTAAATAATGTTGTGGCTGTGTAGATTCTAATTTTTATTCTGATTGCAGGGCCGCCTGTTATCCCGTCTTCTCACACATACCCATCTACCTGGTCTCTCCAGTCTTGATCAGATGCATTTGCTTGCATTAGCTGATACTGTGTCTACTTGTAACACCGACTTCTCCGAGAGGTTTGCTATTGATGCAGCTAAATCGGCTATTGCTAAAGAGAATCTGTCTGGACTGCCCGAGGGTGAGGCATCATCGGGTAAGTGTGTGCCCAAATATTCTTAAAAATTAAGTTATTAATTATGAAGTTGTTGTCAGAAATCTCTAGAAAGTTATATAAGTGTTTTCAAATTCATGTCACAGACTTCAAGATATTGTTCCTTGGGCCAAAAGAAACATACTGTACAAGTGAACATAACACAAAACAAACATATTACAATACACTTGTGAATCCCTCTGGTCTGAGGAAGGTGAGCGTAGTTCACCGAAATCGATTACCATAATATTTGTGCATTTTGTACTTGTATTGTAATATATTTGTGCATTTTGTACTTGTATTGTAATATATTTGTGCATTTTGTACTTGTAATATATTTGTGCTTTGTGATATTCACTTGTATTGTATTTGTACCAACACATATTATGCTTTCTAAAAGAGACAGGAAAGATAAAATAACCAAGGGTCTGTTTCTTTTCGTTTGCCGTCTGTCTGTTCATATAATATGACTTTTACAAAAAAATGCATATCCCTTTAACAACAACCAAATCCAATCCAGTTTTATGTAAACATTAATACTGGTAGAAAGTATGAAAGCCTTTTGAAAGTACATTTTAAGCCAGTCAAATCAATGATAAATATGAAACCTTACTTGGCTTTAATGAAAACTTACTTATCAGATAGACAGCAATATGTTGAAACCACACAAATAATTAAAAATAGAGTCATAAAAATAAAATCTAAAACTAGACTAATTAAATATTCAGTGCCACAAGGATCTGTACTTGGGCCATTTTTATTCCTCTGTTATATAGGTAAATTACCACAATGCCTTGAAGAACTGAAAATTAGTAAAGAATTTCGGCTATTTGCTGATGACATAAGTCTAACAGTCGCTGACAATAATATTGACAACATTTTTCCTGGAGTAGAATCAGCAATAAACATTGTAAAAAATGAACTAAACACATTAAACCTATTACTTAATGAAAATAAAACCACTTTTATCAAATTTTCTTGTAAAAATTCCAAAAACATGAATACAAATCAGCAAATTCCTATTACATTTCATGATGATACAACATTTAAAGGATTAGTAGTAGATAACATTCTCAATTGGTCTTTTCACATTGATAAACTATGTTCTAAATTAAGTTCTGGTATTTTTGCTATTAAAATATTATCTCCAGCTTGTAATTTAATAACGCTTAAATCCATTTATTTTGCATTGATCCACTCGCACATCTCATATGGTGTGGAAGTGTATGGGTCAACATCTTTCTGCAATATGAATAGAATCCTATCCCTCCAAAAAAAAGCCATAAGAATTATGTTAAATCTTGATTATGATGCACATTGTAAAAATTACTTCACGGAAATGGGAATAATGACAGTTTACAGTCTCTACATATATAAAACTGTTTTGCATGTGAAAAATATTATTGGCACATTACCTAAAAATTATGAAAAACATAGCTATAATACAAGAAATAAAAACAATTTACAAATAATTAAACATAATAAAAAAATATTTAAAAAGAAGCCAACTTATATTGGAATACAGTTTTTTAACCACCTCCCAATATCGATAAAAAATGAAATAAATATGAAAAAGTTCAAAAAATTGTTAAAAACATTTTTTGTTGAAGCAGCCTTATACAATTTTAATGAATACTGGTCAAAGACAAACTCATAACTTTGTACTTTAGTAATATTTCAGTTTTAAGTAAAAATTGACACCATTCATGTATACAATTGTATATTTGACGAATAAAGAATATTTTGAATTGAATTGAATATCTAATTAGTATATTGGAGAAATAGGACATCAGCAAACTTACCTTAAAAAACAAGTTCACTAACACCAGAGTAGTAGTAACATACACAAAATAACTATCCCTCTTCACTCACCTAAAGAAAATGCCAGTGGCATTGAAAATTTGTAAGATTATGTGTTTATTTTGCCCACAGACTGTGAGAGTTGTGGTCTCGCAATTAATTAGTTGACCACAATAACAATGTTTCCTTTTACTTCCTAGGCCTCACGCCTACGCAGAATAAAAATTAGAATTCCTCACGCACACGCGCAGGCGCACACTGACACTCAAAAAACACACTGTGACTTGAATGATAACACGGGTATTTCAAGACTGCCTTTATCTACTGGCCGGATTACTGAGGGGGCTGGACTGTATCGGACTGCGCCGGCTATGACTGGCACAGGGCCGGATTATAGAGGGACTACTGTATGTAAAATAAAAGAAACATAGTTGTCAAATTTGTGTTCAACGATTATCAAGTAGAGTAGGACACTTTCTATCCCGGTTAAACGTTCTCAGACTTATTCTGACCTAGAAGTAAAACAGTTTACTATATTAGACTGGGCAGCAATCAACTTGTATTGTGAAAAGCCACTTCACAATAATTATAAATATATATTAGAGAGATAGGACATCAGCAAACTTACCTTAGAAGACGAGTTCACTAACACCAGAGTAGTAGTAACATACACAAAATAAACACATAATCACACAAATTTTCAATGCCACTGGCACTTTCTTCAGGTGAGTAGAGAGAGAGACTGACATGGCTTCCACTGTAGGTAGACCACAGCCACCTACCCAACAGTAGTGGAAGCCATGTCAGTCTCTCTCTCTACTCACCTAAAGAAAATGCCAGTGGCATTGAAAATTTGTGTGATTATGTGTTTATTTTGTGCATGCTACTACTACTCTTATGTTAGTGAACTTGTCTTCTAAGGTAAGTTTGCTGATGTCCTCCTATCTCTCCAATATATTAATTCCTGGCCTAGTGCCCTGTAACCTAACCTAAAATTAAAAATATCTAAAAAAACTTCTTTATATATATATATATATAAAAAGAACCACACTTAGCAATCTTTTCTTGATGTTTTTAATGTTTAAAATCGATTTCGGTCTCGAAAGACCATCATCAGTTTAACATAGAATACAAATAGGGTTATAAATATATCTTTAGAATAATTAATTTAACAGCTGACACTATAAAAATTTAAATAAAAATGTAGATGGATAAGTTGTAGATCTTGTTAAATTTTATAATTTTGCATCTTCATGATAGAATCAAACATAATATTTGAGTGAAATTTTATTTGATCGTTGAGTAATAATGATGGGGTTTCTTTTGTGTTTTTGTATATGTAAAAAAATTTTACATGTATGTGTACATGTATATGTAAAAAAATTTTATATATACAAAAACACAAAAGAAAACCCATCATTATTACTCAACGATCAAATAAAATTTCACTCAAATATTATGTTTGATTCTATCATGAAGATGCAAAATTATAAAATTTAACAAGATCTACAACTTATCCATCTACATTTTTATTTAAATTTTTATAGTGTCAGCTGTTAAATTAATTATTCTAAAGATATATTTATAACCCTATTTGTATTCTATGTTAAACTGATGATGGTCTTTCGAGACCGAAATCGATTTTAAACATTAAAAACATCAAGAAAAGATTGCTAAGTGTGGTTCTTTTTATATATATATAAATATTAAGCAATCTAATAGCTAAAAATGTCAAAAAAAAAAACTTCTTTACTGTATTGTTTACTGAAAAAAGGATTGAATGTGGAATTTGTTAACTGAAACAAAATTTTCAAATGTTCAAGCTGTATGTTTAAATGTGGTTTGTCTGAAATATTTCAACAATTAAAAAAAAAAGGTTGACTGAAAATGTTACACTGGGTGGTCAGAGAAAATTCAGAGAGTTTGATGAGTCTGGAAATATCAGGGAATTAAATGTTTGTGGAAATGTAAGAGAATTTCACTTGAACTCAGAGATTTTTCTGAAATGTTGCGTATGTAAATATTTGAACTTAATGTATAGCACATATGGGTTAGAAGTCCTCATAAACTCACAAATTAAATATTATTTATTAGTGATGATTCTGTTCCATTTTTTTGGTTTCGGTTCGGTTCTTTACTGAAATCAGTTTTTTTTTAGTACAGTAGAACCCCGGTTAACCGAAATAAAGGGGAGAGAGCCGTTTCGGATAACCGATTTTTCGGTTAAACCGTTATATGCTAAAAATAGCCTATAAACACCTTGTGTAGGAAAATGAGTTTACAAACAATGTCTATATAATGTACAGTGTTTTATTAAAGCTACCAAATATATTATAATGAGTCATCAAATACTATAAACTGAACAACTGTGTATAAAGTTACTACATTTTACATTACGTATTACAGAAATCAGTGATTTTTGTTTTTTTTTGTAAGTCCTTCACATCATTTTAGAGCAGCAATGTCCCGCCATCTTTTAATTAGAAGGACATCAGTAGGCGTCGATTCGCTGCATTGTTCCACGAATTTTAGGGCAACCTCAAATAATACAAGTGATTTAATTTACTGAACGTGAGTTTAAAAACTAAACTCTATAAAAAATTTCTGTGTCTGGGCTATACAGTAATGTTTGACTTACCTCTAATGCATTAAATCCGTCGTCGGGTGTCACTTTGCCGATTCCGTCATCCACGTCGTCTGCTGTATTTTCTGTTGCATTGTCAGCTGGCTGCAACACTGCCTCCACAATATCTTGCTCGGTGAGTTCATCAGAATCATCGGCGACGGCCCATTCGTCCACGTCACTTGTATTCATTTCTTCACATCCAGGAATCCTGTGAACCATCTCTGTCAAATTCTCATAACTTTCAATATCTTCTTCGTCTAGTCCGTCATAAATCTTCCTCCAGCACCGTTGAAGTGTTTCATCTTTAATGTTGGCCCAAGCCTCTGCACACCAATAAATCACGTGTTTCATGTTAACTGTCTTCAGTGTGTCATTAATCATTTTATTTTGTGTTTCGCAATCTTGCAGGATCTTTCTTAACAATAGACCTCAATAGTGCCGTTTGAATGCTTCTATCACTCCTTGATCAAGAGGCTGAATAAGGCTAGTGACATTTGGGGGGAGAAAGCGCACAACAATATCGCCTTTTTTCAACTCACTGGGATGCGAGGGCGCATTATCTATTAGTAAAATAGCTTTTTTCGGCAATCCTTTTCCAGTTAAAAACTTTTCAACTTGCGGCACAAACTGTTTTAAAAACCATCCCTCAAATAAGTCAATGGACATCCAGGCACTTTTTTGCGCTCTGTAAAACACTGGCAAGGCGTTTGGTGCAATATCCTTCAGAGCTCGAGGTTTCATTGACTTGCCGATGCACATTGGTGGCAACCTATGAGTGCCAGAGGCATTTGAAGCTAAGAGAAGTGTTATTCTTTCCTTTTTCATTTTGTGACCAGGGGCAGACATTTCAGTTACTAAAGCTAGGGATTTTTTAGGCAACATCTTAAAGTTAACACCAGTTTCATCGGCATTGTAGATCTGGTCCTTACTGTAGCCTTGAGTGTAATCTGCAAACATTGTTTTGAAAACATCTACCAAGTCTGAATCAGCAGATAACTTTTCACCGCACAAGTTCAGTTGACGGATCCCATGCCTCTTTTTAAATCGATCTAACCAACCTGAGCTGGCACAAAAATCTTTCCCTTCGTCACCTAAAAGCTCTGCTAACATTTTAGCCTTTTCTTGTAATAGGGGACCTGTTAATGGCATGCCTTTTTCCCTCTGTTGTGTGAACCATATAAATAAGGCATCATTGACTTTATCTGAAATCTGATCAAAGTTTTTCTGTTACCATTTTTTACAGCTTGCTCTGAAAACTTAGTTTTAGATTTTAACCATTCCGAGACAGTAGATACGCCAACTCCGTAGTTCACCGCAACAGTCTTTAGCAAACAACCTTCTTCAACTTGTTTGATAGCAGCTAATTTATCCGTAAAAGAAATAACCACGCGCTTTCGCTTTGATGCCATCGCACACGCACGCCTTTACGATACACTACAACTGTACAAAAAACAAACTTGCTAATCACTACAACCACTACCCGTGACAGCTCCACTGTGACCGTGACTAAGCGACTGAGGGCGGGGAATGGGGAAATTGCAAGGTCGGTGACCGGAGGGGGGTGAGTGGAAACGGGGTGGGGGAGGTGAATCATCACAAGGACACGTCAAACATCCCGCTCATTGCCGCGCGTCGCCAATAGTCACGTAGGCGCTATTCCTAGAGAAAGAGGCTCGGCGCAGCACCTCACTGTTTGCATATTACATATTTATAATTATTTATGGAACCGTTTCGGTTAACCCGGGTTTCGGTTAACCCGATTTCGGTTAACAGGGGTTCTACTGTACTTTTTGAGAAAGTTTCAGAAATTTTTCTAATACCTTTATGACAGTGAATTTACAAATTATGTGAAATCAGTCAGTAGAAACAATGCATAGTATTTTGGCGATTTCTCCAATATGAAGTATAACACACCCTATAAACCTACAAAATGACATACAATATTCCCAATAACTAGAGAATTGGTAACATTTTATTTATTCTCATGGTATGATTGTTTACGTTTTTTGCACAAAGAAAGTATTTACTTTAAATTTTAAAAAGCATACAATTTAGCTAAATGGAATATAATGCTCAAATTAGTATGCAATTGAAATTTACCTTGACGAAATTACAAAATTTACAAGACAACAAATTACAACAATTGATTAAAAATACCACAACTAAATTTAAGAGGTTGATGTAATTGTAGTACAATAAACCTTCGATAGTTTCTCGATACTTCAACAGTCTGTATTCTTCGTCACGGGATGAACCGACATTTAAAAACAGCGGCGACCGATATTTTCTACAAAAACATCCGCCACGCACCACCCCGGTCAGTGACCTCTCACCAGGACTGGTTATTTTGTTCTCTCGGGACATCCCTGCGATAACTAAACTATTTTTAGTGTGACCTTTCCACCCCCCTCCCTTTACTGCACCCTGAGTTGGTAGTGTTATTGTGAGTAGGTCAGTGCGCTTGAGTAGTTTTCGGAGGTTAGACACGCTTTGATTAATTTCTTGCTATTTGAACTATGCTGTGTTCCTAAAGGTGCTTTTGAAGATTTCGAACAAAAAAAACGTAAAAGGTGCTACGTTACAATGGACATGAAGTTTGATTCATTAAAAATGATTGACAAAGGTGAAAGCGTGAAGAAAGTCGCGAATGACTTAAATGTTGGTCGATCAATGGTGATTGGGTGGAGGAAGACAAGGCCTAAAATTGAGTCGTTTTGTGTGAAAAGACTGTGTTTGGAATCATTACTAGAGAGAAAAAGTTTGAAGACTTCGGAGTACGAAAAGGTTAGCGAGGTGCTTTATCGGTGGTTCAAAATTTAACAAGAAAAAGGAACGCCGATCACAGGACCAATTTTTCAGGAAAAAGCATTGCAGTTTTACAATGAATTCAAAGAAGAAAGAGAGTCTGAATTCACTGCAAGTAGCGGATGGCTGGACAGGTGGAAACACAGATGTGTATGCACAGTTAAACAGCTGAGCATATGTGGTGAAAAGTTGTCTGCAAATCCTAAAAGTGAAAGTGAATTTTATTTATTTATTTATTTCTTCAACGGTCAAAAAGAAAAACCATTACATAGATATAAATCAATATAACAAGATTATTCAAGATTAATAATAAATAGCTAATAATAAATAACAAGTGAACAAATATAGCAATAAATCATTCAGGACAAGTAAATAAACATGCACTAAATAATTCAGCTCAAGTATAAATAAACATATAATAAGCAAATCCAATAAATTATAATTAAATGAGAATTAAATTGATTAACAGCTGCAAATCAATGTAATACTATACAATGTTAATACTAGGTTAAGTTATGAGGCAGTTGTATGTTAATACTAGGTTAAGTTATGAGGCAGTTGTATGTTAATACTAGGTTAAGTTATGAGGCAGTTGTATGTTAATACTAGGTTAAGTTATGAGGCAGTTGTATTTATTTACAGATCAGGACAGGCCGAAAGTTTCCTCTTGAAAGTATTGCTTGACATATGAAAGAAGTCCAGGTGAGCAGGCAAGTCGTTGGCCAGACGTTGAAGGCGAGGAAAAGCACTGTTAAACATGTACTGAGTTGAGCACTGCCGCCTTGCAAAAAACTGAGGATGGCGAAGATGAAGTGAAGTCCGAAAATCCAGATTTTTAAGCAGATTGGGAGAATCATTGTTGAAGCAGATCAAGTTTTTCAAGAACATGAGGTCGTTAACTTTCTGTCTTGTATGGAGAGGTTTCAAGTTCAGCTGATGCTGGAGATCATTGACTGGAACACTGCGATAATCAAAGCCCAGTTGCAGTCCAATCAAGCGAATGAAACGACTGTATGTTTTCCAGTCTGTCAATCTGTCTAACATGATAAGGACACCAAACTGTGGAAGAGTATTCAAGTATTGGTCTTACAAGATGAGCATAGAGGATTTTCAGAGCATGGACAGGAAACCTGTCACGACTGGTTCTGATAATAAAGTGGAGTGCTTACTTGGCCTTTTTGGAAATATAATCAATATGGGTATGAGAACTCAAATCAGAAGTGAGGATGACACCTAGATCCTTGATCTTGGAGCAACGTATGAGTGGTTGATCATTCAGTTTATAGTTATGAATTATAGGAGCATTAGATCTAGAGAAAGTTACAATAGAGCATTTAGAAATATTCAAGAGCATGTCATTTTCTTGACACTATTCGGTCAACAAGTGTTTTTGGCTAACTCGATCAAAAGCTTTGGAGAAGTCAGTATAAAGGGTGTCGACTTGATGGAAATTGGAGAATGCTCTGAGTGTGTAATCTTGAAACGATAAGAGATTAGAGGTAGTCGAGCGCACCTTAACAAACCCATGTTGTGCAAAATTGATGGTACTTTTGAAAAGGATCGTCAATTTTGAGTACGAGTGATTCAAAGACCTTGGTCAAAGCAGACTGAATAACTATGGGACGATAATTCTTGATATCAGCAGGAGATCCAGACTTAAAAATAGGAGTCATATAACCAGTTTTTAAAAAGGTGGGAAAGATACTTATTGATGTCAAGGGACTTCAACTCGGCCTCCACCTCTTCCAAACTAAATTTGCAAGATGAAATTGAAGTATTTGATTCAAGGTCGTATACTGGTGGATTGGATGACGGAGCCCTGAAAACTGAGGAAAAGAACTTCGAGAACAAATTGGATATATCTTGAGGGGTTTCTGCAGTTTCATCATCAAGCTGCATTCTCGAGGGAAGAGACGGCATTTTCTTGGAAGACTTGATATAGTTCCAGAAGGCACAGATGTTACCTTTAACAGATGAGTCCACAGTCCGGATGTAGGACAAGTAACACTCTTTAGTCAATCTTTTACAAGCAGAACGCATACCATAGAACTGTAGATAAATCTGATCATCAAGGCTTTGTTTGAATTGCCTGTGTAAGAGTCTTCTTCTTGATTATCATCGATTTCAGCTCGGGAGAGAACCATTTAGGAAAGCATCTATTTCCTATATACTTAGGTGGGCTCGCTTCTCTAATAGTAGAACTTAAATTGGAGCAGAAATCGGAGAACATGTGGTCAACCGAAGCTGATTTATCAAGTACAGGATAATTAAGACGTTGCAGCCATTCAAATACAAAGTCCATGTCACATTTTCTTACATTAGGTGCAATGGTACAGTAATTAAGGTCTTCCTTAGGGTGTACGGCTAATTCCATTTCTAACGCAGGATGATGGCACTCAAAAGCAAGCAATAGACCAGAGGCATTCATAATCCTTAGGTCCTTAGAGGAAAACACCAAATCAAGAAGTACACTACAACCATTTCTAATGTGGTTGCACTGTTTGAGATTCAGGGAGTGCATGACATCATATACAGGTTGAGCAGAAGCATCCAGCAAACTAGAAGATGGGTTTGTCCAATCAATATTCGGTAAGTTAAAATTTCCAACTACTAGCATATCGTTATAGTTGGGATGGGTAACAAAGAGTTCCTCAAGCATGGAAGAAAATTCAGTATATTGCTTGGAGTTCTGGTTAGGTGGTAGATACACCACCCAAAAGGAATAGAGAGTTATTAAATTTAATGGTGGTAAAAACGCACTCAGTACTGTTTCTAGACGGATAGAGTTGCCATGAATCAACGGATAGAGTTGCCTTCTTATTGCCACCAAGACACCACCACCACTATTTTTTTGGCTCGATAATGATGACCTATCACATCTGTAAATTACATAATTAATCAAAAATTTTTAATATTGAAAATGTTAAATGACCGTAATTTAGAAGGGAAATAGGCTACAAATTTTTTGTACATTATTCAATTTCTATAAAAGTAAATTTTGATGTAATCATATCAATATTTTGTAGTAAATCCATATGATCTAAAGAATTAATTTTCATTTTGAAGTTGAATTTGAATGGCAATTTAAATTTGTTTGCAGATTCACTAGACGACTGTGGTTTGCGCTTCCTTTTGGCAATGAAGCACTACAATTATCTGCTACGCTGCCTGCCCCTGGCACAGCGAGCCAAGTTCCAGCGACAAGGCGTGGCCAGCAACAACTTGGTGTGGGCCTTCCACTCAGAGAGTGAAGAGGACTTGCTGAACTTGGTTCCTGTGTATAGCAAGGGTTGTCCTCGATGGTCCACTCTCAAGGAGCTTGGTGTTGGCTGGTGGTTACGCAATATCACATTGCTCCGTACCTGTATGGAAAAGGTGAAAATTGAACAAGTTTTCTTACTTAACTAGAATCTACATTTTCCGGTGACAACCGTGTCAAGGTACTATCTACAATATTTACAAGATGACTAGACGTTTTGCCCATACTGTGATGTGGCATCCTCAGTGTTTTCTCTGAGACTCCACTGTCTTCTCTGAGACTTCTGTCTTTTGAGATAACCCAGACTTCTCTAGTAGTGTCCACACTGATAGCAACCATTGAGTGGACGCCATGTTGGTATTAAGAGGACCAAGCATCCAACCTATCGCCTACAATCTCCCAAACACTTTGTCTTCAAGTAGCTGGGTTACAGCACTACGCCACCAGCACTGTTGTCAACGGAAAATATAGATTCTAGTTATGACACCGGCCGCTTAAGCCTTAGTTATAATATTAAGTTCTCTTACAGCTCTTTGTTTTTGTCATGAATTAATAACCAACTTCTGGTTGTTTGAACTAAAATAATGATTCTTCCCCTTTTTTTCTAGTTAGGTTTGTCACTCAAAAAAGAAACTAATCTATTTTTTTAACCTTACTTCTTCGATCAATCCTCACAGTTTCTTGGGGAAATTTTGATAGTTTTTATCTGTGCAGTGAATTTATTCAGGCAGTATAAGGGTGAGAACCAGTACAGTACAAGGAGAATGTTACTATAATTTAGCTGGGTAGAAATCGATCTGCATGCTGTGCTGAATTAGAGCATACAGAGATTACAGCAGCAGAGGGGAAACGTTCCATCATTTTGTCTTGGAATGGAAAATAAAAAAAAAATTGCACATGCAGTAGTATTTAAATTAAACTTAAATGTAAATAGAGATAAATATTATTTCATCTTGAAGGTAGGTCACTCAACATTTTAATTACATTAGAAGTATTTAAAATACAGTTTAACAAAAGGACATCCAATATAGTAAATTAAATAATTATAATATAACCTCGCTGTAACTTGGTAATGACGAGGGAGACAAAGGTAGTTGGACATTTGCCATCATTACGTGAAAATTAACAATCACGACATTTCGATTTGGTAAAACCCGTTTTACCAAATCGAACCGACGTGGGTTTTACCAAATCGAAACGTCGTGATTGTTAATTTTCACGTAATGATGGCAAATGTCCAACTACCTTTGTCTCCCTCATCTGATACTCCATCATTAACAAATTTCAAAAACAAAGTTGGTAATGACAACAAACCGTCTTTCATCAGCTGATTCCTCATTCCTATCACAGCTCCTTTTTCCCTGAAAGACGTTCCAGCTGTGCTAGCTTTCAGTCCCCACCTCGTGCCTGGCTCACCAATAGTCACCTAGTGCAATGACGTAATGGGCGGGGCTTGATAATGCGTAACCATAACGATGAAATGTTAAAGTGGTCCAGTGGTGGGAGAAGAGCAATTTTTCTACTCACTTCCACACTAAGTTTATCTCTCTATCATCTCTCTTTCTCTAAGCTCAAGTTCTTTCATTAGGACGAAATCTAAGCAGCCGAACTGTAATAAAAACTCGGCGTCAAGGTCAGGATTCGAGCTGATGTCTCTGAAGTAGGCCCAAAGTCATGATGCCTTAAACTGTTCGGCCACTGACTCCCATTATTAAAAGTAATGATTGAAAAAACATTTTTAATTCAGCTAAGTTGTGTTACCACATGAATTAAAAACTACCCCAACAACAGTACCGAGAGTTTAATGAGCCAGACAGACTTAAAATAATAAAAGTATAGGCAGTTGGAGGGTTTTAATTACTTAGCAGCAGGGGAGAAGTGCTGCGAGCGCTGTATTCTACACCTTCTCCCCTGATTGAAAGAACTCAGGCATTGAAATATAAGTCACAGTTGATTTTTTCATATACTTTTGTCAGATTTAATGTCCATCAAACTTCAACTGTATTTGCAGTTTATATTGATTTTTTCCCCCTCAATAAAATCCAGATAGCAGTGAATAACCAGTGCATGCAGTAAAAATATCATTTTATACTTTTTACCTCTTATTTTTCTTATTTCAAGAACATTATATCCAAAAACCATATTTATGTTTATAGGTTGCAAAAGCATCATACCAAGCTAATCAAGATCCATTGGATGCTGCAATTTTCTACTTAGCCATGAAGAAAAAGTCACTGGTCTGGGCGTTGTTCCGATCTATGAGGAACGAACGAATGACCTCTTTTTTCTCCAACAACTTTGAGGAAGACCGATGGCGCAAAGCTGCTCTCAAAAACGCTTTTGCTCTTCTGGGAAAGCAGAGATTTGAGCACGCTGCAGCCTTTTTCCTTCTCGCTGGTGCCTTGAGAGATGCTGTCGAGGTACTTTTTTGTAAATTTTTCAAATGATGATAGAAATTGGATTAAAAGAAACGTTAGCATAATTCACTTATTAAATTAATCTCACTTAATATAAAAAAAATTATAGAAATATTATAAATTACTATACCTTAAAGTTTAATTTAGGTATTTACATTTTTTTTAATGACACTAACATATCTATAAACAAATTCATATTATAACAGATTTTTTGTTCATCGAATTGTAAAAAGATAACTAATTTAAGAAATATAAAAGGTATCTATTTATTTAATTGAGTTTGTGCCTTTAACCTAAGAGGTTATAAATATCAGAATGAAAAAATTAGGCAAAATAAATATGGAAACCCTTATGTTGAGGTTTCAGGGCATATAATTTATTTGTACGTTTGAACAACATAAATGTTATTTACTTGGATTTTATGTTAAAAAAATAAAAATCAGGTACATGCCTGAAACCACCGATTTTAGAATCAAACAGTGCTATTTTGGTTTTTAGGAAATACTGGACTCTTTCCTAACTGTCAATATCTTAAAACATTTCCTTCTACTGTATCAATTAACATTTATTAAATAAATACTTTTCCTAAATTAAAATGAATGTCTGATTTTGTTGAGTTAGTATTTGAAGAAAGGAAATCAGGTTTTTGTTTTATTCATAGTTTTCCATGTAGTGCGTTGAAATATACCTCTCACATATTTGTTACATGTATAATAATTAGGAGTGTGCGAGTAGCAGTTTTAAGATTCAAGTCGAGTTTTTAGACATCATTTTGAGTTTGAGTTTTATCGAGTCGAGTATTTAAACCTTAATTTTCAAAAATGAAAACAATGAAATGAAGTGAGCAATACATTCTAACACTATTTATTTAGTTCGCTGAATAATTGATAAAGTTCGGAAAATTGTTTTAAAATCTATGAAATGATTGTATCATTGATTAAATATAAATATTCATAAAGATATATGTTAAATAACTGTAAAATAATATGTGAAATATTTGTCATGACTTATAAAAAGGAGGCCTAAAATAAATTCAGAGTAAAAATTAAAACTACTGAAGTTAAACAAAAATTGCAATCTGGCGCTAAAAACATTATATAATAGCCTTACCGCTAACTCTACTACCAAAGTTTATCTATAAATTTTAATCAAATTAAACTGACAAACTTAAATTAATTTTCTTAATATATAAAGAGTACAGCAATAGACGTGGAAAGAGTCGCTAAAATCCATTTTATTTTATTTTTATTATATTTCCCAGGTACTTTACATACTAATGTTTACACGTTTCAAAAGCTCATAAAATTATTAATGTGTAATGTTTTTGTTCAATTGATAGTTAAATTTAATAAACCATAAAACAGTTGTTACACAATAATATGTTATTTTCAGCTAACCTCAATTTCATCATTGACTACAATGTTTTGTTTCTACTAACAGAAACAAAATAATTGTCAATAATTGACTAAATACGATAACTGCCGACTGGTTTTGTTTTCATCGTACTATTCCTACTTCCATGTGTCAAGTTGAGTTGTCAAAAGATTGGCGTTATTAACAAAACAGTATAAATAACATAGTTACAGCAATGTAACATGTTTTAGATTTAAAAGGTTACACGAAATGCCCGGTTAATTTTGTAACTCCCAGTCATGATGCATGATAAGGTTATAAGGAACATATAACTGTAACGCATAATGGTAATGGAGAGTAAGTATAGTGCGCTAAAAAATAAATGGAACTGTAACTGAACTACGAATGAAACTTAAGAATATTGCATGTTAAACTTAAATTATCGATAACAGAACAAACTTTGAGTGGTAACTCTGTAACGTCAAACAAAGCTGCAACGCCTGTAACTCATTATCGTAACATAACATAAGGCATAACTTCAGCTTCATAACCTTTGGTAACTTGGAACGTTAGCTAGACCAGCTGCAACGAATAATGGGGCTTCGAGCCGTTAAGTAACATCAGGCCATAACAGAAAAACTGTCTGTAACGTCAACGGCAACGCGTCGAGAGTAACAGGTTAGAAAAATAACAGATTGTTATAACATGTTACCAGAACATAATAGAATTACACAACAGGTTATCGAAAAAGTAACTGTAATTCCTATCTCTAGTGTAAACGTCAACAAAAACTGAAAACAAAATGGATAACAAATCGAATCCATGGCTAGCAGTACATTTTATATTGGGACTCGTCGAGTCGGCGATGTACTGCTAGTAGCTACATTAATCATTATTTTATTAGTCACGGTACCAGAACGAAACTGTTCCGGGCATTCTATATCAAATTATAGCTTTTCAATTTCAATGGTTTACGTTCCATGCGTAGTTTCTGTTATAGATAGAACGCAATTTAATTTAATCTGTCCGAAGTTGTCTTAGAATAGTTTTAGTGGTGAACTTTTAAAGGATGGACCTGAAATAAATGCAACTGTTAATTTCAAATGTTGGTAAAAGTTATGTAACGAAGTTTTGAAACCGTTTAATAACTGATTCTTTGTGATCAGTTATCACGTTTTATGAGTAACTAGTGATGGCTATTTGGAACAGCTTATTTGAACGTACCTTCTTTATAAATAACGAGAATACTTTTTGCCGTAAACCCATGGCGGTACGATTGAGACTAGTGTGTGTGAATCACAAATCTGAATACATTGCGAGAACATCTCCAGTTACAAATATGATATTATGATCATGCTTTAAATACAGTTACCTATATAAAATACTTATCTTTATAATCTATTATACAAATGTGACTTTTTTTCTTGATAATAGCTACTCGCACACCACTAATAATAGTGTAATAATGATCTAGGAAAATCCCTCTCAAACAACATTTCATATGAGACTATACAAATCCTGCTTTGACCTTGTTGTATTTTCAACTTAGGTTTGTCTTAACAAGCTGGAGGACTTGCAACTTGCAATGGTCATTACACGCCTCTATGAAGGAGAAAACGACGCCACTCCTCCTAGTCTAAAACGGCTCCTGTACGAGGTATGATATAAAATTATCTCCACTAAAAATAGAAAATGTTGAAAGAATTATTTGGATACTATACAGATATAATTTTATATCTGCCATGCATTATATTTTATTATCAAAATAGTATTTATTTTCTTAAAATTGTTATCTTAACTCTAGTACTGCTAACCAATTTTTTTCAATCTGAATAAGGTTTTTTTTCTAACCCTTCTAGGATGACGGAATTTTTGGTAATTTTTGACACTCATTTTATGAAGTGACTATTTTTCTTTAAGAGTCTGCAGAGACTGTCGGCCAAGGTTAAGGGTATTGGTATTAATCCCATAAGAACAATATTATTTTTGACTGGACTTACAATCACGCCAAACAAAACAATTATTTTTAAACCGATTTTTTCAAAACATATATCATTTGAGCAAAAATAAAATAGTGCGTTGGAATGTTTAGCAAATTCCTAATTAGTTTTATACAAAAAATATTTAGTTTGTAGTTTTTATTTTCATCTATTTTTTAAAACTAGGTGTATGTATTCAAAATATCAAAAGTAAATTCAATGCACAATATGAAAACATTTAAAATGACACCTCTTACAAAAGTTTTTGTCAATAATATATAACAACAACAAAATAGATTCGCAAGTAACATTGTTCGTATGGAATTAAAACCAACATGACCGACAGTCTCTGCAGACTCGTAAGAGCATACCAAAGAAGAGTACAGTGGAAATAGGGAATGTAGGAATTTTTAAATCATGAATATAAACATGGTTTTTTTAAACAGGAATTATATTAGTTAACCTATTTTTACTCATCACATCATTTATTCATTTATTGTTATTTATTATTTCATCATTATTATGTTTTTAATGGGACAAATACATTGCATTGCACAGTACTAAGTCTTGGTATATTGAAGAGATAGGACATCAGCAAACTTACCTTAGAAGACAAGTTCACTAACACCAGAGTAGTAGAACACACACTAAATAACCAGTGGCATTGAAAATTTGTGAGATTATGTGTTTATTTAGTGTGTGTTACTACTACTCTGGTGTTAGTGAACTTGTCTTCTAAGGTAAGTTTGCTGATGTCCTATCTCCAATATACCAATTCCTGGCCTAGTACCCTTTAACCTAACCTAAAACTGTACAAAGTCTTTGATGCTGTCTTTAGCAAAGTAGCAATAATAATTGATAATAAGAAGAATTGAATTATAGAAAACATACAACTCTTTCTAATGTACCAATTGTTGTTTTCTATATCATTGTAAAATTTATTAATAACTTTGATTGATATAGAATTAATAATAAATTAATTTAATAATATACAATTAAAGTCTTTATACCACCAATTCATTAGGACATATATTTTCACAGTAATACCACAGACAACTTTCTCTTCGGTAATACATAGCTTGCTTCTATTTTTGGTATTGTGGGGATCTTTCTAAAAATAGTTTTTTTTCAATCTTTGTTGTACATTCTATATAGTTTGACATTTTGATACTTAGACAACCGTGTATTGCCAACGTATCTAATTATCAAAGTTTCACTGTAACTCCATTGCTAACAATGTTTTACTGTAATTCCTAACTTTATTTATTTATAGAGTAAAGTGGGCTTTGAATATGTTTTCACAGGAGGTGCTTGGGTGTGACGCGAAAGGGGAAAACCAGAATTTGGCACAAGCTCACCCTGATCCTTTCCTGCGCTCAATGGCACTTTGGATACTGAAGGAGTACCAAGGCAGTCTGAACACCCTACTGCAGACGAATGTAGGCAGTATGCATCCCTTATACCATGACGACAAACCTGAAGGCTCTACAGGTTTGTACTTCTTTATTTGATCAGCTTTCTTAGAGAATATAACAATGATCAGGTTGATTTGTAAATGCAATTTCAGGACGAACAATTGAAGAAGCTATTTACTCTTATAAGAAAGTAAAAGCAAGGTAATTAATCAGAAGAACACAGTAGATAAACTCAAACATGTGTCCAAACACATTTGTGTCTTATGTCTTTATTACATGAAGTACGTACTTTACCCAAGACATACTCTACTTTAGGGATGTCATATACAAATGAATTTAATTACTTAATAGTGGTAGGAGACAAGTTTTCCTAGCTGGCAATACTTTGGCTCTATGTAAATTCCTTAAACTTCTAGGAGTTAAACTAAATTTCCAACTTAGCTTTGCAGACCATGTGAGATATGTCTATCAACAGATTATGTGTAGGCTGTAGGTCGTGTACAGGTTAAAATCAGTCCTACCCGCTGCTGACAAGCTGAAGATTGTTCAAGCTATGATTTTTCCAATTATTTATTATGCCCTCCCAGTATTTACAAATAGCTTGACCAAGGAAAATTTTGCACTTCTAACAAGACTTAAAAAATAGTGCTTTACGTTTTTTGTTAATTTTAAAGAAACGACCACATTAGTCAATATCGACATCAGGCCCGAGTACTCTCTGTTATATATTTATTTACCTTATATATTTATTTTATTTACTTACTGTGTTAATTACATGTAACATTTGGTACCATTTATTGTGTAACCAATGTATACAGAACAAGTACAGATAATTGAAACTGAAGAAGAAATTACTTAAATAAAAATGAAAATTTTAAAAACCTTTTACCTTTCCACAGTTCAGGTCTATCTGAATTTCTAGCTATTTGTAATCAACTCTTTGCATGCTATTGTTGGATATATCCTCATAGCAAATTTTCTTCCTAACAAAAAATATGAATATATCCTAACTATAAAATATCAAAACAAAAAGATCATTTAAGTTTAGCCATAGAGCCACATATTTCATAACAACAAAACAATTATTTTTACATTTGATTTAAAAACTTACTTTATATGACACTAGAGGACACCCCTGCACGCCTTGTATGCCAACCCCAACTCTCGCTTCACAATGGTTTGGTTTGTGACTTATTTTATTCTTGCCAAATGTACTGTATATTATTTTCAAGAAAATTTAGAATATAAGTAAATAAAATAGAAAAAACATAAGAAAATGTACCTTAGAATACACGTACAAGGAACACAGTAATACAAAGATTATCGATGTGAGTTACAATTTAATTATTAAACAGCAAATTACACTAAGCAGTTTTTATAAGATTTGTGTGGTTACAGCAAATCCAAATGTGTTCAATTTCTACGTGTACCTGCGTACTCATCCACTGTTAATAAGACAATATCTGGCTGCATCCTACCAAGACAAGAAAAAACACACTGTCGTGCTTTCCGGCTTCAGCTACGGTCTTGACACCAAACAAACTCAGTCTGACAGACAGGTAAGTGTTCAACAAGTTAAAGGTTGGTTTATAAAGGAAAGGAGGGGATTTAGTTTATCATTTTGTGAATAATTAGAATATTTAGTTGTAAATTGAAGTAGATAATTGGTAATAGCATATTTTTAAGTGTTAATCACACACATGTTAACTTTAGAGCACGAGGCCTAGGAATTTAGTAAAAAATGAATTGTCTAGTGACTAAGGAAGGAGGCCCGATATATTTCACTTACTACTATATCTGTTTTTGGGCTATGTGTGTTTCTATCTACAGTTTACTAGTGTACGTGTTAATCAGCAAATTTATGTTTATGAAATTCAATTTGAATAGAGAAGCAGAGCTCGAACAGTAGTAACTTGACATTTTCTTAATTACTGACCACTTTGTCAGCTTTAAATTTAAAAAGTTAGAGAACATCTTATTTTACCAGACGAAGTTAGGGCTAAGAAGCCCTCTCTAACACTTAACCTGCGAACCACCGTCTAACATGACTTCTGGAGTGGCACACGGCACAAACTGTTGTGGTCACATCGGGAATGGAAACCAGACCCTCTCCGTGGCAAGCCACCACCCTAGCCCCTTAACTACAGCTGCTCCAAAATTAGCTTTTTAGGGGGAATGGCATTTGAAACTAGAGAATTTTCTCATAGAGTTGCCGACATGGTAATAAAAACATTAGTTCTGTTGTTATTGTATTAATGTATATACTAGTGATGAGCAAAGATGTGTTGCTACTTTTGAGTAACAGATGAGTGGAATAAGTTGTTAGCTGAAAAGTCAATGCGGCAAAAGCCGACAGTGGCACCTAGTGATGGCGGTTACAAACTTGAGTGCAAGTAGCGAGAGCCAGAAGAGAATGGAGCCATTTGTTTCATTCTTTGACAGTTTGGCTCAATCAGTTCTTTCCTCTCCCTCTTTTCTGCTCTCCATCATTTGACTCACTCGTGTCTATCTCATTCTACCTCCCTCTGGCACAATTAATTATATTACATCGATTAGGGATTGATGGAGTGTAAATATTGCAAATAATACATTGACACTGTAACTAAAACAAAAGATTTTACATTGAAATAAACAAATTCAAATTGTAATTGAAAACTGAATTTAAATTAGTATATTTAATCAATGTCCATGTAAAGTTAGAAGAACATGAATGTAAAGTAAATTAACACCAAATCCATATTCAACCTTGCAAATCGATACATACGTACATTGACCAAAGACCACATGTTAGACTTTATGCATTTTTGAACAATAAATACATTATTAGGTTTTATGCCTTATTTGCTGAAATATACATTTCATGATCCAACACTATTCACATTATAGCAAACTTAATTTTGGGTAGATTTGGTTGTCAAATAGGGTATGTATGGCAAAATGGTCTTATTAATTTCTTCAGTTTTTAGACATTATATAAAAAAAACATTCGCTATAAAATAAATATATTTTTAAAATATTTACCTTGGTATCGTACTTTACCTGTGGGCTTGGGGTCCTTAGAAGATCGGTGTAATTTTCCGGCATAAAATGTATAGTTCTTCATATTCACAATTTATTTTTATTTTATGATAAGGCTTCAATGTATTTTTTATAGATAGTACATGTATATATAAGGTAGCACAGCAAATTTGGTGAGAATTGATTTATAAATGGTTGTGAACAACATTTTAGAAAAAATATTGTGCTTAACCGGAAAGTCTGGTAATTTGGCCTAATTCTAGTCAAAATCAAGTTTGGCTTTCTTCTTTCGACTAAGTGGGCCTATACTTATGTTCTAGATTAGGGATACAGTCCCTATGTACCCCGCAGTTACAGCCTGGACACTAGTCTTTTAGTGCACACCGGGCAGACCTTCATAGATTTGTTTGGAATCAGGGTCAGCTTGTGGTCAGCATCAGCGCTGTGGAAGACGGAGGTGGTTGTACAGGGGTCAGGAACTTCTGCAACTAGGCAAGCAAGGGAGTGTACTAGTTCAATAACAAATGATCGTCTTGTCATAACACTGCATACACCTTCGCATTGCAGGATGTACAAAATGAAAGCGTTTTGTACGCACATGTCAAAAAAGTTATAGAACACCTTCCAGTACCTCCTTGTTGGCCTAGTGCAGGTCAAGTGGTAAAGAGACTTGTTTTTACAAACAACCCCTCCCTCCATGAACTTATTGTACTTTGCTATGACCACTGGCTTAGTCACCTGCCTTCTACAGGAGTTACGGACAGTTTTCTGCCGGGCTTCACATGCAGTGGATATAAGAAAGACGGGCTTCCTAGTAGGTTTCTCTTTGAAACCTACTACGAGGACCTCATTCTTCCTGTAATAGACAGGCTCCATCACGATTAGCTTAGCATCAACTAACATTTTTGGCAGGCCTACTGATCTGTTACTTATTGTGCCTGTCAAAAATGTCTTCCTATCCAATAACTCATGTGCAAGTGGCAACTTAGTGTAGAAGTTGTCGGTAAAGATGTGGTAGCCTTTATCCAGACAACTCCCTCGGTCAAGCAAATCCAATACGACCTTTTGGGTGAAAGGGCTGTCTGTCTACCAAAAAGTCCTTACCGCTGTACAGGGACAGTTGTACGACATTCAAGGTCTCGGCATCAACCAGCTCAAACTCTTTGATGCCGGACCGTGCATGTCGCTTTTTGGCATATACTGAATGAAAATAGCTCAGTTTTTCATCCCTATCATAATCTCACCAAACTGAGGTTTTGTCTGGGAGCATAATACCTTACACATGCATTGTTGAACAGGTCCAACATTGACCGAAACTTGACCCATGTGTCGTAGCCAGGTTAACCCATACATAAAGCTGGTCTAGATGTCATGTGCAACATCCTACTCACAAGACTCAAACCTCTTTTTGGTCATGGACTGTTTGATGAAGGGGAAGAATAACCATGGATCAGATGTCCAATAGTCATTTAGGTCTTCCTCTTACAAACACCCATGAGTAGTAGGATAGAGAGGAACTTCCGTAACTCATTGATGGTAACATCTTGCCAATTACTAAATCTAGAAAAGGGGGAGAGTTTATTTGCTCTCCTTTTCTCATCGATCAGCTTGTGTGCATAGATGTAAGTCTCTACAAATTAAAATCAAAAGCCCATCGGACATAAACAATTTCAAATATTCAATAGGTTTATGTTCGATGGGGCAGTCGCATGGACAAGGATTTCTGACGGTGAAGTCCGGACTCACATCAACTTGCGGTTCATCGCCATAAACCCTAACCCACACAGAAACAGGAGCAGGGACCTGAGGAGGTGGAATGGCTGGCACAGCTTCAACTTCTTCCTCACTAGTCTCATCCGGATTTGGCCCGGTGGCAGCAACAGCAATAGGCCTAGGCTCTTGTAGGCCTGAGGGGCCGGCCACGGCAAAGTCATTTTGTATAAGATTTTGCTAAGTTGAGGGTGTGTGGCAAGAGTCACCACTCTCATACTCCTCATCTGGCTCAAAATTATCACTGCTGCCAGATGAGAAGTCTAACAACCCCTCAACATCACTCTGATAGTCATCATTTTCAAAGTTAGAATCTGCCTGGAGAATCTCTCTCAGGTGAGATGGCTTATCAACATAGTTTTCACTCATATTTATTTACTGTAAAAAATAGGATAGTCGAGTAAATGTACATTTACAGGCATTATTTATGCCCATAAATGTACAGATTACCTAACATTTCATGGACTTCGTATTTTATCACATATACACAAAACAACACATATTTCACTAATAATTCACTTCACAAGATACTAAAAACACTTTACAATGAACAAATATACATAAGAACTTAATTATAACAAAATAATTACGCTTTAAGAAGAGCAAAACAAAAGATAAACAACGCAACAATAATGGCGATGTAAGACTGGGAAGCAGCTGTCACTTTGCTGACTTGAAATTATAATAATTCATTTCCACCATTTCTTCTGTCCCAGAAACAAAACAAGCAAACGTCTGCAAAGAGGAATATCTCCCGATTCCAACAACGTGCAAATGAAGCTGATAGCGATAATAGGTATATTATTACAAGTGATTAAACTGACAGATGCTAACCGACGGAAATTCCGTCGAGGTCAAATTCAGTAGCACTGTAACAGACGGAAATTCCGTCGAATTCCGGTCTGAGGGTTAAAATGCTTTGTACGAATGTAGATGGATTGAAGGGTTTTTCAAATTATGTACCAGTACATAGCTTCCTTGGGTAAAATGATTTTGTTTAACACCATCTGTTAATGTTAAATACAGCTATAATTATTAGGATAGCCATTTCTTAACTAATTCAAATAATTATGATTCTAGTTAAAAATGAATGTTGTATCGTATATCTTCTCACTTTGTGTTCAGTTGACACTGGAGGACTCTATCACACCTCTAGAACGTCAGCTGTACTTCACGACTGCCCACGCCCACTTCAAGGCCGGATGTCCTGCTCTAGCCCTTGAGGTCTTGTCCAAACTGCCCAATAAAGTGCTGGAGCCTGCTGCAGCCGAGAGCCCAAGTGAGTGCCGTTATTACAGTCATGTTGCATGTTTTCAACAAAACTATACACGCCTTAAAGTCCCATGGATTGCATCCAATACGTTCAAGCCGAAAGGAGAAATAATAGGTAATACGTTGCTAAGGGGCTTAAGCAGTGGCGTACCATACAAACAAACCCGTTACAATTTCCAGTGTGACCAAGACATTTTTGCCTAGTGCACTCTTTTGTTTGAAACAACAGCTACGTTTAACCTCGGTAAAAAAAATAAATGGACTTGTCTTTACAAGTGAGGGGAACTGTGTCTTAATCAAATATATTTCCAAACTAAAATTCAAATTCAAATTTTTTATTGCATGAAGACAATTACATGAATTGCATCGCAATAGTCAATATCAATAATAAAAATAACCTATCCTATACATACAATCTTAAAAACGGTGCATACAAACATACAAGATGTCTTACATTCACTTTCTCATTTATACTAGGTTAAAATTCTGAAACTAAATAATGAATATATAACTAAATAAATAGGTTCATACAAACATACAAACTGTCTTACATTCACGCTCTCATTTAAACTGGGTTAAAATATTAAAACTAAAATAAATAAATACATAACTAAATAAATAGATAGCGGCCACTCCACCTCCCTGTGCCATGCCAATATTTGAGGGTCATTTGGCATTACTAGGTCTCCCAGTTATGTGCAAGGAACTCGTCCACGCTGTAGAAAGCGTTTGATATAAGTACGTTTTTAAGACGAGCCTTCAATGCCTTGGACACCTGTGCACATTTGAATTCATTGGGTAGACTGTTGATTAATCGAACACCGGCCTGAGAAGGAAGATGTTCGAAAACCACCATCAAAGTAATGCAATATTTTATTTTACAAGTAAGACACATTATTGTAAAGAAACTACTTTAATTTATTTGTTTTTTAATTGTATTTGAAACTGGGATTATTCAACAATGTGTATTTTAGGAATTTTAAAGTGGCAAAAATTAGTAATACTTCTAATTAATGTAAAATGCCAAGGTTCATTCATGTAAATGATCTCAAGAATAAAAAAAATCCAAAAACTATTGTTCACACTTTCAACATACTCAAGATAATGAAGTTCTATAAATTAATAGACTAGATATAACCAACTAACAAAATTTATAGTCCTTTGACTACAGGAGTAACATTGATCTGATTCAATCAACAAAGAATAATTGAAGAATAAATTCAGGTACATCAAATAACTAAATTTAGCAAAGCAAATAACTCAACTTAGGGGTTTTTTAAGTAATGTTTGATTTCAAGTATACTAGTTTGATGTTTTGTAAAACACTCTGTGTATGTTTATTTTTTAATTTACTTTTATTAGTTATTCTTTTAATATTACACAGCTCAACTTTTAGAACACGGCTTCTTATTACCTTTATATAACTTAATGTAGAACTAGTATAAAACTAATAGTTTGATTATTAGCTAATTCAATAGGCAAACACTTTATTTCAAATAAAGTCACATCATTTGCTAATAAAACCATTAGCTCCGCTTTGTGTGATCAAGAATTCTTGATGCAAGTAGATTGATGGACTATAAAAATTACGTCAGTTTCATTGAAGTGCTTATTCCCAGTGTTCTCATTGAAACACTTTCAACCCATTACTTGTTTTTATCTTACTCTACGCAGGTTTAAGCCTCATCCCATGGTACGCATCTCTCTCACTTTTTCCTCATCAAAACCATTCTTTATGCATTAAAAAGTGAAATATTACAAGAATAATATATATACGTACAGATAAAACACCTTTAGTTAAAAATAAAAAAATGGCGACTCGCTTGTTAGCAAAGGGTTTGTGGATTTTGATCCCAGGAACAAGTTCCTTGAGTTTGTCCGTGTATTTTAGGATCAAGTATTACCCTCGCAAAAATTCGAATTGTTAGTGTTTTAATCGTCCTATCCGGATCAAATTAAAACAAAGGTAGCTTCAGCGGTTAAATTAGGAAGGTTTGCATCACCAATTCATGACATACATAAGAGTGTAGTAATACACATGTGCAAATATAAACAAGTTCAGTAACCAATCCCTTTATTGTGGTTAACATTATATTTCCCTTCCGTATTTATAGAATGTTGCGTTAAGCACCACGTTTCTTGCATAATGTTACTGTAGTAGTCAGACTTAGTGGCCCAGCTGAATAGTGATAATTCTTATTTTGATCACTATCAAAACAAAAATAAAACAACACAGTAAACTAAAAAGAATATAAACATAAGGGAATAAAAGAATCAAAGAAGTAAAACACTTAAAAAAAAAACTGTGAGTCGTTGAACGGTTATATTCTGGTCTATCTGCAAAAAGAGACTGCCTTACAATTAGAAGTGCAATCAAACATTGTAACGATTACAAAATTTATACACGAGCCTTAATTTATCCTGTGTTTGTTAGCAATATAGTAAATGGTATAAGCCTTCACTTTATCATTAGGTTATCAACTTTATTTGAAGAATTTATATAATTACACTGTTCTAATTGTAATATAAGTTAATTATTAAATTAAAGACAATCTAATACAGATAACAGTTCAATCGTTGACATTTGAATGGTTCGACCTTACACGGATCATTTAATTGTGAACTATGACGTATACAGAGTTAATAATATCCGGATCGATTCACCACGACATAGATGAGATTGAAAGACAGTCATGAGACCACTAGATTGTTGATCTCATTACCCCAATTCTTTACATTATCTATAACTCTTCCGCTATATAAACTATACTGCTCAGTGTGCAGTTATCTTTGTTGCCAAATATCTAATTGATGACCTTAAATTGTCCAGCTGTAAATCCATTACCATCAAGCTTTGTAAATCTATTTCAAAAGTAATCTTTCTTTGCATTATCATTTTCTTTAGTAAGATTTTTTACTAAAATGATGGTAAACATCTAAACCTTCATGTTTGTCCTTTTTTTAATCAAAACCATTCATTATAAATAAAACACTGCAATATTAAAATATATATATATATATATACAGATAAAACATTTTCAATTGAAAAATACAAAATGGCGGCTAGCTGGTTGACAAAGGGTTTTTGGACTTATTATTACATGAGCGTGTATCGTTATTGTGACCCCAGGAACAACCTCCTGAAGTTAGTCAGTGTATTACAGAGCTACAAAGTGTTTTTCGAAATTCCTTCTTGTTGTACAACTACAATACAAGACCAATCATCCCAAAAAATTTCAGGCTTGGAGGTTTAGTAGTTTTTGAGATATAGTGATCAGCGAGTGGTATTTGGTTTATATATATTAAGATATTTATTAAGAGTTATTACTGTATCATATACAACAGTACAGTTATAAAAATATCAATTAAAAGGACTATTATAAGAATCATCAAGAGTATTTATAATGTTTGTCATAGTGGGTGGATATGATTTCGCCTCATTCTCACTATTACTTTCCTTGTTTGTGATTTGTTGGAGATTTCCACCACTTCAAGTGTCTGGCAAAAACAAACATGTTTTGACAGATTTAAACTGTCGTTTTCATCACTAACTTTTCCAACTGATCAAACTTTGAAACATGTTTTTACTTTTTTCTTTAATAATCATAAATGTGCTCCAATGCAAACGTTTAAAACAGGCTCATTTCTTCTGAGAAAGTGCTTAAAGGCTAAAACTAAGTCACAACGGTTTATTTATTGAGTAAATAGATAAACAGCATCAATGGCTTTTACTTATGCTAAAAATATACAATACGGCTAAAAATTAATAGTGCATTTGTTAACGCATTAGGAAAAAATTGATACCATGTATTATATCCAATGGTTTGGGGAAAATTTAAAGAACACACATTTTTAGATAATTTATATTCTATTGAACATGATTATTTTAATATGGAAACAAATTGAATGAAATAGAAATATACAATATTTCAAGCGTTTACTAATTAATTTTTTAACAAAAACCTGACCTGGTGCACTTTCTAATTTTTAAAGCCTCTAAGATCTAAATAAAAATATTTCAATAGATTTTTGCTGTATTTTTTTACTTTTAAACTAGGTTTAATATGACCTTATTCATGGTCATGAGAATTTATATTAGGAAAGTGAATATTTGGTTGTTGATTTGTGTTTGAATATCGTGTACTTATATTTTAATCCTATAACAAGTCTTATCAAGTATAACTCCAAAGAACACAGTGAAAGTAGACTTTAATATCTGTTAAATTATTCTAATAAATATTCCTGATTAAAATTAGTTGAAGATATGAAAGCCAGCCCTTTGGATTGATAATTATACTATACATACTTTTTTTCTAATTAGTTAATTTATAAAAAACTATGTTCTAGGAATACATTTCAAATAAATGCCTCAAAGTAAATGCAAGTACTGTTATGAATAATTAAAGCACTGAACAAAATGAAAAATTCTAAAATTAACTAATGCGTTAATAGTAAATGACAAATTAATTCACATAATGAAAAGTAACAGTTTATTGTTACTGACTTGATTATCGTATACACTTTCACCTTTAAGTAAAAAAACAAACATTTTTTTTATGAAAACATTACGAAGAAGGGCCAAGATTATATGACAGTTACTGATGAAGTACAAAGTCTAATTGTTGGAGTGGAAAGATAAATAAATAATGGTTTCCAGTTTGACCTCAATGGATATCAATTTGACAATATTTACTGGTTTGTACAAGTACTTACAATAGTAAAAATAGTTTTTTAATTAGCTTAATACGTGTTGGTACATGTAGAGTACAAATAAAACATCACACAACACAAAATGTATTACAATGCAAGTACAAAATGCACAAATATTATGGTGATCGATTTCAGTGAACCAAGCTCACCTTCCTCAGACCAGAGGGATTCGCAAAATCGTTTTACTTGTACTATTATAATAATAGTCCAATATTAAACGAGAGAAAAATGTTTATGAAAATATTAAGGTGATTTATTATTCTATCAAATAATGGGAGTTGTGTGACAAAATTGTTTGCAAAAATAACAACATTTTATAAAATACCAGCTAAACCTCGCCACACTTTGCTGTGGCTTAATCTGATATTAACTTTTAAGGATGTAATTTTTTACTTTGGTTGTTAGAAAAATAAAGGTCGACTGTTTACTTGATTTCATCTGAACTAAAGTTTGTCACAGTAACAAACTTACAAGGCATGATTTGTAAATAATATGCACATAAATAAGCTGGTCACAGTAGCAATTTTTCATTACTGACAGTTATTTTAATTGTGAAATGTAGGTTGGTTGAAAAATGCTTGACATTCACTGTTCCCGTTTGAAATTTTAGGAACTTAATATAAATATGTTGTGGTAAAAGTTTTAAATTAATCCATTCACTGCTTTTTGTGTTTTGAGTACAGAAACTTACAGGAGTTTGATTTTTATATATAAAGATAGAAATTAAATAAATTCCACGCTACAGAAATAAAAATTAGACTAGTATCGGTATAATTTTACCTTTAAATTCGCTAATAAATGCATGAAAGGCACAATTAATGCTGTGATTCAAATAATTAATAACAATGTTAAAATACTACTCAAAATTAAATTCAACAATCAATAAAGTAAAACAATAAATCAACAAATTAAAATAACAATAACTCATCGACATGCCAGTTTGAAAGGGCCTGAAGCAGTCAGGAATTGTTATTTCATGAAAATGATTTTACTAGAGTGACTTTTGTACTATAATAATAAAACTTCACAATGGTAATAAGAAAGGACTAATATATATATATATAAACACAGTCATCTGACCCAACCATATCACTATTTATAACACTATTATTACTTTCGTTGTCAATCAATGAAAAATCCGCCATAGTCTGTACAAAAATAAATTTGTCTGATTCTCAAACCACGATAATTTTCAGTAATGTTTACAAACTGAAGTGCGATTTCATCTTCATCAAATAAACCGCAACACATTAGTCAGGTGTGGCAAGAAAGCAATCATCTTAATGTAAGCACAGCTATACTAAGGTGACCATCCGTCCCGCTTTCGGCGGGACAGTCCCGCTTTTTAGGTTAGTGTCCCGCTGTCCCCAGATTTACTCGGGAGTCGCTATTATGTTACGCTTTGGCAGGATAAAGATAAACGAATAAACATTCCGCTTTAAATATTATCTAATATTATATCCCAAAATAAAATGTTCTTGACTGACTCTTTCACAATATAAAAGCAACAAGGACATTGCATACACTGAAACATTTAAGCGTATTGTTTATTTGGTTCCTTGTAAACTATACCTGCATCGGGAAATTTTGTAGTTTTGGATAGTTTGTAGTTTCATGTAGCATAGGTTATCTCAGTGAGTGAGTTCGCTACTTTTTACCTTAGTATTGTTACGGGAGTGACCTAGGGACCAGAGAGAGAAAGAGAGAGGTTGGGGGGGGACCCCCTGACCCTCCTAATGTGTGTCCCGCTTTGAGGTCATTAGAAATATGGTCACCTTAAGCTATACCAACACGAACAGCTAAATATTCGTTCCAACAACTGTACATTCATTTACCTAATGAATTGAACTGCTATCTAGCAGCGTTGTTTTTATTAGCACAAATAGATTTCTCATCCAATGTTAAATTTTATTTCTCTATCAGCTGTGGAGTGTAGTCTAATGTAATTATACAGTTTAAACCAGCTGAAGTGGCAGACTGCACTAACTAATCAAATTACTTGCACAAATATTCATATTACATGAGATATCTATTTGTAAGTAATAATATAATCAGGCTAGCAGTAAAAGTCAACACAAAGTCGGTAATGTAGTACCACAAAAGAGTCGTCACAGCATGATTATCATACATGGTGGCGAGACACTCTCGTCATGGCATGTCAATGAGTTAACAAAATAAATAACAAATAATTTACTTAACAAGTTTTATTTAACTAAAATTTAAATTTTCATGCAAAATTAAAACGTGGTGGTTGTATTTCTACTATTTTGAATTTTTTTTCAAAATAAACAAATATTTTAGCTTCAGTTAAAATTTATTTGTTAGAGGTGCCTTTGTTAAATTTATGTATTAGTAAAACAGTAAAATATCAAATTTATTGGGCTGTATGTATTGAACACGTAGCCCTTAAACTTTATCTAGTCTTTGAAAAGATACAACACAGTTACTGTAAAAACATGATATTTGTTATAGGTATCACAAAAACGTTTATAGTAATTATAAATAAACCTTTTTTTTTAATGCAAATATGGCTTATTTTCTCAATCCGTCAACAGTTCGTGTTGATATCACTCTATTGATCTTATTATCTTGAGTTGATAGGTAACATTTCGGCCTGACCATATTTTATTTTTTTCAAAAGGCTAATGCTACAGAGTTGCTCTTAGTCCAAATGTAGGTACAAAATGCTTCCAATGCTACTCAGTTTATTTTATGTCCAGATCTAAGTACTAGAGTTAGAGGTAACACAACTTTAAAGATTAGATTGTGTTAACTTAATGTCACTTCAATGGTCCTTACCAACAAATGCACTGCTTTATTATAAGAACAAGAATGTTTGTACTGCCGTGTGTATTACATACATCATTGACACTATCACGATTGAGCAAAATAACTAGTAAAAACTATAAACTAGGAGAATAGTGTTTAACACATTTACAGTAGGTACAGTACAAACATTTTAGAGTAGTACATATAAATTGCACATCTTAGAGTTTGAATGATCGGGATATTTTCATGTATAACGGAACTAAACAAATGTCTAACACAAGCAAACATATGTACAATAGGGTATAGATTCCACAATAAACTTTAGTCTAAGTTTGGAATCCTATCTAATCTAATTTGAGAATTTCAACTGATCATGCGCAGCTATTTTGGTATAGTTAGTATGATAATTCTCAAATTGTTTCTCGTGTGTTTTAGATTTTACATTGTTTTTTATCAAAATGAAAAGAAATTGTTCAAAGTCTAACATTAACGGGTTGAAAGTAAAAATCATATTTAAAACAAATTTATTCCATAAATAATGTTTTCTTTAAATTGCCATATATATACATAATAAAATAACAAATACGTGATTAAAAATTGAGTATTCAGGAGGAGAGTATATTGTCTTATTATTGTTATAAAACATATCTGTCTAGTCAATTTCCAGCTTTTTAAAATCGTTTTCAGCTTTGGTCTTCTTCTTCTTTCCTATTCTCTTAGTTTCGTCGGATTTTTGAAGGCTGTGAGTTAAAAGCGCTTCTCTCATGCTTAGGACTCTTTGAAAATTTTCAGCTGAAAAATAAAAGAGTGTTAACGTTGAAACAATATGTTACTTGTAACTTTTTATTTCTTTACTTCTGTGGAACTTTCAGTGAAAAAGGCGAATTATCACTCTACATCATCTCTCTACAATATTTAAAAACGCGTAGACAACCTACTATTTGTTTTAAAACATACCTGTACATGTGTAGATGGTTTATCTGACATAGCTGTCATTGCCATGATTTATTTGTTGAACAACAAACATTATAGTGAAATCGTCAGGTTCTCTAAATACGTATATTACATTCACCTCAAGTCATTATATTATACCAATTAGTAAAATAGCATTTATAAATATACAATTCTATATATTTATTTATAAATTATTTGGTAACCTGGCCACGCATTGCTGTGGCTTAGTCTTATATTGAGATGTACTTTTTGGCACTTTATTTGTTAGAAAAATAAGGATTGGCTGTTTACTCGATTTTATCTTAAATATAGTAACTTAAAGTTGAGTCGTTTTAATAAATAAACAGATTAATAAACTCACAGGGATCATTTGGATAAAATATGCACAACAATCTGCTGGCAACAGTAGCACTTTTTTAGCACTGAAATTAATTTTCATTTGTGAAATGTAGGAAAAGTGGAAAATACTTGAAATGCCCTATTCTTGTTTACAATTTTAGGAACTAAATGTATAAAAACACCCTTTTATATAAATGAAATGTAGTGTAAAACTTTGAGCTAATGCACTTACTCCTTTTCGAGTTTTCTGAACACAAATATAAGAAATTTATCTATAAATATTAATTCTTTTAAATCAGGATTATTAATTTCTTTGCTGCCTCAGATATTGTTAAAACAGTTAATTTAGTGCAAAGTTTTTTTTATCATTTTTATCATCATTATTTTATTGTTTTTTTTGTTTTCTTTTTTTTTTTTTTAACTACTGTTTTACTGCTACCCGACCTCAGAAGTCAATTTATATTGTAGCAATGCCGAGCTGACTAAGTTTTCACATTGTCTATCACAGCTGGCCAACCAATCGCAAAGGGTTAATTTTAGCCCTATTTATGGAAGTTCCCATAAATCCTGTAGGCCTAGTGATAATCACATATCATACAGCCTGTTGGGGTGTGATCTGGTGAACTGTTCGCAAACATACATCTTCTATAACAGGAACTAACTTTTCTCATTCTAAGGCCATCTGTTATATGCTGCCTATTGTAAGAAAAACCATTTTCTAGTGAATATTTTTTTGGATTATCACTTACAATAATTACTATTTATTTATGTTACAACTATAAACTTATGTAGACTTACCGTGAAGCGACTCTACACTGGGTCCTGATCCGCCATAGTCACTAGGTGTTATTTCTGGTGACACATTCTTGAAAAATCCAGCAGCCGACGTATGGAACGATAGCTAAAAATAATTTTAAATATATCAATTTTACTCTAAAAATGATCAAACTAAGCAAATCCCTGTCAAAGAGTACAAGTTTGCTAATAACATGACAGAATTTTTTAAAAACTTTATTTTGCTGATAGAAATAAAATTTCTTGCTTATTTTTATATCTTTGCTAGTAATAAACTATAAAAGAAAGAATGATGGAATATGGTTTTTGTCGTCGTTTAATTTAGCCTTTACAGATTTGAGAATATTTAATTAGAGTGGTCTTTGTTTTAAGAAAATGGAATCTCATGCCTTTTTTTATTAATACTTCTTTGTTGTACAGAAAAAAAATCAAGATTTAATCAAGGCTAAGCAAATAACTTGACATTTAATAGTAAACATTATTAGTTTTATATTCAGGGTGGACGTATGTACTAATTGAACGATGAATTTGATACATGAGTAGGGAAGAATCAAACAAAGCCCAGGTTAATTGATGTCCAGTTATTGGATTAACTACTTAAATTTGTACCAAACACCTTTCTTAGCTTGGAGTCTTGTAAATAAGAAGGAAACAATGTTTTTAAAGTAGTCATATATTTAGAATAAGTATTTTTTTTTATTTTATGAACTCATTAAGTCATTTTTGAGCTCCCACAGTTTTTTATAATAAGTTATTATAGAAATTCCAAGATATACAAAAGATTTCAAATTTCATACTGAAAAGAATGATATATAACAATAGCTCTTATGTACAAAAAAGTGATTATTATAGCACGACAAAACAAAAAATGGTAAAGTTGGTTACCGCCTGTCAGCTGTCAATGAACGGGAAACACATGTGTTTTCGTGAAACTGGAACATTACGAAAATGAAACGGCGTAGAGAAATGATAAATATAACTATTCTGCTTTAGTTTAGTATAAAAAATAACCGGATCGGACTATAAATAGTGACGGTAGGGCGCGTTTATGAAACGACACGCTCCGTGTCGTTATCACTACACACGGGCGTAATAACGACACGGACCGTGTCGTTATCACTTACAGGGTTAAGCATCTTTACATACCAACATTGTATAAGAAAAAAATAAGTGAACCTTTAATTGTATTTAATAGGTTTTTATTTATTGGACACTGCCAGTATCAGAGAGGCCCATTAAGTGTCCTAACTAATAACCACATTTGGCACAATTAGATAACTTCAAGATAGCCTTGAGTGGTTTACAGACTTCCTTGTTCACATTGTATTCAACTCGTGTATGAAACACTAATTTTGATTAAACAAAATATTGTTACTCGTGAGAATCTGTTATTTAAATTCATGGGTACAATATATTGTCAAAAGTTTCTACTTCAGCTTGTATCAGTACTATTAGAAAAAGCTCAAAGTATTAAATTGATAAACTTACCATATTCATTATATGTTTGCTCATGAAAGGTTTTATTATGTTAATCAGTTTCTTGACAACTGTACTTGAATTGATAAAGTGTATTTCCACCACTCGTATGGCCGACGCTTTCTAAAAAACAAATTTAATCAATTTACTTTATCTGAAACAACTAAAATTATTTTCTCCATTAAAACAAAAATTTACATGTCAGTTATACTTTTAGAGATTCTCATGCTTTCTATTTTAGAGTAAGATTAAAAGCAAATAAATTAATCATTCATTCATAATTATTTTTAAAAACTTTTTCATAGTTTTTAAAAACAAAGTTTGAAAAAGTTTTTTAAGCATCTAATGTTACTTTGACTTTTAAATATTTTAATGACATGGTATTCACTATAAACTTATTTTTACTTTGATTTGTACGTTTAGCAGATTTGTTTAACAGGAAAATTTGAAGATTCCAATCTTCTAAATTTGTAATATTGTTATTAATTAACTGAAATGCTATCACATATTACGGTATAGTAATCGACAAACTTGGTTGCAAAACTGTGAAAGCAACATTTAATAATGAAAGTACTGTACCAGAAAATAACTTAAAACCACAGTGATATAGTGCATTTATGCATTACTTCCTTTTTTTACAAATTAAATGACAAAAATAATACAATCATAAATAAAAATAGTTATTTAAATGTAAAAGCAGATCATTTATGCACCAAGCGAATATCTCCATATGTCTTTGTGATCATATACCTGGCCAAAATCAAGGTAGTTTCTAACGGAAGAGAGTGGGTTTCTCATAACGTGAGATATTGAGTAACCAGTAGCATCGTAAACTATCTTGAACTCTGACTGTTGGCCGTCTTGAAGTAACAAAGCGGTGACCGACATAAGCAGCCATTTTACACTGAGGTTGAAACTGTACAGATCTAGTGATGGATCGCCAAGCCTAAGTAGTATAATTTGACAGTCCGAAGGGCTTAGCTTTGGCAGGAATGCACCTTGACTGGAACACAACAAGGACATATTGAAATGAAATTATAAAGAAAGTAAATAGTAATGACTTGATCGGGTATTTATTAATTATCACGTAATAAGGACAGTACAAGTAAAGTACTTAAACAAACATTTGATACTGATGTTGAGACATTTCACTAAATCTGATTATTATCTCTAGTTTATGATACTTGTATCTCTTCAATACTATTCTTAAATATCCCTGGCAATTTATATTTCTCTGCCAGCAATAACTTCCTTTAGCGAGAGCAGTCAAACAAGTACAATTGGTATGGTGGTCAAGGTTCGGATGTTGTGTAGGGAAGAGAACTGAGTATCAGGCTTGTCAGTTAGCTGAAAATCAGACCAACACTACGTGGTTCGGATTCCATGTAAAGCTGTAGGTCCCTAAGTTGCCCTGGCTATTGTGGGCTAATAATAAATAGCTCTTTCTGAGGAACAGTCAACCTTAGTAGCAATAACTACACTAGCTCATCTACGCTCACCACACTCATTCGCCCCTCATATTCACCCATATCTTGACAAAGAATATTGAGTGAATGAATGAAAAATGAGTAAAATGAAGTTAGATTGAGGAAATGAGATAGTTAGGGACTCCTTAACACATTTTGCTCTAACTACTTGAAAACTGCACAGAAGATCAGGTCACCAGTATTTTGACAAGCTGCGGACTTATTATTGGTTAAAGATAAATTAAACTTAAATAAATAATAAAAATAAAGGACGATATAGATTATTAATCATACAAATATTACTTGAACTCTTAACCTCTAAGGCCATTGGTTGTTGCTCTGTTAAATTCAATTATTTAGTAGATCATTGCAAGAAAGTTTCTTTATTGACAGTTTACTGGTAAAAAAAGCACAAAGTACAAGATAATCGTTTATTATATATTTTTTTAAAGTTTGATCTGAGGGTATTTATTTATATTGCTTTCTAATCAGTTGTTACATTTAAATGTTAATAACATAACTTACAGAACTTTGCTGGCGTAGTCGGACATAGTCTTTACTTCGGGGTCCCAGCCTGTGAAAAACTCTGTCATGGTGGTTTTGTAGGTGTAGTAATGTTCAATGGCACTCTTAGCAACGTCAACATCGTAGTAGCTTGCATGTAAAAAGTGAGCTACTTGTACATCTGCAAACAGACCGAACAAACTGTTACATGATCGTACTGTTCTCTAGGTGGTATATTTTATAAAGATTAGAAACGTTAAATATGTTCATTTAAGAAGCTCAATGGTAAGTTATTTTAGTTGAGATCACTTTCTGACTATTGCGGTAAATAAAAAATATTCAAAGTGTTGATGATATTTTAATGATTTTTGGATTAATTATTTTATATTAGACACTATACTAAATAATTATGTATGAAATACTATACATTGATCATATATAATACAAATGTACCAATTCCTCTTTCAAGATAAAATAAATCTGTAAGGATATTTTAAAAATATTACAGTTGGTATTCAATTTTAAGAAATTTTATAAGAGTTTGTGAGACCTGTGAAAAATATGTTTGTATTTATTTATTTTCAAAAATACAACTAAAAAATAGTGAGATTATGAATTCTAACTGTGATGGAAAGCCCATGCTATAACTTTGTTTACACTATCTTAATGAGCAAAACAAGAAAATATAAATTAAACTTAACAAGCAATTAAATCATAATAATTTAAAATGTTGGTAACAAGTAGTGGACATTTAAATTATTGAATGCTAAAAACTGTTTTCCTTTAAATATTCATATAGGTATCGTTGAGGTAAATAAAAAAAGTGATTAGTGAAGAGGGCTGTAAACTGTATTGATTACGATCTTTGAAGTTGCTTTTAAGTGTTTTAATGTTTATTATTATTAGGATTTTACTGAAAATGTAATCTTGCAAAACTGTTAGGTAGTGTTAATAATATATATTGTTATAATAGTACAGAATCTGTCAATAAATATGTAGCACCTTGACCTTGATAAAAATGAAGCATTTTAACTGGTATTTATAATGTAACTAGCAGGTAGAGGTTCTAATATTATGAAATAATGGCAAATAAGACAAATAATTTGCTGCTGTTTGTTATTTTTCTCAGTACATTGCAATAATAGCACGTTTTAACGCAGTAAGCAAACATCGATCGATGCACTAAAATATCTATAATAGTACTGCGAGTATGCATAACAGTATAGAATGCCTCAAGGAATATTTTTGGATGTACCGTATTATTAAATCAAAATATATTTATGGTCAAAAAAACATTAAAAATCAAGAAAAATGTTTTATAAAAATAATATTAATTATTTTAAAATGTGATGCGCAGTGAGTGTAACACTTTGTCAATTCTACTAAGAGTTTTTAGTTTAATGACAAAAAATAAGTGACTTCCATTTAGAATTATTCTTACTATACTCTTGTAATTAGTCTACAGCTTGTGGGAGAGCCAGTGACACTTTAAGCCTGAGTTAGAGATAGCGTGGGTTGAGACTGGTTTTTATCAGTAAAGTTCACCTTGTACCGTACTGGTTCTCCCCCTTACTCTACACGTATAAGTTCTCTGCACAGAGCAATGGTCTATAGATAATGGGCAAAGAAAGGTTGAGAAGGAGATTGGCCCCTCTTGTTACAAAATAAAAAAAATTTGAGAAAACACTGTTCTCTAACATATTCATAGGCGTTATTTAATTCATTAAAATTTTTTAAAGAATTTTGCAAAATACAGTTAATATATTGCATTCGCAATAACAGAAAGCTCACAGTTCACAATACTAGCTGGTTATTGGATTATTATAAAACTTTTAACTAAGTAAAATTATTTGTTTAAGAACAATTAATACATATAATTGTTATACATAATTTTTGTTTTTCGCTTATAACTTAATATAATTGTTGTAATAGCACAACAAATCTGTTATTTAAATTGAAACTACTTCATAAAATTGAGTTATTGTTCTAACACATTACTTATGTAGATCCATCTTCTTATTTAGCTACTACTGCATATGTATCTTTGAAATATACATATTTTTTTAAATTTTATGTTAAACTATCTTGTCATCATATTAAATGTCAGAACAGTCAATAGATAAAACAAATTATAAACACTATTAACTTACAAATTTGAAAAAATACTTAACCTTGTTTAAAACTATTTAAACCATAATTAATTAAATAATAACTAAAATCAACAAACGTCGATTAGCTTGAAAATTCTACCCCCAAACATTTATAGCGAATATATCTTTTTGTTCAAAATCCTCTCCTCAAATAATTTTTTTTTATATTGGCGTGACTGGAGAGATTCATTTCTTTGAAATCAGGTGTCAGTAGATAATACCTACTGTGGTGTTGTGACGATATATCAATATCGAGTACTTTAGATCACCCAGTCACATATCAATATCGAGTACTTTATATCACCCAGTCACATATCAATATCGAGTACTTTAGATCACCCAGTCATATATCAATATCGAGTACTATCGAATACCCAGTCACACTTCAATTTATAACCTCAATAAATCTTGGGTTAAAATTACTCTCATGATTTTAAAAGTTAAGTGCTGAACTTCTTCATTTAGCAAAGTTACACTAGCAACTTTTAATCAAAACATACAAAATAAATAAAATTACACATTTTATGAATTAATAAGCTTTCATTCGATATTCTCCTTGATTGTTGATTTCTCACGCTTTTTAGTGTTAAAAATATTCAGTAGAAACTCTGGTCAGCAACTGTTTGTTACTCATTACCTTATCCTACATTTAAACTAAAACTAGGTATCTAAGAGTGATTCAGATCTTATTATTCTATTTATTTAAAATTTTGTTTATAGTATAAATAACAATATTTATATACAAATGTTGCAGAGCCAATGTAGTTCAATGGTTGCAACTTTTAAGATTTTTTAATTTTTGTTCTTTTGTTCTTGATATATCTTAATTGAAATTTTGATTTTTTTTTGTCCAATTCCTTTTCATTTAATCTTGTTTTCTTCTTTATTGAATATTATTTTTTATGTGCAATTCTTCGATCGAGTATAGTGCAGCATCAGCTAGAGTACAGTGCAGTATTTTCTTAGTTTTATTTTGAATTTATTAAAGTTGTTCTCTTATATTTCTGATAAAAATCTAAAAACTTTTGGTCCCATGTATGTTGTTTTGTATAAAAATTTAGATTATAATGTGTGGGTATTGTGTGAATTTTTTCCTATATTATAATTATGTATCTGAAAATTATTATTCATTTCTGTCAGGTTTTTCATTGAAAATAAAATTGTTTTGTAAGTGTATTAAATCAAATTTATTATCGTAAAACAAAACTTGCATGACAATTGTCCCATTTACAGTGATAATACAAAACTAATACTATATATAAAATAGTTGTATTTACAATTAATTGTAATAGCAAAGATCAACTTAAACCAAAGACAAGCCAGGTCATCATTCATAAAGTTAGCTACCGAATAATATTCTTTTTTCAGCAATTTAGTAATTTTCTAAATTTATTAATATTTGTTTCAGCCTTTAGTAAATTTGGCAGTTTATTGTGTAACTTAATACAGTTATAATTGGGATGCCTTTGATAAAAGGTACTGTGATGTTGGGGGATTACCAGATCTCTTGAATTCCTGAGTGAATGGCTTTAAGTTGAAAAAATGTGAAAGTTTTTCTTCGTGAATAATAAAGTTTCTAATGTATAAAGGGAAGGAAATGTGAGGAGTTTATTATCTCGAAAGTATCCCTTACATGATTGATCACGGGACATTTCAAAAATAGTTCTAACAGCCCTTTTTTTATTAGAAAAATACAATTCACCCTAGAACATTCAGTGTTCCAAATGGAGAGTCCATAAACAATATGAGGATAAAAACACCCATAATAAGCCGATAGCAAAATTTCTTAACTGGAATATTGAGACAATCTACTCAGTAAAATTCCAAAAATTGGTAAAATTGGTAAAATTTCAGACCAAAAATGCCACTGTTTATTTTGGAGCAAATCTTATTGATATGGCTTTGAAAAGTCAAATTAGAATCAATAACTAATCCCAAGAAATTATTGGATTCAACAGGAGAAATTTCAGTCATCACCTGGGACGCTAACATTATCAGAGGTATCTGATTTAGAATTGAGCATTTTAAACTTAATTAAGTTAGATTTATTAGTGTTTACAGAGATATGATTTTCTGATAACCAATGAAGTAAAGAGCTGCTCTGTATAAAAGTATCAATTTAAAGTTGCATTTGATTTTTGTTTGAAATAGAGACAGACGTATCATCAGCATAAAGACAAAGCTTGGCGTTATTTAGGCCTACACTCATATTTAGGTCATCAATAAACATAATAAATAAAACACGGCCCAGAATGGATCCTTGAGGTACACCTGTATTTACAATGACTTAATTTGAAACCTTCTTGCTTAGACACCCAAAATCATCAACATAAGGAATTTCAACAAATTGTTTCCATCCAATTAGGTAAGATGAGACCCAATCCAAAGCTCTACCTCTTATTTCAAATAAATCTAATTTTTTAAAAGAAGTTTGTGATAAACTACATCAAACTACAGTAAGATCAAAGAAAACCTGTATGCAATAGTATGCAGTCTCTTATCTAAGGCCGACGTAACATCCAAAATAAAACTGTACATAGCATTTAGTGTAGATCGATTTTTCCTAAAACCGTATCACTTATTAAAAAGAAAATCCCCTGATTTGAGAAAAGTCGTTAGCCTATTAAAGAAGTTTTTCAAAAATTTTAGAAAAAGATTAGAAGATGGATATTGGACGGTAGCTTTCTGAATCATGTATCTCACCATTTTTGAATAAAGGCTTGACAGTTGAGATTTTTAAAGAAGAAGAAAATTTACCTTTTTCAAATGACTTAAGCCTATTAGCTATGTGAGCCAAAGGAGATGCAAGGAGGTCAGCAATGTCTTTTAGAAGACGCGATGAAACACCATGCAGAACTACTTTTTCTGAGGGACTGAATTACTTAAATGATTTCCCTCTCATCTGTAGGAGCTAAAAATAGAGAGTTCACATTTTGTTTCTTTTGAATGGGAACTCTACGCTGAGCAATACCATCATCAAGAAAAGCTGTACACAAACCAACTTCTGCAAAGTGTGTATTCAATGTTAGAAATAAGGAAAGAGTCATTTTCAAGTCTATCATCTGATGGTTTGGAGAAATCCTAGAAAATGAATGACTAATTTTCCCTGGAATGACATCATTTATAATATTCCAGACTGCTTTTGACCTATTTTTTTGCCCCTTCAATGTGCTTCTAAACTGAACTAGCCTTATCAGATCTGACCTCATCTCTAAATTGTTTCTTCATACAAATATATTGCCTTCGTAAGGGGTTAGAAGACTAGGCTGAATTAATCCAGTTAACCCTAACCTATTGGGACCTTTTCGAAATTGAATGTAACTCAAAACCCTAAAAAAAATAAATCATAGATAAACATAAAATAAACTAAACCAGATTCATTATAAATAAATTTATTTCTTTAGAAATTAATTCATGAATAGACATATCTCTTCAATACACATATTCCACTAACATGGAACAATTTAAGTTTTTTTGTAAGTAAATGCATGTACTAGAGTTTCCTTTAATTTGAGCAATCTTTGATCAAATTTTATTCTAGGGTGGATTCCATTTGCACGAACTTTCGTTTTTTTTTTTTTTATGGAAAGGCCAAATCAAAATAAAAAGTTAATGTAGACATGAAGAAGTTAAACTTCTCATCCACATCCTCAGTTGGGAAAACATCCTTCCACATTTCATTTCTGAGAAGGAACCTACAGACACGAATTTTACACCTCAAGAACAGCTTTTTTAAAAGTAAATTTCGGAACTGAGAGTAAATATTGGCCATATACTATGAGAATTTTTCATATTTTTTGAAAAAAAATTTTAGCTGATTGATCATATTTTAATTTGTTTATGATTCTTATGACTCTTTTTGTAGTTTAAGGACTTGATCAAGATTTTGTTTACTGGTTGTGCCATATAAGCAAATACCATAAGAAATTAATTAATGTATATATGCATAATAAATTGTTTTTAATGTTTTTATATTTCATAAAAATTGCATTCTATTAAATGCATATATTTCTGAATTTATTTTAGGAATAATTTTTTTCTGTTCGTTTGTTCCAAGTTAAATTTTGGTCGATGTTTAAACCAAGGTAATTTGTGCTGTTTTGTTTTTCAATATTTTTATTATTAAGTATTATTTTATTTGGTATGTCTATTTTATTGCTTTTTATAGTTTTAAAATAAATTAATATTGTTTTTCAATATTTAAAGTTAATAGTTGAAGTTTACGATAAGATAGTACCTGAGGACCTCAGGAATTTTTAGAGCCATCCAAATGTTCCGTTTGCTTTTTAAAACAATAGCATTGTAAATCTCCAAATTAGGAAAAAAATCATGAAAAATCCAATAACAACAACACACAACAATAATTAACTCTCACACAACAATCAACTTATGTTCTTGATTAATTCCAATGGTATAAAAAGCTCTTGGAATTCAAAATTTTCCAGTAATTGCTTATGGCTTATTATTTATTTTGTTTTCTTCTTATTTATACTCTGGCTTTATGGAAAAATATTGTAGATGTAAAAATGTTGTTACCAACAAAGATTTTATATATTCAAAAATATTTAAAAACTTAACAAAAACTATTAATGAAAAATGTGTCGTATAAAAGGGTTTGTTGTGACAATGTTATTTAAATAACAAAACTAACAAGCTTATCACAGGGAAAACAACAACACAAAAATACATTAGTGTGTAGTTTATCAAAAGGTCAGTCATCAACACCACAATGTTATCACAGTAGGGTAAAGGTTGTCTCAGATACTTTTTATAGTAAACATTTTCAATTTATTTAATGTATGTAATCAAAAGTAACTTAAGACAATACATATCTAGTTAATATGCAACTAAAGTTTTTAGACATGATTCTATGAAATAATCTTACCGATCAAAGATGGTAAGTGTGGCTGTGTCGTAAGCCACGCTTGTATCTCTCCGATGTCTTCAACTCGCAACTTTGTATACCTCTTGAGCTCAGTCTCAAGATTTACTTTGTAAAAGGATTCTATAGCAACCATTTCTAGAAAATGAAATGTGGATTACAACATTTAAACATTGTTATATGTTATCTCTTGATTTAAGTCACATTTGTAATGTTAGGTTTTGTAATTTAAATATTTTGACAGTAAATATGTTAACACAATGAACGTTTTAATCATTTCAAAACGGATTATTAGTTAGAGAACTTCAAGTCACATGCATCCAGTTCTGATCTAGTGGTGTGTGCTTGGATAACTTAGAGCAGATACTGAAAAAACATTTTATGTAATATAATCAGACTAGTAGAGCAAGATGGTTTAACCCTACTAGTGGCAATCATCTACTTTATAGACGAATTTACCCCTCTCTGTGGTGGCAATCTTCTATTTTCTAGACTAAATCACTAACGAATCAGTATGATTTAGGTATCGATGTATTCAAGAGATTGTTATTGATATTTAGACATCGAATTATCGCTATTCAATAGTTGCCATGTGATGTAGTTTGTTTTGTTTTCATTTGTCAGCTATCACTCCAGCCAAATTGTTCATATGTGTGCTGCTTTAGTTATTTGTCTATAATTTTTAAACGGTTTCATAGACTTCAATAACCTTTATATTATCAGAAACTAGATACAATTTGACATATAATGGCTATCTTAATTTTTCAACTTCACAGCAAATGGAAATTTCACAAACATAGTCCCCCATTTTTTAATATTTAAAAACTAAAAAATTACAAGTACATTTTTAAAATCTTTTTCTAGTATAAATGTATACTATTTTTTTTTACATATTTGTCAGTTTTGCCACAACAAATAATTTTGTAAATACAGTCTTTTGTTGACATCATAAATGTATTCATTTTGTTTTATTAGCCTCCAGAACTGTTATATTATAGAAATAATATTGGTTAAGTTACCTTTTTTTTCCCGTCAACAGTTCTTCTTTCATAAATGTGCTATGTACATTTCAAAGCGTAGAGCTTCATCATCAGGCTTTCCAAAAACGTCACTATTTACATACTAAACATTAAAAACATTTAAAATATAAAGAGTTGGTGTCTATCGCCGGCCGGCAAATGTACTGTGTTAATATGTTTGAGTGTTTATAGTTTATATTTTAAATGTTTTTAATGTTTAGTATGTAAATAGTGACGTTTTTGGAAAGCCTGATGATGAAGCTCTACGCTTTGAAATGTACATAGCACATTTATGAAAGAAGAACTGTTGACGGGAAAAAAAGGTAACTTAACCAATATTATTTCTATCATAAATGTATTCATACATAGCATTCTGAAAATAGCTTGACTTATCAGACATTTATTGACTGAACAATTAATTAGTCTGTGCTCACTGCCAATGATATCTGGACATAGGCGAGAGGTAAAAAGGGGGCTCTTTTATGAAAACATTAGACTGCTCAAACGTCTTGATAAAGTGTGAAATCTATTTTATTATTATCAGCTGATGTTTATTATTGTAATATTCGTTATTATTAATATGGTTAGTAGCAACAATTTCACACACACAGACTAATTAATTGTTCAATCAGTACTGAGAAACAATATTCAGTATTTTGGATTTTTATTAGATTTCAATGCAACTTATAATTATGCTTAAGTTATTAAGTTTTAAAACTGAAACTGAATACAAAAATATATTTTTGAAGTTATACTTCTTTGCGCCCGTTAGACACTTTGGGATGGGATGTTGGTCGAGAAACCGCGTCACGCTGAAAAGTAAGAACAAATTTTTAAGAACTATCGATTAATCGATTGTTAATCGAAGAAATTTAATCGAAGAAATTACTGATAATGATAATATAGGTGTATAATATAATAATGAAGTCACGTATAATATATTGAAGATAAATATATTGAATAATATTGAAAAATGTCTTATATTTCATTTATATATCCTGTCTGTTTGTGTGCGTGAGTGGGTGTATGAGAATGGCCAAAGAAGTATAACTTCCACCGTGTGGTCCGACGCACACCCAATTTTTTTTTATTTCAAGTAAGCGTTAACTTTGTTTTAATCTAACTCAATCATTTAATATAGTAAGTAATTCTTTCTTTATTTGAGTATGTAACATTAATAATGATAATAATAATGTTTGTTATTTCATTACATCATGATTTCAAGTAATTTTTATCTCACAGATGATTTAATTTATGATAAAATGTATGTTTGTTAATATTCCACTGTAACACTGATTGTTATCAGTAATATTCCCTTTTATTATGAGTTAACTTTACATTTTCCTAATTGCCTCAAAAAAACGAACAATATTTGTTTGGCAGGAAGAAAAAGTGAACTATTTCTACGAAATAATTTTATACATACCTCTCAAAATTGCTAGGCTACATGAGTATCCAGTTCTATTTTTTGTATGTACTCAAGGAAAAAAACTTTAGTAGAAAGTGAATAATTACCTTCAGCTGTCCCAACAAATATTTGACGCGCCCAGAAAATAAATTAGGTTTGAAAATGTAGGCTGTAGAGAGTTGTGCTTCAAAAGTAATAGAATATTACAAAATAGAGTATTAATAATATTATTGCCAACAAAGAGCTGACAGATACATTTCGGTCAGCTGTTAACACTCGTTAGCACTTTTTATGGAAGTAAACAAACATAACCAATTCCATAAACATGGTTTATTGAGGTTATAAACGTACCTCAACTATATCCCGTAAGAGAGCAGTGCGACTGTGCTGGCCGACGACGACGGCTGTACAACGAACGCTCAATCGTGGACGTGAAGCGCTGCGGTGTTGCTGTCACGTGACCCAGCCCACTGACCTTGAAGACTCAGACTGATCGATATTGTGACGTCATTTCTACCTAACTCAAATCGTCTTTCCTTGCCCAATTCCGTTCAAAAGTGATGCGTATGATCAATTGATCATAGTAATAATGATTCGCTGCCTCTAAGGTCAGGCAGGTATTTTTGTTTTATTCGGACGTCTTGATTGGATATGTGAATATGTCTAGCTAGGCCTAGTAATTTTATTTTAAACGCAGGAAATATTTTCTAATATTTATGTTCCAGGAAATCTCTGCGTTATTTAGGCGTTCTCACATTACTTCACGTCAGGTTTATAAACCAGTTTTCAGTATTAGACTAAAGGACGTGCGTGTTTAGTCAAGTTTATTACAGACTGGACAGGGATCTGAATTCGTAAAATGTTCTCGATTTACAAACAATCGGGACTTTATATTCAAAGTTGCTTCAATACTAAATATTTTTTGTTGCATGTCAAATTCAGTATAATTCATTAACCTGAAGATAAAAGAAAAATGTTCAAACAACTGCAACTGTTGTTCTTCTAATGAAACTTGGTAATTTTTTGCAAGTTTTACCAACTATAACCATCATATTAAGAGACTTTATAATAAATGTGGCCTTTGAGATTCGTGTACGGTATATGAGAAAAAATAGAAAAATAAAGTATCTAGAACTAAAAACGTTGTAGTGCTCGTTATTGTAACGTTAGCCTGTATTGGACTTTAAATAATTAGCACTAATGTAATCTAACTACAGTTTAAAACAAAATTTATTATCTTGAGAGTGTTCATATGCTGAAGCAGGAACCATGTTTGTATTGTACTAGAGTTGCATGTTTCTTTAACGTATTTGTGAAGATTAAAGCAATAAAGACGCTTTGATACGAGTGTGGTAATTGTTTGTTATTAGTTCCACCAGACATATTTTCTCCGCAGTCCTTATAGGCATAATTGTTGGCGGATTTTTATGTCCCCCCCCCCCAATAACTTGGTTATACAGTAGTTGGTGTTGGTATTCAGAATTATGGCCGTTTAATTAAAGTTAAGTCAGTGTATTGTGTGTAAAAATCGATAGTGATATGGTGAGTGGGTGGGTGGGTAAGTAAGCACAGTAGACAGATCCAACCTAAACAGAATTTATGTTTTTTTAACCAGTTTTATCTGTTTTGATTTAAATTATTAAAACTGTTTTTAACAGTTTTTAATTAAGTTTAAGTTACAACGTTGGATTGTACTTATAAATACGTCATTAGGTGAAACGAAGAGAGGGAATGTCGATTGTTTGTAGGTGTATCGTAATCGATAACATACAAAGCCCATTAATACGGGACAATCGTAATGGAGTAAACAACAAGCGAAAGGAAAAATACGCGGCCGGTAACGACATTAGCTCCGTTAAGTCGTAACCGGTGGGACAAATAGACTCATTATGACAAATACACGATCAGAAACACGTAGTTTATGTTAACCAGTAATTGGCGATCGGTTATTGTGTTATACCATACCAGTAAGTGGCAATCGATAGTTGGAAACTACGCAAACATAACCTATATATTAGCACGTGAACGTTTTTGGAAGCAAAATGGCGTCAACACAAGCATTAAAAACAGCCTTTAAATATTAATTTTGATCAAATGACAGTGAGAACTGTATATTCACGATAATGGACATAGTCGATATCAAGAACTAGCTACCCACCAGATAGACGCACGTGAGCTCTGTAGGCTCAATCGATTAAAGTCGTTGATACAAACAATGCTAAAAGAATTAATGACATACAGTAGAGATATCGACGTTTTATAATAGAAACTATACCATCAGAAACACGTGGTCGTTGATAAAATAATAATTGGTTATTAGAGAGATAAATGAAATAAGTAGTTGTCTTATTGTAAGTTCATTCACCGTTCATCGTTCATTCTTTAGCCTCTGAACTATTAAGGCGTTACCATCCAAAGGCCATATTATTCTTTCAACTTACATTCATATAACACTACATGTTATTGTAGCCAGACGCTAACTTTGTCATACTTAATTATTTTGCATCCTTTAAATTATTATTACTTTTTCTTTTTAAATGAAACATATTTAATAATTCCACAATTTAAAATTTTGTATCTAATGCATTTTCGCCAGTTACGGCACCTTCAGATTATAATAAACAAATTAGACAATAAATTGAAAATTGTGGAATTATTAAATATGTTTCATTTAAATCCATCCAAATTCCACCAAGGACCGAATAAAGAATACTTTTTGTATATCTGTATATGCCAGTGGCATTTTTATCTTACTTAGTCTACAAACGTTGTTATGGGATAACGGTCCAAACCCAAACTCTTTTGGTCAACTCTTGGAGGTTACAGTAAGTCTGCAGAGGATATCGGCCATATTAGTTTTCATCCCACAAGAGCAATGTTATTTTCGAACCGGACATAATTTCACGCGTATCCATATTAAACAGATTGTTTTCAAACAAATTGTATTTGATCATGAATGAAATTCAGCGTTGGGATTGCTTTGCAAATTCCTAATTAGTTTTTTAGACAAAAATATAACAAATATTTAGTTTGACATTTTTATTTTCATCTATTTTCCAAAACTAGGCGCATGTATTCAAAAACAAACCCAACATGTCACCTCATACACAACCTTTGGTCAGGAAAAAACAAAAAACATATAAATTCGCAAATAACATTTTTCTTATGGGATTAAAACCAACATGGCCGACAGCCTCTGCAGACCCTTAAATGTTTTTGTTTTCATTTTGTGATGAAAACCTATATTTATAAAATTTAAATATTGGTAAATACAATAATTCTTATATTTCATTTGAAGACATTATCTTGTTACTACTATCAACAGTATTATAGTTGAATAGTATAACAGATTTACAAACTATAATACTATAAAAATTTGAATATTAATAGTCGTATAAATATTATTTGTATGTGCAGACTATAAAATAAAAACTATAACATAAAACATTATAAAGCCAGTTAATATCAGTTTGATAAATTACAACGATCTAATTAATGAAACGATATGTACAACGATCTATTTGTCAAGGTTGTTTTCAGTTTCACGCCTATGTTTGTTACTATGAGGCTATCTGTGTGTATGTTTCTGTCATGGTCTACTTGGTTTCCATGACAAAACTGTATAATGTAGCAACTTTCCTTTGCCCAACAATGTTATAATTCAGTTGTTCATTTCATTCACCTAGAGGGAAGTGGAGAAACATCCTAAAACAGTACTCACTTTTAACTGTTTTATTTTATGAACATTTGGGATCTTCTAATTTTTAAGCTATTTACAATAGTTAATTCATGATTTGAGGTTGGTAATGAAATATTTATAGTAAATTAAAGTTACTACGGACAATTGTGCTATTACGTTAAGAAATCGTATTGTAGTAAGGCGCCAATAATCCAAATGTACAAAATCCGAACTTCTTCTGACGATTAAGTATTACTTCCTTCAGCTCTCTTTAGTTAGCAGCCATAAGTCTGGTTGGCAGCAGCTCCTGACGCTTCTCGGTTGTCCGCCTTTGCTTCAACTACCAGTAGAAATTACACCTCATATCCTGTTGTACCTGCTTCTTGTACTCGAGTATTGGTCTTCCTCAACAACTTCTCCCTTCTGTAGCTCCTTCGATTATCTTTTTTAACATACTGTCATATCTGATTATGTGGCCGATCTACTGCACTCTTCTCCTTTTAATCCGTTCCATTAAGCATCTTTCCTCTCCTACTCTATTGAAAACTTATTCGTTTGTTAGTATTTTTCTCCACCTGATCTTTAACATCCTTCTATAGCACCAGACTTCAAATGCAGCCAATCCTCACTCTTCTCTCATACTCACTGTCCAAGATTCATTTCCACAGGTTGCAGTGTTCCACATGCTGAAGTGAATAGGCTTTTCTTTTTATTAAATGCATTTTTAGCATGAGCAATTCTGCTTACAATATCCCTACAGTTTTTTCCATAATTTGTTATTTTACTGCCCAGGTAATTTAACTCATTCACCTGTTTTATTACTCCATTCCTCAGTATCACTGGTATGCTATCCTCTCTGTTTCTACTGCATACATACTTTCAACTATTATGTTACATTCAGTTAATTTTTATTTTTTCAACAAACAAATGAATCAGTTTAGTGTTAAAGACAGTGATGTCATAAGAGTATGTAAAGCAGCCAGAATGGCGGCACTGGTGGCGCAGTGCTGTAACCCAGTTACTTTGGAACAAAGTGTTTTGGGAAATTCTAGACGATAGGTTCCATGCTCGGTCCTCTTAATACCAACACGGCATCCACTCAGTGGTTGCTATCGACGTGGACACTAATAGAGAAATCTGGGGTGTCCATGTTGGATGTTAGTCAAGGTTAGGATGTTGGGAAGGGAAGAACATTGAGTGTCAGACTTGTCAGTTAGCTGAAAATCATACCAACACTACGTGGTTCGGATTCCATGTAAAGCTGTAGGTCCCTTAATTGCCCTGGCTACTTGATCTATTCATAAATAGTTCTTTCTGAGCTGTCGAACTCAGATAGTAACAATGACTACACTCTTGATCTACACTTATCACACTCATTCACACCTCATTTTCACCCAAATCTATACGATCAGCGTCTTGGATATGAATAATAATAAAATGAAGTATGTGTATATTTCGTGACACTTAATTGAACAATTGACTTACTAGCAGAGAACAAGTGTTGAAGCTTACACAACTCAAAAATAACAAGTTTTTAAGGGTATAATTAAAATATTATGTTCACATTTTTTAAGTGGGAGACAACTTTAACTTGTGACTGACACCATCTCCGAAAGAGGGGATAATTGGTGAAAATGAATTAGTGAACATGATCGTATGTGTGAATGAGGATTTTGTGAGATGAACGTGGTCAAATCTCATTTTATAACTGGACTCATAAAATGTGACATTTGCAATGTATTGTATCTGTATAATGCATTTAATAGATTGATTGATTGACTGGGCTGTAGTAGCACAATAGATTTACCTTTTTTATAAGATTTGTAGCAATTTCTCATTTACACTTATTGAGCTTAATCGCTATTTTCTAATGACACATATCTGTATGAGGGCTACTGTATAAAAACAAATTTAAAAGCCAAATGAGCAAATCAAATTTAGAGAAAATATGTTTTAAGTCATAGGTGAGGTGAATGCATGCTGAGTCTGTAGCCTGTATAGGGCAGAATAGGGTTAACAAGGGGATTAACTGTATAAAAGAAAATAATAATAAATAAATATGTTGGGCGTAAAGATAAGCGAAGCATATTTGAACTCCATATTAGTGAATTATAAGTGAAATGAGACTAAGGCCAAGTGCAAATTTATCATCTATAAATAAGATAACTTTTTTTATTATATCATATGTGTGACCGCAGCTAACTTCTGTTATTGTAGTTATTTAAAAATACACCAAAACTAATATTTATTAGCGTAGTTGGTTGAAGCCCAGCTTTTATAAGCTAAAGGTTGTCAGTTCGATCTCAATCAGAGTCATAACAAATTAAAAAAAAAAAAAAACAGCTGATTACCACCAGCTGTTCATTTGTCATTGGACTATTAATTAGTGATACTTTCTAAAGAATAGATGGCTTTGTTTTGTAACAATGATTACATACACCCATCTACACTCATCACACTTATTCGAAATTCATATTCGCCCATATCTAAATGATCGGTATCTTAAAAATAAATATTAATAGGCAAAATAAAAGTTTATGAAAATAAAAATCAATATTTTAGCTTTTAAGCTAAACATGTAAAATCAAACTAAATGTTTACTACGAGATGAATTGGCCAGTTACAATTTTTTTATTATATATATTTTCTTAAATCTAAATTCTAATTCTAAAAGTCGTTAACTGGACAATTTTAATCTTATTTTCTTCAAACTGGTGATGGAATTTGATAGTTTAGTAACTGTTCGTAAAATCAAAGGACTCAAAGTTGCTAATTAAAGAAACATTGTATTTGTTAAAGACTTATTTATTTAATATCATCTGTTTATTTGTTGAATAAAACAAATAAAGTTATTATAAAGACTACTAACGATATGAATCCAATAATCTCTTACAACTTTTTTGCTATACCATTTTGTTGGTAATAATATTTATCTAATTTTCATCGTCACAATTCAAGACCAGTGCCCAGTGATGTCACTTTCTACATCAACATAATTAAAAGGCTAGATTGGTTTCATTCCACTTTCTAGTTTGTATTGCCTTGTTAGTTTGTAAGTACTACACAGTCTAGTGTTTAGAATTTCCAGACTACTATGTAATTATTTTCCAGCTTAAAACGGTGAATCACTTTCATTAAATTATAGGCACTAATGTGTTTATAAACAAATAAAATAAAGCATTTTTCATTTCTATAATGGAATGAATAAATAATATCACTGTTAAAATTCCATTTCTTAATAAATCAATTAAGTTAAAAATTACTTGAAAAGTACTGGTAACAAATCTGATCTGTATTTAATTTTTGAGATGACTCTCAGTATTATAATTATTGTCTAACATGCGGTCCGTTCAATGGTTGCTTTCAACATGGACACTACTAGAGACGTTTGGAGTGTCCATATTGGTGGTAGTCAGTGTTCATATTGTGTAGGGGAGGAAACTGAGTACCAGGCTTGTCAATTAGCTGAAAATCAGACCAATACTACGTGGTTCGGATGCCATGTAAAACTTTAGGTCCCATAGTTGCCCTGGCTATTTGCCTATTAATAAATGGCTCTTTTTGAGCATAGGTCGATTTAAGTTAGTAACCAGACTTCACAGGTCATACACAATCATCCTAAACTCATGTAACTCATGTCTTAAAATTTGCACAAAGTTGTGTCGACGTCTCATATTTAAGAGAGAATTAAAAAAAATTAGAAGATGAAAACCGTATACTCTTAAAAATAATATAAATGCGTTATCGGTCATGGTGATAATTTATTACATAGATCATTTATATTTAAATTGAGTTTTTTTTTAAGAAGGACTTTGGCAAATTTTATACTAATTATCCAAAATTTCTTCACATACTGCAACAAATTAAGAACAACTGTTATAAGGGTTGCCCTAAAATCTTGTAAATGGAAAAATACTACAGACTAAATCTATGGAGGTGTACATTTAGATCCTTGGTCTGATACTGGTCATTAAGTTTGGCCTTCCAGCAGACTAGCACACTTATCAAGAAGTTTCCCTCAAGTATGAGTTGCTTCTACTAGTAATTTGTAGTTATCCTTGACTCCAGATGTCCTGGTGAAGCAAGTTCCTCCAGATCCTTGTCTTAACCGGTTAAGAAAACTCACTTTTGTTAATTGCTAACTGTAGTTACTGCTGATGGTTCTTGTTAAAATGTTATTGCATAACATACTTTCATGTTGTTTAGAGTTTCTTTAGGACAGGAAAGCAGACTTCCCTTTTTTTAAATTCGTTTGTTAAGTCCTTTGTAGGTCAACACATACAAAGAGGGTAAAACAAAACAAATAATTATTAGTGAATAACTGTTTTATTGAAAAAATCCTATTTTCTGTAACTTACAAAAAATTTTTTAAAACAGTAAGGCTGCTTTCCTGTCCAAAACAAAACTTAAACAATTCAAGCACTTGCCCTGTGGTGGAATACTTTCATATTGTACGCAATATTAATTTTAAAATCTTGGACTAATATTCGACCAATTTCCAATATATTCAACGTTTTATTTTTTACTTGTATTGTGACCCAAATTGTGGGATCATGTAAAATGATTTGAGGGCCCTTGAACAAAATTTTAACTTTCATTTTTGATTATGTCTGTTTCATCAGTGGGAAGAAACCTAATCTAAGTTATATTGCTTGTCTAAAAACAACACAGGATCAGGATCAACTTACAATTTGATACATGAGATGCCAGAGCAATGTCATACAAACTTAAAAACAAAATAACTAAAGAAACGTTAAAGTAGAAACCCTAGAATAAGTAAAATTTAAATATCCTACTAAATAAAATAACTAAAATTTGATAAAAAATTAAACAAGTTTTAGAGTTTTGCTGGATTTGATTAAAAATTAATCGAAATGGCATCTAAAGCAAATGTATATTTCTTTTGCATGCCCTAGGTTCAGATGAACTCATATATCATAGTAACTTGTCAACATATAAGACAAACACATATATGACATTAACACAGTGCAGTAACTGCAATCCTCTGCCTACGCAACGCAACTAATACTTATAGACACCTATAATATGGTTTGACTGGTGACCATTCTACCAGTTGTACAAAACACTTGTATGTAATGTAGTCATTGACTGACAGTGTGACAATCATGTTGTGACAAGGACAGATAGTAACATGTCAATGTGTTATCAGCTGCATAATTCTATTTTCCTTCTCATACCCCACCTGTTATCCATTTGCTTTCCACCACAAGCTGTATCATTACTAAAATGTTTAACTCGAAAATTTAATAAAAAACTTTAAAGCGGGACTTTAATTTGGTGGAAAAAATCTATTAGAAAGTGTTATTCAGTTTAAAAAATAACTAGTTCTAACTTTAATTTTGTGAACATAAGTACGAATAAAAATTTATTAGTAAAAGTTCACATCAAAGCATAAAATGATAATGAAATATGGTAACATACATGCTAAAAACATGACAGTTACAAAATAAAAATGTACTACCGATCTTCATAAATCAATTATTTAGGAACTCTGAAATCAATATTAACAGGTGTTTGGCAAAGGTGTACATGTAGTATTGTAAATGTTTCTAATTCAATGAGAAAGGAAGCCATTTAAACCCTTCCTGGTTTGTTTAAAACGTTAGGACCTACTGAACAAGAACTTGTTCTGTATCGGCTTGGTGGCATTGGGTGTCATGCCTTCTTGGCCTTCGCACTGGAATATATTTGTTTATATCAAGTCTTTTCCTTGTACCAATGTGTACTGTAACAATTTCGTTTTCCGCTGTACAGATCTAAGTAGAGCGGCCTAGTCTTAAAAAAGTTGTTTCTATAAAAAAATAAACCATCTGGAAATTAATATTGTCTATATATTTTCGTTTTCTTAACAGTACGATGAATCAATCCAAAAAATGTCAGTATATACTGTAAAACAATCACTTGTAGTAGAAACCATAGTTATAACTAAATTATTTAAAAATAACTAAATTATTTAAAATGATATGAAGTCATAAAATAGAGATGAAAGTATAAATTTATTCTATAAATAGTAAACATTTTCTTTCAGACAATATTTTAATAAACAAATACAAAATTGAAAATTTATTTAATTCGCCCATCTATTTTTAGAACTCCTTTTGTCTTACCTTTATATATTTGTTTTATAAAGTTTTGTACTGACTCAATATTTTTTTATTTTTATTTGATACACTAGTAGTGTAGTGTTGTAATCCAGGTACTTTTAGCAAGGTACAGATGGAGCCAACCTGCAAATTGTTAGGGATTTACTTCTAGCCAGCTCCAAAAACATTGGCATTCTCATATAGGCTAGAGTTATTAATCAAAGTTTCATCCTGTGTTAGATGAGATATGCATTCTCCACCCTCACCTGCCAACACTGCACAGAATGCTGCATGCTTAGCAAGTTGCCCAGAATTGTATTTTGCATCAGAAAAATTTTTATGTTGACCTTTAGAAAATGGCCTCAACCTCACTTGTAATAAAACTTAGAACTCTTAATGCAGGCAACATTATTGCTCCACATGGTTCGAATTTCATAATTGAATTTAGGCCATAATTGTTTTCATGGGCTACTCATAATTTCCGATGGCCTTGACCGGAAGGTTTTTACGTTATCAAAAGAAAACGGCATCAAACAAAATTGAGTGATGCTGTTTCTTGGTTGACCGTCTGAACGATCCCATCCTTGCATGCAGCTTGTTCATGGTGGTGGTTCGGAAGTCACCTATAAGCCGTTGGTCTTCAAGTTAGAGCTTCGTAGAGCTATCTTCACCTGTACTGGTAAAATAAGACATTGTTCAATTTTTTTAGGCTCCTCTGCTGCCCTGATCAGTACCTCTTTCTGAATCTGTCTCAGTACTGTACTACTTTGATTTTAATTTCTATATAGCATATGTAAATGATAAGTAGGAACCTTTTTCTAAACAAAGTTTTTATTGCAGTAAAATACATATTTTAAAAAAAGTTCATAATAGTCAACAACATTATAGAATTCCTTCATTACTCAAATATTGTTAAGTTTACTTCTAAAATTATCTTTTTGAAGGGCTGGTAGGAGGTTGAACAATATGTTAGGACGTATTTGTTCATTAGTTGTGTTGTGAAGACCGAGCTGTAGTGGGTTTGTACTAGATTAATAAAACTCAATTTTAATGACAAAAGTTGATGTTTCAAAATTATAACTTAAGGGAATTATTGAAATACTTCATTTAAAGACATTCATAACACATGTTATCCTTGTTGTTAGTCCATTGTTTGACCACTAAATATGAATCTATTTACTCAATTATTGTTGCTGTTTATTGTTCTTGACTTTGTTCTTTACATCATCTTCCTTATTTACAACAGAAATCATATTCTCTACTGCAGCATTTGAAAGAATTATTCATTATAAAAGCATATTTAACAGATATTTATCTCTTTCTTTCGCCAGAGAATCAAAAACGAGCTGTATTTCAATTTCTATCTTGCCAGTCAGTAGCGTTTCCTTTATTTGCATTTCACAGAAAAATGTTAGCACTGCTTATTTCATGAAACTGTGTTACAATTCTATATATGTGTGTGAGGTAGTTTTAAGCTATTTGTATCTTTGTAATTCCCCTCAGAGCTCCGCCACCAAAGTCGTTTAGTTACTGTGTTACTCTGAAGGAAGAAAACACCAGATATGGCCATTTAGAGCTAGCCTCATTTGTATTTTGTTGAAACGCTTACTCCATATCTGATGTTACAGTAATTTTAACAATGATTATTTTCCATAGTTAATGTTTGTTTTTTATGTGTTCTAGTATTGTTTACTCGCTGTAAGGTTATATTTTTTTTTTTTTTTAATTAAAAGAGTTTCTTTTGCATTTGAATATTTTCAACGGATCTTATGTTTTGTCAGGCTTATAGAAATTTTTTTTACTAAGTTTTAGGTTAGGTTTAAGGGCACCAGGCCAGGAATTAGTATATTCCTGTATTACTTTTAATTAGTAGTATGTTACTATTACTACTCTGGTATTAGTGAACTTGTTTTCTAAGGTAAGTTTGCTGATGTCCTCTCTCTTCAATATACTTGTTACTAGGTTTATATTTTTAACCCACAATGAAGCATACTTGGAATGAAAATATGGACTTTTAGGAAAGAAGATGAGAACAGTTTGTTAGCAATAGAGATGTTGATTTGGAGAAGGATGAAAAACTAGAATAGGGAGATAGAGTGTGAAATTAAGAAGTAATGAGGAGAGGGATGAAGAGAGGGAAATACTTAAAACTATAAAAAGAAGAAAATTGGATTGGTAAGGACGTGTGATGAGAGAGAGTCTGTTGAGAACAAATATAGAAGGAAAAGTTTGATGAAAGAGAAGAAGAACAGTGTAATGGATCAAAGGGAATTGTTATATAACAACACTTGGAGAGCTGCAGCAGGGCCTACCTAAAGGCAAACACCCTTGATTATGAAAGAAACAAAGGTTTTTACTTTTTAGCTAGTAAACAATAACTTTTTTTCTGGTAATATTTTGAAAATGTAAAAAGTGGTTACTAAACTAAATTTAATAATTGTTTTATTATTTTAAAATAATTGTTATTATTATTTTCCAAGTTTCATTAATAATAAATGGTTCCAAAGAATTGGCACTAACTTTCCCCTATATTAAACACTAAGAAATCAAAATTTTGAAAATTACCAGTTTGATTCCCAAATATGTTTTTTGCCATAACTAAAAAACTAGTCAAGTTAGAGACATGTGGTTTTTACTAAAATATTTTACATTGTAATACATATCTTTCCTGAAAATGTAAACAAAATTGTTAAGCCCCCTTTGAGAAAATTCTATTTTTGTATGTATTTTTACCTATATAAATAAAAAACTAAAATTTCAAAAAAGTGAAAAAATGGTCTGGAGCTATTGGCTAAATACACCTAACTACCAAATTTCATATAAATTGATCCATCCGTTTGGTCTCCAACGAACTGCACATACGGACAGACACCAACACCTTTTTTCCCAAAAAAACACTTTTGGGTTCAGGGGACCCTAAAATGGATTTTTAGACCAACTTGTAAAAAAATGTTTTGTATGATCACAGTACTTTCTCTATGCTAACGCATATGGGAGAAAGTAAAAATAACCTTTTTATGAGAAAGTGATTATATTAAACAATTCAAATTGGATTTTTTATGGCTCTAAATTTACTTGAAAAGCTCTATTTAGTTTAGATTTATATCAATAGGGTAAATTTAAATAAAACAATAATGCTGCAACATTTATTGACTTAGATAGCTTAAACTAAATAATTAAATTAAGTACTTAAAACATTTAAACTTCAATTATAGTTTATCAACTCCCTAATTGTTAATTTTTTGCTGGTCTAATTTCAATATTTTGCTGTTTGTGTTGCCCCTTCAGATGTAAAGATACAGCATGTACTACATGCCGGTGAGTTAGTAGCATACACACATTTATTGAAGGCACCATTAATTTATCTCTGACAATATTTTATGTTAATAGACAGTATTTGTACATTTTAAATATTCCAGATTAGTAAAAAATTGTGTAGTTTATCTCAAAATAGAATTTGTTAACTGTAATTGTTGGATGAGGGAGACAAAGGTAGTTGGACATTTGCCATCATTATGTGAAAAATAACAATCACGACGTTTCGATTTGGTAAAACCCAAACCTTTTTCAAGTGCTAAAAACTTAATTACATCTACACAAACATGTTATAAAACTACGTTCTTAAACTAATAAACTTATCTACTTTAATAATTATCTACATTTTAACCTAGATCCTAGAATGGAGTACAACAAAATGAACTTCTACTAAATATAAAAAATATTAACAGGGTTAAATTAATATAGCCAAATAGGCGCTGTCAAGGTCACAATATCAACGAAAAAAAGTAATTGTAATTGTTGATTGTTAAAAAATTATTTAAACTAAATTTAAGATAGAATTAAATCAATGTAGATAACATTTAATAGTGCACAACATATCTTGGTTATAAAACTTATGAACTTCAGAAATAATTAATGAATAATAGACCATTTACGAATAATAATTTAGTAAAAACATAACTAATTTCAGTCCTTTAAATGCAGTTTTTACATATTACTGTATTTAAGTTTTAATTAATAATCTAGAGATTTTCACCCAAATTGATTTATTGCACACTTCCTTTAACTGATGCAATTATTAGTCATATGGTTATTAATTAATTATACTTTCTAAGGAAACAAAAATTGCATTAGATCATCTAAAGTAATCAAACTGTTCACAATTAAAACGATTTAATGATGGTGCCTCCAGATAAAATAAATATTATAGTTTGAAGTAGGAATTAGTAAAAACTAAATTCCATCTGTAAGATAATGTTTTTATTACTGAAATTAAAGCAACAAAATATTTATTCGCTATAGATACAGTCATTCGATAATTTCTTCACCTGTTGTGATAGTGACTTACAAATAACCTCAGTTTGTAACAATGACTACAATAGCTCATCTATACTCATCATACTCACTCAACGTGCATATTTGCCAATATTTTGACAATCGGCGTATTAAGAACAAATAAATAAGGTAGAATTTTAACTTAGCATATTTGCACAATTAATTAAACTTGAAATGCTTATTTATATAGTTCATGTTCAATTTTTCTCATAGTTAGTTGAATGCTTAAGGGTTTTTAAAGGCAAAAGCAGATTTTTGTCACGAAACTACACCAGTAAACTTCTTAACAACACTATTCTTTTTATAAACACAAAAATCACCAATCTCATATTTGGTTTTCTACCTTGAAACGAACAAATGTATTTTATTGGAACCAACATTAGAAAATGTTAAAAACTAAATTGAAGTCTTTTCTTTATACAGGGGTCCTTAGTTTTATGTATTTTTTCTTAAATATGATTATACAGTATCTACTGCGATATTTTGGGGAAATATCAAATTGATGGATCTTAACACACCAAAATGGACAAATATTTTTAGGATTATCCAAATATTAAAAACAAAAGCTTAGTTTTAATATTTAAAGGGCATGTAAACCTCTGTTGGGTCTAAAGTAGTTGAAACCAGATTGTAGAAGTGTATATACAAGGCTATTTTCTCTTTGTAAAACAGTTGTGAAATATTATAATAAAATACCGTCACAGAGATTTTTTTACAACCAAGTTCCTCATTTTATCAATTCAATTTGTTTGGTGACTGAGTTTGAATCTCCTACCCATCATTAATGTAATTACGTTAGTTAGTTCTTCATCTCAATGAGATTCTTAAATATTGATCTTACCAAGGTCCTGGTAATAAAATAACTTGCCACAAATACTTCAGGTTATATGTCCTCCAGAGTTTCACATTGCAGAAGGATAGGCAAGACAGGCTGCTTAAAAGTTTAAGGATGTCTTATTTTATCAGGCAATGTTAGGGTTAAAAGCACTCTACAACACTTAATCTGCGGACCAACGGTAAAAATTGAACTCCGAAGCTCCACCAGTGGCCGGGCAGGTGAGCTGCTTGCAAGGATGATATCTCTCATCATGCACCCATCCAAAGAACAGCCACGTTTGATGTTGCTTGTCATAACATCAGAACCCTCCAGTTAAGGCCATGGGCAGAATCTTCTTGAATTTTCAGCTAAATAACTTTCTATCCCCATTTTGTATAGTGAGTTCTTAAATGATTTAATTTGTGTTTGACAGTCTAAACAGGCTTCTGGTATCAGACCCTATAGTTGTAAGAAAAGGTCTGTGTTGAGTCGTTTTTGCATAGATATGTGAAGATTCAACTATTGGAAACATAAGCGGGGAATGGCAGATGATCAGTCAATCAGATTGGGGGAGTCAACATTCAAACTATGAATCACATAGCTAATGATTGCCCATTGTGTTTTTTTTTCAGGGAGATTAGCTGGTCTTTATTTAATTGGAGAAGCAGGTGTTGAGTGGTTACGAAACCTGGATTTAGCTCTGTAATCGGAGATATCTAAACACTAATACAGAAGTACCTTGACATGTAGATATTATTTATTGTTCTGATTTTAATTTGTCGGATACTTGTCATTTTAATGTGGAAGAAAACTTACTAACGCCGAGGTGTCATGAGCTCAGCGAGTGATGTGGTTAGCACGCAAATAACTATGAGTGGAATTGATCCACAAATGTTGGCCTATTGTTTGTTGTACAATTGAACATTTAAACTCGACTTTTTGACTTGAGTTTATTCGAATAAATGTTCACATAAAATTTTACCATTCACATAAACATACGACAAATTATAAAACATGTGAGAGTTGTTTTGTGTATATTTTACATCTGACTGGGTATTGGTCAAGGTCACATAAGTAATGTATCAATAAATCATATTTTGAAAGCCATACAATACATGTATTCATCGTTAGTAAAGTAATGAACAATATTTACCATGTAAATGAGTCAATTTACAATTTACCTGTTTTGTTGTTTCTGCATAAACTTAAAATGTTGGTGGTTCTCTGAAATAAAAACATAGAGGGATTGTAAGTATTGCTATCATTGCCATTGCAATGTTAAGGATGATTTTGTTCCCTCTCTAAGCTCGGTTTTCTTTTTTTTATATAATTAACTAGCACAGTTTAATCATTGTGTAACATAAATGGATACTCCTATGTTTAATGTTTTTCTTATTTGTATTGAAAACCCTTATTGTAAACGCATGTGTCAGTCAGGTTTATGGTCCCTGTGTCTACTAACAAAACTACTTAACTGTAGTGTTGTTTTCTCTATTTTACTATCCATTAATAACTTTTAATATTCCACTGTAAATCAGAAAACATTACTTTATCTACTGTACCTTTTTGTTCATTATAAATAAGCAAAACAAATAAATTGTTTGACAACCGCTAATAATCTTATTTTTCTATTCAAAGAAGGGAGATTTCTTTTTTAAGTCCATAATATGTTTAAATACCTATTGTGGATTGTAAATTATTGCAATGTACATATTGTACACTGTAATATAATTTTCTTTCACCTCATCATGCAAGAATTTTAAGAGTTCAAAGAAAATTTTTTAATTAATCTCGATATTGAGATCCATGCTTTGATTTGTGAACAATTCCATATTCCACTGGTTTACGTAACAACACCTTTCATGTCAAACTAATTGCTGCATAAATTCTTATACAAAATTTTCACATATATTGTATAGAGGCTACATAAGCAGATAGCGGGTTTATTGTTTATTTTTAAGATTGGTGATTTACGCATCAAAATTGTTCTACAACAAATAAGTATAGCACAGAAAAATCTATAATAGAACAAAATTAATTGAAGAAATTGTTCTATACTTGAATACATCAATATTTTCGGATCTTTTCCGTTAATTCACTACTATAACCATTACTCAGGTTAACCTAACATAACCAAACCGAACATAACCTAACCAAAGTAGTGAATTAACGGAAAAGTTCCTTATTTACTTTTAATTTATTCTTATGGATTGTCAAGAAATGAATCTCAAATGAGTGTGTATGACTTTAGTCCTTGTTAAAAGTCGGATTCTCAAGAAAGTGTTATTGATTAGTAGCCCAGTGACAAATGAATAGTACCTGGTTATCAGCTGATGGCTATAAAACTTCTTTTGACTCTGGAATCAAACTGAGAATCAAAGTTTATCTGATGAAGCTGGGCTTAAACCGATTTTGCTACCAACCAATTTGAGATAGTAATTCCTGCCAACCAGTCTCATTATTCTTTCATGCAATTGAGATGACTATTAATGTCAAACAGCAGCAATTTAATTAACAATACTAAATGAATCAGTTATTCTTTGCCCATCTGTCATTGACTGCTAACCACATACTCGTGTGCATCATGTATGAAATCTAGCATCTCCTTGGACTATAACAATTGGCTCAATTGACCTGTGAACTATGAATTCATTGCTAGTTTCTCAACAATACACAGATGTAGTTCCCATAAGAAACCGTTGTTAAAATGCACTTAGATATAGTCTGTGAATAAGGATCGGTGTAGACCATCATAAATAGTTTGTTTGAAATAAATAATGTTTCATATTACTGACTTCTCTTCAGTAAGCTGAGGTTAAAATTGCATCTGTTTTATTGACTATTGGCTCCCAGTTGAAAATAACATTTCCCTTCATCAAGCAAGGTTTGCTTTTTCAACGTTTGTAGCGTTATCAACTGGTCTTTTTAACCACTTTGAACACTCTCTGGCCAACATTAAATCAATTTATTATGCTCACTTGACTTTGATCTAGATTGTCTATTATCAAATAAGTGTCCATATAAATTGAGAAGCATATAACAATTGTATTTATAGAATGTTGGTATTGACAACTAAGTAATTTTGTGTAAAATTAGAAATGTGGCTACTACGAGTTTTTTGCTTAGAATGGAATAGCATAAGGTAAATCATTTGTAAAAAAGGTAAAGATTTTTCACAATAGGACAAGTGTCTGAATTATTTAGGTTTTCTTTGTCAAAAGCAACAAGTAAGTTTTTATTTCTACAAATTATTAATAGAGTTCTTGTCTATTTATGTACAAGTTGTCTTTAATCTTTCACACACGGTTTGCGTCACGTTGACTAGTTGGACCACTGCCACCACTTTCATTTTTAGTAACTTTCAATGATACAATTCTTCAAATATATTGGTTATAGTATAGTTTTCCACTCTAAATTTATTACTTTTTACGAAAATCTTAAAAGAAATTTACAACTGTGTTAGAAATAGTACAGTTCATCAGTTTACTTTCTCGAGCTTTCATTTGTTTACATTACAAGGCTGTAAGTAGGATTATTTACGCCCTTATAATTAAAAAAAAGTAGTCACTAATTAACAACCAAAACGCTAGCAGCCATGTTGAGATACAAAGTTAGCTTATAAAACTAAAAAAACCTTACCTTACCTAACAGGCTATTCAAACCTCAGAAGGTTTTTGGCCTCACCAACAATGTCCCATCTTGGTCTTGCATCAAGCCAGCATCTATCCCCATTCTTTTCATGTCTTTCCCAATTTGGTCTTTCCAGCGTAGACGTGGTCTTCCCAAAGGTCACTTTCCTCATGATCTGATACAGCTTTTATCAGTGTTTCCTCTTCTCTTCTTGTCACATGGCCTGCCCATCGTAATCTTCTACTTTTGATCTGTGTTATTATGCCTGGGTCTTTGTAAAGTTCTCTTAGCTCTTTGTTGGTTCGAATCCTTTATATTCCCTCGTTGTATACACAACCATAAACACATCTTAAAATTTGTTTTCGAACACTATCAGCTTTTTTCAGTTTGCTTTGAGATTACCCACACTTCTGAGCCATACAAGACAACTGGTTGTATTACCCACACTTCTGAGCCATACAAGACAACTGGTTGTATTACCCACACTTCTGAGCCATACAAGACAACTGGTTGTATTACCCACACTTCTGAGCCATACAAGACAACTGGTTGTATTACCCACACTTCTGAGCCATACAAGACAACTGGTTGTATTACCCACACTTCTGAGCCATACAAGACAACTGGTTGTATTACCCACACTTCTGAGCCATACAAGACAACTGGTTGTATTACCCACACTTCTGAGCCATACAAGACAACTGGTTGTATTACCCACACTTCTGAGCCATACAAGACAACTGGTTGTATTACCCACACTTCTCAGCCATACAAGACAACTGGTTGTATTACCCACACTTCTCAGCCATACAAGACAACTGGTTGTATTACCCACACTTCTCAGCCATACAAGACAACTGGTTGTATTACCCACACTTCTCAGCCATACAAGACAACTGGTTGTATTACCCACACTTCTCAGCCATACAAGACAACTGGTTGTATTACCCACACTTCTCAGCCATACAAGACAACTGGTTGTATTACCCACACTTCTGAGCCATACAAGACAACTGGTTGTATTACCCACACTTCTGAGCCATACAAGACAACTGGTTGTATTACCCACACTTCTGAGCCATACAAGACAACTGGTTGTATTACCCACACTTCTGAGCCATACAAGACAACTGGTTGTATTACCCACACTTCTGAGCCATACAAGACAACTGGTTGTATTACCCACACTTCTGAGCCATACAAGACAACTGGTTGTATTACCCACACTTCTCAGCCATACAAGACAACTGGTTGTATTACCCACACTTCTCAGCCATACAAGACAACTGGTTGTATTACCCACACTTCTCAGCCATACAAGACAACTGGTTGTATTACCCACACTTCTCAGCCATACAAGACAACTGGTTGTATTACCCACACTTCTCAGCCATACAAGACAACTGGTTGTATTACCCACACTTCTGAGCCATACAAGACAACTGGTTGTATTACCCACACTTCTGAGCCATACAAGACAACTGGTTGTATTACCCACACTTCTGAGCCATACAAGACAACTGGTTGTATTACCCACACTTCTGAGCCATTCAAGACAACTGGTTGTATTACCCACACTTCTGAGCCATACAAGACAACTGGTTGTATTACCCACACTTCTGAGCCATACAAGACAACTGGTTGTATTACCCACACTTCTGAGCCATACAAGACAACTGGTTGTATTACCCACACTTCTGAGCCATACAAGACAACTGGTTGTATTACCCACACTTCTGAGCCATACAAGACAACTGGTTGTATTACCCACACTTCTGAGCCATACAAGACAACTGGTTGTATTACCCACACTTCTGAGCCATACAAGACAACTGGTTGTATTACCCACACTTCTCAGCCATACAAGACAACTGGTTGTATTACCCACACTTCTCAGCCATACAAGACAACTGGTTGTATTACCCACACTTCTCAGCCATACAAGGCAACTGGTTGTATTACCCACACTTCTCAGCCATACAAGACAACTGGTTGTATTACCCACACTTCTGAGCCATACAAGGCAACTGGTTGTATTATGGTTTTGTAAAGCCCAATAACATCGGTTAGCAATTAATATTCTAGCATTTATTTCAGTTTCCTCTAGATTTTCGTGGTCAATATTTATTCCCAAATATTTAAATTTGGTAACTCTTTCAAAAGTAACATTTTCCTCATACTGACCCTGTACCGGCCTACCTTAAGATATTTTATTTTTTGTTCGTTTACCTCCAGTCCAACCTTTTTAGCTTCTTTTATCAGAGTTGTTGCCAGGCTTGTCAAGCTATTTTCATCTTCTGGTAGCAGTGCTACGTCATCTGCAAACGCTAAAACATTAACTTTTTCCTACTTCTATCCCTTGATCTTGCAGTTTAACCTTTTGTAGGGAACTTTCTAAAGCTAGATTAAATAAATCAGGAGATAGTACGTTGCCTTGCCTAACTCCAGTTAGTAGATTAAATTTGCTAGATAGTTTACTGTTGATTCCAACTTTGCATCTAGATTCTTCAGTGCATACTTTTGTCAAGTAATCAATTTCTCGGGGATTCCCAACTGTTGTAAATATTTCCATAGTTGAATTCTATTTATAATGTCATAAGCTTTTCTAAAGTCGACAAATAGGAGATAAACACATTTGTCAAACTCCCAGTACAGTACTTTGAAAGGGTTTGTCTGATAATGAAAAGTTGATCAGTGGTCGAACTTTGTCGACTAAAACCTGCTTGATGTTCACCAAGAATTTCATCTGAATATTCTTGAAGCCTCTTTTCCAGGATTTTGGATAATACTTTGTATGTGGTGTTGAACAAAGATATTCCTCTGTAATTGTTGCAGTCTAGCTTAGTTCATCCTAGCTATAGCATAACCAAAAATGACAAACAAACAAAAATAACATCCCACCTGGTTCCAGAAAACTGAAGAATCACACCGTTTTGTGCTCTATGGTTTTATAAAATATGTGATTTGGAAATGTTAAGGATAATACACCAGCATTTCCAGATTACACAGTTTTTTATATAGATCTCAAATTAATATCTGCCAACCATACTTGTACAGTGGTGTTAACCCACCTGCCCACCCATACAAGTCTGGTGATGTTGACTTACCTGCAGGTCCACATATTCAGTATTGGTGCTGTCTCAATATCTGTATAAGTCAATAACATCAAAGTACCATATAAGCCCAGCTTATCAATATTGTTAAATGTGAACAGTTTGATGTAAAAACAATTGTAAACTGGACAGTTGCATGTGGAACTTGAGTAGGTTACAAAATATCCAGGCAGAGAAATGTTGGCACTAGTGCTGTAGTGATGTAATCTAGGTATTTGGGGACAAAATGTTGTGAAAAAAAGAAGACAATAGGTTCTATGGTTGTTATGGTGTCAGTTCAATGGTTGCTATTTGAGTGGATACTATTAGAGAAGTCTGAGGTATTAGAGTTCAGTAGTAGTCAGTGTCTGGATGTTATGTACGAGAGAGAACAGGGTATCAGGCATGCCAATCAGCTGAAAATCAGACCAATAATAAGTGATTTGTATTCCACATAAAGCTGTATGTGGCTATTGGGCTAATGGCCCTTTCTAAGCAAAAGTCAAACTCGGTAACCAGACAACACAGGTCATCCACACTTATATAATCATTTATATTTGCTTTAAAATTGAACTTTGAATATATATATATATATATATAAATAACATTCGGGTAATATTTTCAGCTAAATGAATGTGTTCGTCTTTCCTTCCACAGGTAAACGCCTAATGAAGCACTTTGAATATGTATAAGAGGTAATAGCTAATATAGCTCTAATAAGTTCATTTAGATGAATATTTGACATCATATTAAATTAACTTTAAGAAAGACAGTAACACTGCCCCAATACTGAATTCCATAGTTTAATAAAGAATATAAAAAAAAGTGTATTTGAATAAAATATCATCCGTACAAACTCGTCTTAAAAAGTAAAATTTCCATAAAAACTGTAATAGATCATTTATTAATTAATGTATGTATGTAGTTTCCAATTAAGATTTTCATCAGTATGGAGGTCCAAATATTTAATATGTTTAGTTTTTGGAAACAAATACAATGACATGGAGTCATATTTTCTATGGATGTGTTTTTGTTGGGGGAATATTCTTGAAATGAGTGAGTTCTTGAATTTTTAAGATTTTGTATTTCTATTTACACTGTTAATTGATAAATATGTATTAAGTGTGTGGTTGTTGAAACAGTATTTTGTGGTAAAAATAATTTACTTGATGAATTTCTCAATGTTAATTGCCGTTGGAGTACACCCTGCAAAAGCTCTCTTATCTAATCTGCTTTATTGATTGTAGATAGCTACAATGTTTCAGTTCATTTGTGTCTCAGTCTCTTGTTGTCTGAAAACTATCAAATCTTGCTTGTAATTCAATGGTTCTACGCAATTGCAAAATTCTCGTATTTTACTGAGATGAATAGTTATTTGATTGATATGAGTAATGGAGGTACAAAATATAAGTGATAAATACAAAATATAACTTTCAAAACAAACTTTGACAGTAGATCTGGTTGTATATACAATGCATATGTATTGTAAACAGCGCAATACGTACCGGAAGACAGGAGTGGACGGTGATTTCACGGTCTGGCACTCATGGCGCCGTTATCAATAATAAATATTTAAAATCAGTATACATGCAATATTTATATTACATATTAGAGTTACTAAAATCAATGGCTTGATAATTGCTTTGTATGATGTTTGTAACATTTCTCAGTCTCGAGAAAGGGTTACATTTCATTAAAGCTTTTTTTCTCTATAAGAGTACAAACGGTTCTGAAATGTTGTACATTGTTTATTCTTAACCCAACTAGTGGCAATTAAAAACCCTCTAGTGGCGGCCCGTTTTCTATGTTTTGCAAGGGTATTTTTGAAAAATATTTAAAAATACTTCTAATTATTAGATTTGGTATTATTTTACATCATTTTACTTGTAAAGTTCTGTATTATTATATAAAATAAATAACATGAGTATAAACATTTTTAATTTTTTTTCTTATCATAAAATGTAAAAAAAAGTTATCAATTTATTTTGTTTGGGGGGGGGACCCTACCTGGAAAGGTAATGTGCATTACATATTTCAAAATTCCAAGATATACAAGTTGTTGTAAATTTCATAATCTTTCAGAAAATGTATAGTTTATATGGTTTATTACCGGTATTTATACATTTATAACAACAAAACTAAAAATAGTGCATTGTACTGAAAATTGATGTTACTATGGCAACATGTTATAATTGTGTATCAATTAGTGTCTCAACCTGATGTTATAATTTTATCAATAGAAAATGGTTTGTATTAGATATACAATACAATAATGTTGCCAAACTCACCATAAAAGTTATATCCATCCTGGTAGATGTAATCCTTCGTACTAAATTTTGCGATCTCAAAGTATGAAACACTCATTTTACACATTACTCATCATTCATAAATTCAATAACAACTACCTTACAATCACATATTACTTTGTGATGTTTGTTTATGCTTTGTTCTTTATAAAAAAAACTATTTACAAATATTTACACACTAAAATCACGCACACTTGAGGTTCACAATAGTAATAGTAAATCAAATAGTAAACAATGATTTCTTCTTCTCTCCATCAAGTTGTCATATGAATAAAACTATCGAAACTGATATCGTTCGATAGGTAATTTAACCGACTTTCGAATGGTATCGATTATTTCGATGAGATATGTATCTATAACTTTTTTATACGCAATATTCGCGGCAACGTTTGACCGTCCGAAAACGGACGGTCACCACTTGTTGAGAGTGATAGACCGTCCGAAAACGGACGGTCACCACTTGTTGGGTTAAGACACGGATCGTCATTATGTGGGCAAATACAGATTTAGAATTAGCGTGATGAGTGAATGTAGTGATTGTTTAAACGACGAGGTACTCTCAATGAAGTCTGACTTTGTTGGGACTAAGCTCCTTTTCACTAGACCCTATACTGTGGACTTCAGGTCGAGGGAGTACTGGGACGGTGTTAGTAGCCCGGTTTCTTCTCACGACCGAATTGTATGGTTCACAGACGGGTCTAGAATGGGCAACAGAGCTGGATTTGGCGTCTATACTGGCGACCCTAGGACCAACGCTAGCGTGAGCCTGGGAGCGTATGGCACCGTCTTCCAAGCTGAAGTCACCGCAATCCTTCATTGTGCCGCCCAGGTGGTCGAGAGAGGGGTTTGTGGGAAATATATCCGCATCCTCTCAGACAGTCAGGCGGCCTTAGGGGCTCTGGACTCCTGGAAGGTCTCGTCTGGGAATGCGTGGAGACCCTCAGCATCCTGGGATCAAGAAATCAGGTCTCGCTGGAATGGATCCCAGGACATAGAGGATTAAAAGGCAACGAGCAGGCCGATGCCTTGGCTAGGGAGGGGGCTCTCAAGCCCTTCATTGGTCCTGAGCCGGCCTGCGGCGTTTCGATTGCAGCTGCCAAAGCAGCAATTAAAAACTGGGTCAGCGCCAGACATCTGGAAAGATGGCGGCGGTTCTCAGGGCAAAGACTCGGCAAGGTTCTTGTCAAGAATCCCTCCCAGAAGTTGACAAAGTCACTTCTTGGGTTAAGAAAATCGCACGTTAGGCTGGTGGTGGGACTCATCACCGGCCACGGCAAATTCCGGAGGCATTTAAGAACGGTGGGACTCTTTGCGGAGGATCCCATCTGTCGCCTCTGTGGGGAGGACGAATCAGCTATCAGCTGGATCCCTTTCAAAATTTGTTGTGACTCAAAATCTGTTATAAATTGAGATCAAACTTAGAACCTTTAGCTTATTTTAAGCTGAACTTTAACTAGCAATGTTACTGACCAGTCTAGTTATAAATGTTGTACCAACATTAGAAAAGTTTCACATCGTTCTAAAAAGTATTTTTTATTTAGCAAATTCTTATGTTGTAAAATAGAGGCACTTTTTCTCCAATTATAATTTTCTTTTAATCTAAACAAAACAAATTTTAAAACTATGTAAAATAATTTAGAAATTAATAAGAATATATGAATGCTATTTTATTACACCAAGTACGGTCTACGTTTGAACACGAGTATTTATATATTTTGATTGTAGAGTAATATTAAAATAACTCTTTGGGATATTATAGAAATGATGAATTTAAACATGTTTCATATCAGTTAAGGATGTCTAAATTAGTAAAATGAAATGTGACAAATCACATTGGAAAAGTTGACTTTGTCAAAAAATAGTCAAAAAGAAATGTATAGAAGGAAATCAATGATAAAAGCATTTTCTCTTTTTATCTTCAAAGTTATAGGTAATAAAGCAAAGTTTGTCTGCCACTATCAGTTATTTCTCTAGTAATGTGAGACACTTTCCAATCACAAATTCCACTTCTACAACAGTACAAATAAACTTCTATACTGCACTACTGCAATTGCTCATTAGATTTCAGGTTAAAGTTAAAATGGAAATGTTAATTCTGAATGAGCTCTCCCCTTACCTTATAGTGGCACAGAAAATGTGTAATATGTCCATATAAATTTTCCAGCATTATTGTAGTTTTCTTTTAAGATACATTAGCAGATTGCCTGTCTTTCCTGTAATTAATTCATAGCTAAGTGGCTTTTAGCCTAACCTCTGATTAATCGAAATCACAACACCACATTTTCTTTTTTCACATAAAATTTGGAACGTTTCGGCAAGTTTGGAATTGTCTAAACAAATCCTTTGTTTAAACATTTCCAAGTCTCTTGCGAATTATAGGAAGTTGTGCTCTTGAGACAGCTGGGAGAGCTCATCAAGTCATGTCCCTCGATAAGTGGGAAGTTTTGTCGTGTCCTTTGGACAGGAGGGAGGCCTCGATAAGTCCTGTCCTTCGGATAGGAGGGAGGGTTTGTCAGTGTTATAATCCTGGGTGGTTGGAATACCTTGATGATTGTACAGACTACGTTTGATTGAATCGTTTAGTACTTGACCATCACTTCTGTTATAATTCTGTAGTATGCAGTCGTCTTCTTAAAGTTAAAAAACCAAGCATAACTTTTTTTTCAAACATTTCAAATACCAAGGATTTAGGTTGCAAATAATTGTAACTTGTAACATTTCAAACACAACATTATTTATGTTCCAGAATTGTTTGCTATATTTTTTATTAAAATAGTTTATTATAATCTTCTACCAAAGTAATTGCTTACAGTGGGAAATTATATTACCATAGAATTTGTGTTAAATGAACACTGAACATGAATGTGATAAAACCAAAATATTCTGTTAATGAATCCATTATCTAAATTATGGCAAGAATGTGTGGAATAATGTTTGATAAAATTGTATTTTATGGCATTGACTATTCATTTTTTACAACAAACTTTGACTGTAAAATTACTCAATCGAGAGCTCGCAAGGATAAAGAAAATATTCCTTAAAAATCTACATGCCTTAAAACATTAAGATAAAAATTAAGTTCTTAATTAAAACCAAAATATATTAAAAGTTATATTTCTGTTGACACATAATAAAAATTCAAGTTCGGTATGAACTTTTTATGAATATTTTAAAACAAATAGCCAATTAAGTTTTTATATTTGATCTTAATAGAATACAAGGCTTAAATCCATACAACGATACTATCATTCTACTCATGAAACAATTGTTTTCTTAACAAAGATAACAATTGCATTCATAATTCCTTCACAGTGGCAACAAAAGGTAATTTTAGACTCTCAAGAGTGACTTTAAACTCAAAGAACAAACTGAATCTATATACACTTGTAACATACCAGTAATTATAATTGTGACTAAAGGCCTTTTCACACGATGCTAGCTGCTAATACTAGCAAGAGCGACTAGCGGGTAGTTCACACTGAGCTAGTTAAAGTTACTAGAGCTCTGAAGCCACCTGTGAGTTGTCACATGTAAGTTGTTGTTATTTAACATTACGGCGTGTGGCTATGTAAATTACTCTTCTGTTGGGATGAGTCGCAAAATATTAAGGCATATATTGAGATTAGGAGTATAAGACGCATGCCATAAATTGCTCAACAAGAAGAAACGTAGTTTTAGGGTTAGAAAGTGGATCAGTAAAAGAGAAGAACTTTGTGCTTTCTCCAGACTTTTGAGGGAACTTGTTTTGGAAGATCCCAAAGAATACCAGGCTAATTTTGGCTTATATAAATATTAGCTCCAGGATCACTTTTTGCTGATGTTTTGATCTTGTTGAGTTTCAGTCAAAAAGTATATTTAAAGAATTTTATTTTAATTTTGACCTGATCGCGAGAAGTTATACCAAACCTACTTCTTAGTGAAACATCTTGCATCCCTTTTGTTACAATCATCATATGTAACATCCCATAAGTATTGATCCGATTTATAAATGTTTAAGAATTTAATTATACACTCCGAGGTTCAAATTCATCTTCTTATAACCACCTGACACAGCATGTTCAGTAGAGTTCTCATGGAGCGAGTTACGCGCTACTTTACTAGCGCTAGTGAATCACGTGAGCTATTCTCCTCCGCTAGGGACTAGTAAAATCAAACGTGTCAAAAGTCACGAGCACGCTAGTGGACACTAGCGCTTTATTTATACTAGTTCTCCGTTCACACGACGCTAGTTTCCTAGCTGCTAGTACTAGCATTGTGTGAATGGGCCTTTAGTCTGCGATAATTAATTTTTATGAGCCCTTCTTTTTTGAAATAATTTATTACATTTTAAGGTTGTTAAGAGAACACTTTCTTATGGAATATGTGGTTTTTCAAATAATAACTCGGTAAATTTTCTGTTGACAATGGTAATATACTCTTTATTAGCAGGTATTGATAACAAATGTTATATATAGTCTAAACTTAAAATTTATCAACATACGTAACATCTCTGTTGTGTCAATCAATCAATTGCTAGTTTCTTGAAGGATCCTTTGACCGGGTCAATACCGTTGCCGGACGTTGTGGACTTGCCTTTTTTACAGGTTGCTCTTTTAGATTCATCCACTCTCAACTTTTCTTCGTCCAGGAAAAATTGCTTGTAGCCCTCGATCTTCTTTAAGTTAGCTTCTGAAAGCACATTAATTAATCAGTGCTATGGTAACTATTTGCATTTAAAAATCCTCAATGGCTTTAAATGTGAAACAGAGAAGGTTGTGCTGTAATTAATATTGTTTGCTTAAAATTTCAATAAATTCTGACCACCAAGTCTTAAGAACATGTTATAGAATATTTTAGATGAATATTTGTTTTCATTGTGAAATTAACTTTTACAATACACACGTTACGCTGAGAAGAAAACCTACAAAATTCATCCTTAATTTATCAAAATTGTTAACTACTATTGACCTTTAAACAAGGTCATATTCGTATGTAATTTAAATGTTGGGAAAAGACTCAACATTACAGTACAATTTTTTTATTTAGTACCTAATGTTAGTAACTTTGTTATTTTAAGTTTTCATAAATAAAATTTAATTTTACTGGATTCTGAGTCCTTTCAAAGATTTAAATTTTTATATTCAGTAAGAAGAGCTCCAATAATGATATTAATTTGTACTTTAAATATTACATTTATATTGTTAAAACTAAGGCAGAGTCTCGAGATGGGTCCGGTAGAATTGAGCAGCAGTTACATAAGATAGATTGTAGGTAACAAAGTAATTGTCATAGATTCAGTTCAGCATATTCCTGCATCAGTTTTTCAATAGGTTAAAGCAATAAATTTAAATAAGGAAAAAACTGAAGTGTTGCAAGAGTTAAGCTGCAACCACAACAAAAATTTCCATTGAATCATTGATGAACATAATTTAGAAAATTTAAATTTAAATTCCAACTCATTACAGTGAAAATAACACCAAATATTTAGGAGCTGTACATTTTTGTCAAATACTGTAGTACGTTGTTAGTTGCAAGCAGTGCTGTTACTTATAAGCTGAACATAACAGACGAAGCTGGCGCTTTATTACTTCACGCTTGTAATAGGCAGAAAATGCCACTGACGTAGACAATAAGAAAATAAAGATATAATAATAAATAAAGAAAAAAAATACCCTACCTTCCATCTGACAGTTTGGTGAAGAACAGTTATACTATCATATAAATTGTTGGAACACTTATGTCTAAAGTATAAGAGCGATTCATTAATTAATTTTTTTAATTGATTACGTGACACATTTTCTTTACAAAAAACCCTTGGTATTCCAGTCCAGGAATGTACCTGATTTGCGTTTGTTTAGTATGATTTTAATTTACTTTTACAATACATTTAAATTCATGATCAAATATGAAAATTGGGCAAGTACTGCCAACTGAAGATGCTAATATGTTACATATGCCACAATAAAGTGATATTTAACGTAACACAATCGTCGTGTTCACCTTCATTCAACGCAATCTTAAGTAGCAAAATATATCGGCCATTCTCTTTGACCTGTTAAACAGATCTTTCTAAAAATTCCCTTGCCATCTTGAAGTGTTCAATTTCTTTTATACATTTTTCTCTAAAAATAACCAGCCAAACGAACACGCTTGCATGACATAACAAATATTATTTTGATAATAAATTGAATAAGCAAATTGGATAAACTTCTACTATATTTCTAATATACACTTACCATTCATTTCTTTCAAGGTAGGCTCATCCCCTCCATAGTCTTTCGGCACAATTTCCCTCGGAATATGTTTGAAAAATGTTTCCAGATTGGAGTGCAGTTGCAACTGAAAATTAATCGTTTGTTTGATTAATTATGCAACTGTTTTTAAACTCGTCATTATTGAAATCTTTCTTGTATAGGAAAATGATTTGTATTTTCCCACTATTTAAGATTTATGTGGGAGATTTTTTTTTTATATAACAGTTTTATGATTGTTCTTAATTTAGACTATATTTAAAGAAAATTAATTTTTTATTAAAAAAAACGAATTTCTTTCATAAAAGTTATATTGTCTTTAATTTATAATCTTTGTTTGTAGAAAACCTAATTGAAGAAATCAAACTATTGAAGAAAATCATAAAAATTAGGCATTTCTAAGCATTATTTGTTGAATAGTCTTGATTATAAAATTACATTAGGCTTACTGTAGAGTTTTACTGCATATCTTTTCTAAGATGGGCTGTGGAGGGATGTACAGAGGAAAGGTAGTGGAAATTGTATATTCACCACGTCTAGAATGTTTGACCGCAGGAAAGGTTTGGTGAACGGGCTGTGGAGGGATGTAAAGAGGAAGGGTTGTGGACATTTTATACTCACCACATCTAGAATGTTTGACCGTAGGGAAGGTTTGGTGAACGGGCTGTGGAGGGATGTAAAGAGGAAGGGTTGTGGAAATTTTATACTCACCACATCTAGAATGTTTGACCGCAGAAAAGGTTTGGTGAATGTTACTAGCTTATCTAATACTGTATTGGTGTTGAGGTAGTGAATTCCTTTTACAGGAAATGATGCAGCCTCCTGCAATCAGAAGGGTTAAATATTAAACAACCTGAGAATAATTTGCTTAAAGAGCATAATTTAGTTTATTAATCAATGTTTTCTATTTTATTCATCCCTTCTAATCGGTATCAAACTATAATCTCTATCACTCTGGATACATACCTGCGCGTAATGTGTGTACTTGGAGACATGCGTTAAGGGAGTTTTAAGTAAATGTGAAAAAGAAAGGTTTTTCACATCGTACACCACAATAAAGCCAGGCACTGTCCCGTTTTCCAGCTGGAAAACCTCACTCGTCATCGTGAAATACTTGACACAAGAAGCAAAGCTGTAGTGATTAGGGTCAGGATCCACCAGACTGCCCCACAGAATACGGTTCCCGTCTTTATCACTTTGTGGAAGAATTGTCACGTTTCTGAAACATTCCAAAATGAAGTTAACATCCAATTGTTGTAACAGTAATTTATGTGAAATTAAGTAACAAAATATAACCGTTTATACAAATAACACAAAACTAGTTCTTCGAACACATATTATTTATTATTGGCCTGTTCAAGATTAATCATAATACATGCATTTTTATATTCACATTAGAAAATGTTATTTGATATACACTGAGCAACTTTTAAATTGAACTATTTTAAATTCCAATAAACAACTTTTTTAATTCATCTATTATAGATTTTAACAGATTCATAAAAGTTTAGGGTGAAGTTTTTGAAAACATAGTGGAATTACTGGATGTTGTGTAATTTTTTTAAATAAAAAACCACTCGCCAGTTCAAATGGCCTTGCCAGCTGAGACTAATATGACTGAAAATAGTTACACAGGATTGAAAAAAAACTTAAAACAATTGAGGATAGCAACATATTGACCATGTCAAAGACAAATAACAAATCGTACATTTAAATTAGCATCTAAATACCAACATGACTTTGGAGATCTCTTGAATCTCTTTTGATAAAGGATCTCTTGATGAAAAAAAATCTCCGAGGGACGTTCTGTACGAGTAGTAGGACTCAATTGTTTCCTTGCTCTGTGGTACGTCCCACTGACATGACTGCAGGAACATTACTACGTCTAAGTCTGAAACACATAGAATGAAGACTTATATTTCATTTGGTAGAAATTTAGTTTGATAATTTTTTCAAACTACGTTTTCTCATATTCCTTAGAAGATTTATTAATGTGTTTTATCACTAGTTCTTTTTTCTCGTAATCAAGGTATATATACATCGTTAATTAAATTTCCAACGTCCAACTGTATCTGTGCAATATTAGTATTTCATACCATCCCTTGTCTAAGCTTATTAATTTTCAAGTTATCAGCTGCATTGTTTTCGTTTTGACAGTTCAGTTCATTGAGGTAACAGAAAGACACAGGATTAATAAATATGATTAAAAAACTAATGTGCGTTTAAAAGTACAACAATTACTTCTAGACGCAGTGGACCCAGCAATACTAAATGTTCATTCAATTGAAGTCTTTAAACCTGAAAAAAATCCAAATCCGCCAGAATTTGTTTAATAGATAAATATGTCAACTCTCAGAAAAAAATATGAAGAGTAATAGAATCTAAATCAAACAAAAAAGGTTCACAACAGCCCCACATTTTTCCAGCATATAAAAATAAGCAGTTTATACTATTCTTTTTTTTGTGATAAATTTTGTATTCATACGAAATTGTTCTCAAATTCAGCATGAAAAGTCAGTTAGTGATAGTATTTTCAATCAGTTATTGGATTAATAACAATTTGAACATATCTACAACATCATTAATGTTATAACATCTGGATTGTTACCTGAATTAACAAAATAGGGTTAATAAAAACATGTAGCATCAGAAATTCAAGCCACAATTAACATTGTTATTAATTCAAATTCAGACTGTAGTTTTGATTATATTCAAATCGTATCCATGTACTGTCTCTTTTATAATTTAAATTAAAAAAATAGTTTTAGTTTTTCTCTCCAGTATTGTTTTTCAAGTTTATTTAAGCACCTGTTATGGAAGGCAGGTGAGGTTGCTGTTTCATCCATGTTTGAATATCTTCTATGTCTTCCCCTTTAAGTTCTGGGTTCTTCTTGAATTCGTCATCCAGAGTGATCTTCCACGTCATGATGGCTGTTGTTTAAAACGGTCCTAAATAAAAAATAATAATTAACTTTCCAATCATAGTTTCAAACCTAATCTTTCTATTAGAAAATTAGGTTGGATTGTACTGGTACTAAATTTTAAGGAGATGGAGGATATCATCAAATTTACTAGGATTTATATACATCAGCTAAACAAAAAAATAAGTGTTTTCGGCTAATGATATCTTAACGTTTGAAGATAGAGTTAATTTTTCCAACATGAATAGTAAAGAGTAGTTAAAACTATTTTCTGTCTTACTACAACTATATTTATTTGAGGGATATCAATCATCACATTCATTGTAAAAAGGACGTTTTCTTTGTTCTTATTTTGTTTACTTCACAATAGGTTATCATTATTCTGAATTGAATAACTCATTGTTCTTGACTCTATCCCATGAATATTGTGTACTGGCTGAATAAACAAATGAATTATACAATAACTCGGACTGAGTGTTATAGAATTACTAATGCAATATGCAAAAACTGACATTTAAGTATTTATGTTTATATGCGTTTTAACTGTTCTAATATATAGGATATCCAGTGAGAATCAATAAGAATTAATGTATCTGCAATCACGTTGTACTTTGCTGATATGAATGCATATATCTGTTTTAATAATTTATCAAAGCAATTTTAGAACAAAATTTGTAAAGCTTTAACTTGCTTTATACAAAATAATACACTATAATTGGGCCAGACAGAAAGTTACCTAGATGTTATATTTAGCGCAAATAGGGGTTTTACGTAGTGGAGAATAATCGTTCCACCGCTGAGCTGCCGTTCATCAAGTGTGTGACTAACTTCCGCCTTAAATTGTTCAACTTCGGGAACAGTGTTTAGTTGAAGAAAATAACTGTAATGAACTGTTATTAATCATTGTTTAATTGTTATTATGAAAACCAAGTGTAAATATAAATTCACCAATTATATGCCTAACAACGAACTCCTTATCTATATTTGAAATTATTCATATTAGACATTTCTCATATCTGCTTACAATGGCTTAATTTCAGCTTAAATTTTACTATTAAGAGACTAAGACTACCAAAATTGAAAATAGTTGTAATTCCAAAAAATTAGCTCATGTTAACATTTTAACAAGCAATTATTAAATTTAAACTAGATAGTGTACAATGTCTACGATCAGCTGAAATTGTATAAGACCATTTAAGAGATAAAGTCCTTAAATAGTTTTTATTCCAAAAAATAGCTATTTTAATATTTTAGTTAAAGAATTAAAAACTTTTAAACTGAAATACTGTATTGGCATTTTAGTTTTGTCCAAATTAGTCAAGAGTTAGGTGTTTAGGTCTTCTAGGACAATAATGAACCCTAACAGCATTGTTAAGACACCATGATGGCTCAGTGTCTGAGTTATCTTGATTTCTTACATAAATGAAGTTAGTAATAGCGCCAATGGATTTAGATGTTTTTTATCAATATAGTTCAATATGTTTTATTGCCCTAAATCCAATATAAAAACCGTAATAAGTAAAATACACACTGCAAATGTTTCTCTAAAACAGCACTTTACAGAATTTTAGAATGAAAAATTAAATGCTCTGTTTGACTCAGACCGGTTAATTTAATACGGATAAATGCTGAAGTAAATATCTTTCACAAAACGGTTCAAAATGTTATAAAATTGAATTTTTGTTTTCCTACAAATATTTTTCCCAAGCCTAAAAAAATCTAATATTACCTATGTTTTTGATATCATTCATGAAAAGCCAATGTAATATTCAGACATAACTTATCGTAAAGAATACGAAAGTGTACCAGGCATATAAAGACGTGATGGATGCATGATATCTCTCGGTTGAATTTTGATTGAGTAGGTCTGCAGCAAGTGATTGGTGTACTAGCATACAGATCCTTTCACCATTACAAACAACTGACACTCAGCAACCTTGACCTTCAAATCGTTATTATTCATTGACAAGTTGTGTTACCTTGTGTATTTGTGAATTTTATCTTTGTGTTAGCCTCAAAATGTGTTTTTTTTTTAAATTTTCTCATTAATAAAATATATTTTCTTTGCAATCATTTTTTGGTCTCTCATATCATATATGACATGTACCGTACTTCTTCCTAAACATATGTTTGTACCAAGATTAATCTGAATAACTTAAACTCCTAAAAACTATTATCTACATAGTTTTACAATTTATCTAATTTATTTTTCAGTTCCACAATTTATTCAGTTTATGACTAACAACATGTATTGATTTTTTATTTATTGCAATAAATTGATGTGTAGGCCTACTGTAGGTATTTAATATTAAAAATAGCTAATTTTTTCGTAAAATATGAAATTAATTCACATGAATATAATTGAGGGAATACCACATGAATTTACGTGAATAATACAATAAATGAAATTAACTTATGAATAATTAAGCATAGTACATGATTTTTTCCTTTTTTACAGAGTTTTCCCATATAACAACAGATTCCATGGTAACTTTACAAAATGTATTTTTAACTAATAGGCTATTCCAAAAACTCAAATACTTAATTTTAATCTATTCCTAAGATATAAATATTTAATATAAAGTTATAAATATATTCTTAAAATATATACAATTTGCTAAGCTTATACAAAACATAATTTTTGATTAAGGTATTTTATTCTATGACTATGTATATACAAAATATATATGTTACCTTAGCATTTTTCATCAAATTCACATATTTTATATTTTTAACGGAAATCCATTTCCATTATATTAAAATGCAATTATTTTTTCATGTTGTACAACATTTTGTATAATTTGCCTATTCTGAAATTATTTACAAAAAAATATTAAAACTTACTTCCTCTTATTAGAGAGTTCTAAGTTATTATTTTAAAGAATAATAACGCACATTTTTCATTCTTCTTACAGATAGTAAATGTTATCAATCAAAAGTCTAGTTATGTTTTATGTATTTTTATTTTTTTTTCCACAAATAGGCGTTCAAAATGAAAAAACTGGATTACAATATATATAATGGAACTTAACATGTTAGCACTGCTAGAGTTAAATTAACTATTGTCTTTAAGGAAAGGTACTCAATAGGCTACATAAGTTCTAATTCAAGAATGTTTCATTATTCTATTTTTGGTATTTGAAAACTCAAAGTAATTAAGTTTGTTCTTTTATGTATATTACTTTTTTCTTAATGTTACGATAAACCGATTGCCTCAGTGAATAGGCCTAATTATGTAGTAGGCCTATACATGTAAATATACTGGTGCCAAATATAATTGTCAGAAGCATTAAGAGAAAAAAACATACTAGCTATTGAGCTCAGAGTTGTTTGAAAATTTTAAAGGATTAAAATGTGTAAAGAATTCTAAATATATATTGGTGATTTTCAAATTTAACCAAATATGAATGGAAAATGTACAGAAGAATAAGTATCTATGTACTTAAGTTATGTTTTATAGTGTCCTCTCTAACTTGCAAAACAATTAACAACAAAAGTAGTATTGCTTTTAAATCGGTAGATAAGGGTGGCTTAAAACCGAATAGTCACTGTAAGTAACCAAGTTTGGCTATTCTCAGCCAAAATATTAGTGGAGCTATCCTAATATTTTCAATACAATTTAATAATTAGAGATATTATTTTATTTAAACATTTGTTGGTAATAAGTAAATTAGAAATAACTTCATTATCAGAAACGAACAATATAGGCTTAACATTGTTTTGATTGACAAGAAAAGCAATAGGCCTAATTATTATTATTCAAGTTGTGATTTTTATGGAGAATGGCTCCATTAATTGTCAATGTAGTTTGAGTTAGTCATCTCCTGGAATCATTCAGCTAATTTTTAAAAACATTTTATTCTAATTATTATAGAAAAGTTGTTTTTTTTCTAAATTTAGGTTAACGAGGTTGACATTGCAGCTCGACATAATCAGTTACTTGCATATTAGCAAACAAACACAACAATCTTACCAACATATGTCACTCCATTAGATAAACGTTGACGAAACCAGAAGTGGGGAAGACGATGTTTCAAGAGCAGATAACTACGTCTCTGTGAATTTTAAGACATAACCTATAACATGGATAAAAACATGGACGATAAAAGAGACTAGTGAGTGAACGTCAGCGGAGGTGCAGTGTGTTGGGTTGGATTGGACTGGTGGAAAGGAAAGGGAGGGGGGTTGAGTCAGACGTGATACAATACTGACAGTGTAGTGAAAGCAGAGCAGCTGACTGAATCACTTGACAAAGTTAACAGCTGTTTCCACTCCCGGATCTAAATCAATCGCTAGCTCGGTGAAGGTGTTTGCCGTTTGAGCTGGGCTACTCTCGGTTGGCCTTCGGTTGAGGAACTGCCATACCGCATAGGTGTGGGTGTGGATTTTCCTACAAGGCGCTATCACACATAAATGCTAGGCGCTGCGTAATTTCACAGATAAGATAAACAAACATCGCTTCGCACACCTATAATTAAGTCGCTTCAGGTGTTTGTAGGTCGATATTTTATGACGTGAAATGTGTTTCTTATGCCAAATATAACGAAAACGTTTTTCCTCGAGACCCATGAAATAAATTTGTTTTTTAAAAGCTAAAATCAGATTTATTTTTTAAATATTACTTTAAATCGTAATGTTTTTCTGAATATATACATTAGTTGAGTTTACTGTATTTTAATAATTATTCATTATTATAATATAAAATTAAGTCATTTAAATCTATTTACAAGAATAAACAATTTTAATGACGAATAAATACATGGATTTGAAATTTCATTTGGTTGAATAGCTATTGAAAAATTGTCATAGATTAAATAAAATATTTATAAAACCAATAATTTTCAAGTTCATTTCAAGTATCTAGTTACGTAACAAACTTGAATATATCTACAGTAGATTTATCGTTCAATAGCAATAGCTCCTTCTTTGTTTACACTAGATCTGAAAAATCGTGTAATTATAAAGATGATGTTGCATACAAGTATAAAATATCTCTGACACAGAGAATTTCCATCGAGCTAGGAAAGATTGTAAAATTCTACCCATTTATGCTACTCCAAAAGTTTTAGAGTTAGGTTGAGAATAGAATTTAAAGTCTTTCTAGCCGCATGTAAACAACTTGAAGAATTCTACCAGACAGCATCCATATATGATATGATTCTAATGAAGCCGTGATTCTGAGTGGCAGTTGTGAGCTGTTTTTTGTTTTTCAAGATTGTCTACATTTGTTTTCAGAAAGGGTGATGCCCCAGTGTTAGTTTTTGACTCCGAGTGGAATTAAAACGCCAATAGCTGAGCTCTTTTCTGGCCTTGAAGTTTTAAGAAAATCAAACTTCTTTTCGTCTTTTTTAATGTATAGATTGTCTTAGTTGAGTAGATACTGGTGTTGTGAATCTATAGGAGTTTATTTTGAGTATTGTTCAGTTCAAACAGAAGTTTAGGACACCCCAATTTGCTGCAAATGTCATAATCTTTCTTACCTATCTTAAAAGATATATCTGTATTGTCTGCATGGCTTGATTCATACAGGTTGCAAAATCATGTCAATATTTGAACAAAATGTAGTTTTCCTTGACCCTTTTACGACTGACACAGGCGATCTGAAACCTGCTTGCACTTGACATCGCAAAAAGAGGTGGTCCCCTGCCTGCCTACATTCTACAGTATTTTGTTTGCGTTATATTATATTCGTAAATATCATTCAAGAAAAAACTACAAATTTTTGAACGGTTTAGCAGTATTTACTGAAGACAAAACACTGTCATGGGTAACAAGTTATTCAGTTTAAAAAGTAAAAGTATATACTTCAAATATTTGTAGTTTTTTCTTGAATAATATTTGTTTAATGAAAATGCCACAAGATACACTTTTGTAGACCCATTATTTTTCACAATACCGACCTGATCGTTGATAAAATAAATGGTTCCAAAGAATTGGTACAAACTTTCCTCCATATTTAGCACTAAGAAAATAAAAACTTTCAAAATTACCAGTTTGATTCCCAAATATGTTTTTTGCCATATCTTAAAAACTGGTCATGTTAGAGACATGCGGTTTTTACTAAAATATTTTAAATTGTAATTTACATCTTTCCTTTTTTTAATTAAAAGCTTTTTTTTACTGAAATGTTCAAATGTTTAAGTACTGATTGAAATTTTGCTTTTTCCATTACCATTCTTTATCTATAATCAATCATGAATAGTATCTGTATAAATCGTGTCTAAAGCTGTCCCTGATTTAATTACCAATTCAAACTGTATTGGGTAAACAATTACAGTTAATGATTTGAATTCCTAAGTTCAAATCAACTAAAGACCGCTTGCAACAAGACTTTTATATCAGTGTACATGGTTATGTATCACACATACTTCATATACAGTAATCCAATGACAACGAATGTGTAGCTAATTCAATTTCATGCCCCAATGAATATGTACATAGCCCCACTTCATGATAATGACTCTGACTCAGGTTCCATTTTAGTGCACAGTACCAAACTTGATACATTGAAAATTATGTGTTGTTAGCCACATTTTATGAACCAAGTAGGGTACACCCCTGCATGCTTCGCGTGCCAACCCTGTCACTCACTACGCTCATGACACCAAATAACAGTGGTTAAACTTCGTTAAGTAAAAATCATTATATGCAAATTTATTTCTAGTAGCTCACTTATTTCAACATATTTACGGTTAAAATATAAACAGCCAATGTTATTACTAACATTAAGAAAGATTTGTAACTTTCTCAAAAATATAAATATCGTTATTTAAATTCTAACAGCTGTTTTACACATAATTGTATAGCGAGAAAATACATAGAAAAAGTTTAATTAGTTAATTGTAAACTATTAATTAAATGCATCAATATGATAAATGTCAAAAATATAAAATAAACATGTTTATTTACTTACAAAACATTTGTCATTATTTTACTAAAATCAACCGAATGTTATACTTATGGAACAATCTTTTAGGGGTGATTTCTTCCCCTTAGGAGTACTTTATCAAGATTAAAATACTTTTGTTTTCCTATTTAGCCTACAACAAACATTTGTACCAAATTTCAGCTCTGTGGGATTACGGGAAGTGGGAGAATTAGTAATTAGTGAGTGAGGGCTTTCTATTTTTAAATAGAGATTGTTGGTATTTTGTAAAATTGATTGGTCGGTAGCGTAGTTGGTTCAATCCCAGCTTCATGTGCTAAAGGTTCTCAGTTCGATCCCAATCAGAGTCATAATACATTTTGAGAAGGATCAGCTGATAACCACCGGCTGTTCATTTGTCATTGGGCTATTGATTAATGACACTTTCTAAGGAATAGTCGGCCTTAGATTGTAACAATGACTACATTCGCTCATCTACACTCATTCGAAATCCATATTCGCCCATATCTTGACGATCGGCGTCTTATGAATAAATAAATAAAAATAAAAAAAAGAGATACCAATTAATATGTACACAGCCCAGATGACTATGAAGCTAACAATTAAATAAAATTAGGAGTATGAATACAAATCATAACAGCCCTCGTTTGGCTGTACAGTTTTTTTTATCAAGGGCTGCAAAAAAAAAAAAAACAATTCCTGCGAATTGCACCTGAAATTGCCGCACAGCTACTAAGCTTATTGTGCATGGCTGTACAGTATTGTCATTTTAAATTATTTTTGTAAGTTATCCATAGAGCGTTGTTACTGATCAATGCAGAGACACATACATGGTAAGGGATTACTCATTAAACTGTAGTCATTTTAATAAATATATAAATACATCAGAAATCCACGAATAACTAATCAATATCACTTACAACTACAGTTAAAGTTTTTCAATAAATATTCTTCTTGCTCTTCCTCTTTGTTGTATTTCAGTCCAACTGCAGTTTGCGAAATGACCCGGCCATAGTTATACTTCCTTTCCTCGTTTGTTTGCTCTCATCTATCTGTAGTGATTCAAGGTCAATGACCCAAGATCTCAATCTCTCCATTCTGTCTTGCATCTCATCTGAAAGAACGTAAATGCAGTTACAGTTAATGAAAGCTATAAAAGTTGCTAAAAGCAAACACAGTTTATTTCCTATTCAAGGAAGAATTAATGAAACAGATTTTTTAATTTTGTAAATATTTATGTAATGTAAGATAGTATATAAGCAAACTAGACTGAGAAGGCAGGTCCACTACTTAATACAATACGCAAGAGAACAAAAACAGATACAACGCCACTGGCAGAGTATTAGAGGGTTGAAGAGGGAGACTCAAGAACCTGAAGAAGAGGGAGTTTCTCAACTCATCTGTTGAATATGCACTGAAAATTTATGTTGTGTTTTTTTTTTTTTTTTTTTTTTTTTTTTTTTTTTATGTATATATGAAATTGGTCTGTCTTTTAAGTAAGTTTGCTGATATCCTATCTCTCTTATTATAATAATTTAAACTGTTCGTTTTTACTATTCATTATTCATCATTAAGTCGACAAACATAGACGTGTGGGCGAGTATGAGGAGCAAATATGAGTGTGATGAGTGTAGATAAAGGAGTGTAATCATTGTTACTAACTATGGTTGACTGTTTCTCAGAAAGAGTAATTTATTACTAGTCTAATAGCCATGTCAACCGAGGAACCTGCAGCTATACGTGGACTCCGAACCACGTAGTGTTGGTCTGATTTTCAGCTAACTGACAAGCCTGATACTCAGTTTTCTTCCTTACACTACATCCGAACACTGACTACCATCCATCATGGACAACCCAGGCTTCTCTAGTAGTGCCCACGATGATGGCAATCGATGAGCCAACTCTTTGTCAGTATTTTTGGACCAAGTGTAGAACCTATCACATCTACCCTGATTTTGTTAATAGAAATTGTTGTTACAGTTAGTTATTACTAGTCTAATAGCCATGTCAACTGAGGAACCTGCAGCTATACGTGGCCTCTGAACCACGTAGTGTTGATCTGATTTTCAGCTAACTGACAAGCCTGATACTCAGTTTTCTTCCTTACACAACATCCGAACCCTGACTACCATCCATCATGGACAACCCAGACTTTTCTAGTAGTGTCCACGATGATGGCAACCGATGAGCCAACTCTTTGTCAGTATTTTTGGACCGAGTGTAGAACCTATTGCATCTACCCTGATTTTGTTAATAGAAATTGTTGTTGTTACAGTTATGTTTGGTAAGTCTATCTAGTTCCGTTAGAAGTAGTGAATTATACTTTTTCCTATATATAAGCATATTTTGTTATAACTGTCATTACTAAAAAAAATTAAAACCTCAGAAGTACTAAAATATTTTGATTTTTTTCTCATGACTTTAACAATATAAATATTGTAATTTTCGTTGTGGTATTGGTACTAAACCCCTTATGCAAATAAATGTAAGATATATTTTAAATTAAAATTGTTTCAAATAACAATAAAAAAATCTTGCTTGATTTGGGATAATAACTTTACATCAGTATGTTACAAAATAATATTGTATTGTAGATGGTTACCATATTTATTATTTTAAAATAATACTGATTTAACAGACCAACAAATTAATTTAACAGCTGTTTTACTCACAGATTAATTCTTTTTTTGTACATAAAGTGCCCCCTATCTCCTGTGGTAGAATTTCTCTGGGGATAGCCTTGTAGAAGTCTGCCATCTCACCGTAATGAAAGTGCAACTGGAAAAAAACGTTTGTTAACAAATTTTGTAAGTATTTGATATGTGTTCTTGATGTAGTAGGCTTTTCATCGTTGTTAATCTGAAGTGTAAAGTAAATAGCCTCATGGAGGATGAGGTTTGCTATAGTCCGAGACATATTGTAGCAAGCATCGGTAAAGGAGAAGAAGGTGTGTCATTCTTGTCAAGCATTATAACAAAACATATGTAAATTAGAAAGTATTCACTTTAAATAGAAGTTAGTGATAACGTTGTCAAGCTGTAAATGTACCATTCAGATCTGGCAACATCAGCCAGATACTCAGGCTTGCAATGATATGTTATCATCATCAGCAGCTCCAGTCTTCCAGGTGTGCTGACAAGCCTCTCCCATTTTCCCTTGTCCATGTATGTCTTTCTTCCTCAACCTGCTGCAGCTGTTGGAGGCATTATGTCCTCCTTCAATGATATGTATTGGATTGTATTAACACATTCACTGCTAAAACATTTGCCTGGTGCTAAAGTATATTATTGTCAATTCTAAGTACTCTTAATGTGGAAATGACAAAATTAGACGAGACAAAGTTGTCAGAAGCTAGAAAACCCTACTGCGGCTATTTTGAAAGTCTTGTAGGAATACCTCCCATGAACACCTGGTAAGAGTCCCATGCCAAACAATAATGCCATGTTAGGAGGAATTTCTTCCACATGCACTAGCAGTGTGCATCAATGGGAGGAATACTTCCTTTACGCACTGAACGTGTTAAGATCATAAGTTTAATTCACTGAGGAAGTTCATTGTTTTGTCTTTTGTAACATCAGACAGCTATACAGGATCGGTGTTTTCCAAAATATGAATCATATATATGTGATTACACATAGGATCCATGCATGGTCCATGCTGATCTTTTTTCAATTTGTTATGGCCCAAATATACATTCTTTCTAAAATTCATTACTTTACATTTGTATAACCTTGCATTTTTAGTCATATGTATAGTAGAAGTAACATGGACTGAATTCAAATATATACTGTATTGTAATTTTAAACCAGCTTTTACGTTTTATAATCCGTTAACTTTACTCAGCATAGGACCTGACTATGTCAATACAGCGGTGGAGTGAGTATTGATTGGAAGGACACTAAACGATTCTTCATTTCAGATTCTCTTTACATATAATTCTTAATATGTTTTAGATTCTCTATATAGACAGTACTCAAACTTTTGGATTCTCTTTACACACCGTCCTTAATCTTTCAGATTCTTTACAGATACAGACAATCTTTAATATTTTGGATTCTCTTTATACAAATAATCCTAATCCCAACAGTTTTCTACAAATTGTTTTTCAAAAGCTCTGTAAAATATACCATATCAACTAAGTGGGAAATATTTGTGTTGCAAAAAATTGAAATAGCATATGTTGTTCAAGCAAGTTTGAAATAACAAGCGTTTAACTAAAATTTGTTTGATGGTTGTATTACTGCAGAAAATAAAAATATAAATGTATTTCTTTTCAGCATTTTTTTCACCAAATTATACCGTTATCTTTTCAATGAAATAACTTTACTTACAATTTCAAGCAGTTCCTTCTTCATGAATGGTTTTACAACAAACATAATTTTATCGATGATTGAAAACGTGTTTATTACATGGATTGCTTTTATCTTGATGTCTACAGCTTCCTAAAACATAAAGCACAAGCGCAATCAAAGTTTCAGGCATTAGAAACCTGCAAACCCATCTCAAATGACGCCATCAAACCAAGGAACAACATTAGAAATGTTGATACTATAAGTATGTTTGTGAGCTCAACTATGTTGTCATTCGGTGGCAATTTGAGTCAGAGAGAATATATTTATTTACATTGTGTGTAAGTTTCTTGATTGTGTTTCTCTTGTCTTTGAACGTCATTGGCATTTTGTACTTAGTATTTGCAACGTTTTTGGAACAATGGCTCAATCAAGCTAATTTGATTTTTAGGGACGTGACTAAATTTTATGATATTGAAATCGATTGTTGCCAGTTCCTTTGTTTTGAGCTGCAAGTTTTTGTTAAGAAGAAAACAGAAAGTGCTTTTCTTGTGGTCATCCCTCAACTTTCTACACATTCTATTTAGGCATTGTGGGAGTGATATGTGTCAAATACTTTCTCCTGCGGGACATGCGAGTCTGATGATGGCCGGTGGTGTTTGGCGCATCACTAGAGAATATCTATGAATGTTGTTTGTGAGGTTGTTTTTATTTTTATTATTTGCTATTATATTAATCAATGTATGAATGAGCGTGTGATTTAGTTAAAGAGAGCGTGTATGAGAGTGTACGTAGAATTTTATTTTGTTTCTAAGTATGTTAATTTATTTCATATTTGTAATTCCATATATCATTTCATTATTATTATTTACTTCAGGTTTAATTATCCTTTTTTTATTATGGTTAGTATTACTTTCATTCAGGTGTTTTACTATATTTAATTACAAAATTGTCATTATTATAACTATTTCTGTATCAGCTTAAGAAGAAGAAGGGGCTTCTTAGTCCCAACTTCGTCTCATAACATAAAGATATTTTTCATTTCAACTTTAAGATTGATTTAATTTAATTGCTTAAAAACCTGTAATCTTCATAAGTAACGGCTGGTGTATTAAAAAAAAAAAAAAAAAAAAAACAGTACAAGTAAACGTCACACAACACAAATTTATTACAATATAAGCACAAAATGCACAAAACTTTGTATTTGTATTTGTGCATTTTGTACTTGTATTGTAATATATTTGTGCATTTTGTACTTATATTATAATAAATTTGTGTTGTGTGACTTTTACTTGTGCTGTATATGTACCAACATGTATTATGCTAATTAAAAAACTATTTAAAAAAAAAATTACAACTGTTAACGGGAAATTGAGTTTAGTGTTGTCTATCATGTTATTAGCGGTTGCTCTCCATAAGTCGTGTTACTGCCAACTAAAGTGTGAACGGTGAATATTGCGCTCTGACAGTGGAATTGTTGTATTGTATTCCCAGAAAAATTACTTTTAAATCGATACCTTAGACATATCCTCATTTGTTATTTTGTATTTTAAAACAAATCAGCCTTTTTAGTTGAAAAATTGAAATTTAGAATTATCATGCATGTTGCACCTGTAGCAACTTTACAAATGTTACTATTATTTTCCCCTTACTCTGCTCATTCCCCATAGACTATTGATCTGAGTAGGGAACTTATTTACACAGAGTAAGAGGGAGAGCTTGTACATTACAAAGTGAATGTTAGTGGTCAACATTTTCAGATAAGGCCAAGATTTGAACCAGCGAGCTCTAACTCAGACCCAAAGACCTGACGCCTTAGACCACTTGATCACCGTCTCTGCCTGAAGGCACATAAGTCTAAACATTGAAGTGTCAGTTATTTTTTCTAATAGTTTGCTTACATTAAAATTTGTTCATTTTTTTTAAATTTATTTAATGTTAAGACACCATTTATCAATATATGGGCGAATATGGATTTAAAATGAGTGTAGATGAGCTAATGTAGTTAAACTACACAGATTACTTAATGTTTTTTTATTTATTTATTTTTTATGAATCACCTGTTTTGGAGTACAGTAAATTAATTATTTTTGTATTCATTGGTTTCTCTCTGTTTTCTCCAATATTCTTTCATTCTTTCTGAAATGCCTCTTTCCCATTCTTCAAACATTTTTATTTCTATTTGATGTTTATGCTTGATATTCTACATTTATGTTCTTATTGTATCAAAATCAATATTTATTTCTTGTTCAAATATTTTTTTGACAACAAATCTTTTTATTACATCCTATTTGTATGTATTGAGAGTTTAAAAATTATTTTCATTAACAGAATTAATGTAAACAAAGAATTCTAGCCATACCTGAATGAAATATAGTAGATTGCGTATATGAGATATGTTGGCCTTGGTTAAATGTGAGAGAGTGACTCCTTCGCAGTTAAGGACAACGACATAACCAGGGCACACTCCTTTCTCCGCGAGGGTTGTATCGATGGCATTCATCACTAGCTTGAGAACTATTGAGAAGTCAAAGAGCTCGGGGTCAAAGTTATGAAAACCCACGAACAAGATGCGATATTTCTCCTCTGTCATCTTTGGTCCCATCCATAAATCACTAAAACATCATTGACATTTAAAGAACTGTTAACACGATCTTAGAGATAAAGGGTGAATGAGTGTGATGAGTTTATATTAACGATAGTAGTCATTGTTATAAGATCAACAGTTCCTCATAAAGAGCCATTTGTTAATTGCCCAATAAACAGGGTAAATAAAGCTCAAATAGCTGTTAGCCGGAAACCGAACCATGTAGTATTGGTCTGATTTTCTGCCACACAACATCAGGACGCTAACTACCGCCAAACATGGACACCTCAGACTTCTCATGTAATGTCTATGTTGATGGCAATCATTGAGTGGACGCCATGTCAGTAATAAGAGGACCAAGTATAGAACCTATCACCTACAATATACCAACTCTTTGTTCCCAAGTAGCTGGGTTTCAGTACTGCTCCACTATTCATGTTTAAATTATAACATTTTATCATAATTATTTAATTTATTAATGTCAAGAACAAAAACCTATTTTTGTAATTTTGTTAGTAATTTATTTAATTCAAATCATTCATGTTCAGATCCATCGACCCGCTAATATTTTTATCCCCCAGTTAACGTTAATATGACAAACTCAAAATATAAATCAACATAATCTGTTACTTTATATTGTAACAGAAATACTAATGGCACTGATTATTTACTTTCTAAAACACAATGTTTTCTGGTAATGATAAGTCGATTATAACATTTATTAAAAAAAAAAAATTGTTTCAATGTGTTTTAATGTTGAAAATATTCTTACGTAGCTCTACAGGAAAATCGTATGTAAATTTATTTGGGGATACAATATAAAATTACAGTATGAAGAATTGAAATAGGTATGTGAAGCTCAATTTTTTTTATTTTTGTAAAACCAAAATTTTGTTAATTAAGAAGAAAATCCAAAATTTGCAATTAAATTTATTTTGTATCCAAGTTTAATTTCCAAAGCATATCTTAGATTATCAAAAGTTCATTTAGACATAAAATTAAACAAAGTTTTATCTCATATCTATTTGCATTCCATAACACTGATTAGATATTGTCACAGAGAAGGAAGAAACGGAGGTTGCACCTAATAGAGCACCAAATGTATGTTGAGTAAGGAACGAGTGTGTCGAGTAGTCAGTTCTCTTCGCCATAGCGGAAGGCGATGACAGCACATGGTCAGTCATTCCTTCTCCTTTCCTCTCTAAACCTCTTCTTCATTTTCTTCCCCCCTCCATTTCACTCTAACCTCAAACCTCAGTAGCAGACTCGGGGGGAAGGGACAAGATGCATCTGCCCCTCTGCAACTCTTCCATCCCCTCCCGGTCAACATGCGTTTTGATATAACAGGCCTAAATGTTAACTACCACTGAGGCGTTTGCTGCAGCTGTAATAAAACAACCTCTGTTTCTTCCTTCTCCATAATATTGCTAGTGATTAAATGTTGCCGTTAGTGAATACTCACATATACTTCCACACTGTTCGGTTCTGTGTAGAGAGTGGGTCTCTTTTGGCAAACATCTCTGTAAAGTTAGTTCTGCAGGTGATATTCTTTTCCACCAGCTGTTTGGCTTTCTCCACACTGTAGTTGCTGCTATGTAGAATTAAGATCAGGAACTCTTCTAAAATATAACAGTACAGTTTATGGCTGGTTTTTTAGCTTTGATTAGTTAAAGTTTAGATTTTTCTGCCTATGAAAAAAATACTAAATTTTGTAATATCAGTAAATTGTTAAAATTATTTTTTAATGTATCAATGAAATATGATACTTTAAGAAGTTTGAATTCTGTACATCAGTATGTTTGCATGTTTAAACATAATTGTCATGCAAATTCGCATTAATTTCAAAAAAATATCTCAGTATGTATCGTAAATCTGAACTAACAATGGTGAATTTGCATGTGAATTTATATTATCTGGTAGTATAACAATTGTTTAACTTTGTACATTTAACTGGAGAATAAAGTCTACAGTTCTTAATACATTAATTTTTTTTTTTTTTGTCAAATCCTCCTGTGCTGGTCAATGCGTTCTTAACAATATCATAAAATTCAGAATCCACATGAAAATTAAGTTTCAGGAGTCCTTGATTTTTAAAAGATTCTTTTCGTTATCAGAATCATTGTACCTCGCTGCTGTATTATATTTACTCCGACACACTAAAACATATTTAAGAAAAAGAAGTAAAAAATTCCAACAGTAAAATAACTTTTCCAATTGACCTGTCATATGTTGAGGAAGGTGAGGCTGTTTTTTCAGCCAATTTTTGAGAGAAACTATATCCTCAGGATGCAGCTTTGGGTCCTTGGCATATTCGGAAGCGGCTGTTACAAACGTAGCCATTTTACCTGTAATCACGTGATAGATTATGTAATATAAGTTGAAGTGTTGCTAACATTGAATTTTAAGAGTAAATAATCAAGGCTAAAAATTTGAAAATTCAAAAAAAGGTTATACAATTGTTTTCAATCCTAAGGTACCCTAGAAATGGCATAGTGTTTACGATTCTAAGTCAATTGCAAGAAAATCACCTGATAGAAATAAAAGGTATATTAAACCCCAGACCAAACTATACTTATATGTAGTATAGGCCAAAACTTACACAAAACACCAGAGAGAATAACAGCAATATATACAGGGTGATAATTAAGTCTTAGGGCGACTTTATAACTTTTAAACAACAAGAGATATCACAAACAAATTTGGCATATCGTTACTGGTAATAGTAAGCTACTTTTCTGTGTACATGGTGATCAGGTGTCATCTTAGGGGGACAGCCCGTTAGTAGTAAGAAGAAAATCTTTAATGACAGCCTCTGTTGAGTTGTACATCATTTTAAAGGTCCAATTAAACTGAAACAATGCAGCTAACTGAATTTCAAAAGGTTGATCCAGTCAGAAGTAACTGCTGTTCAAAGTTTTAAAAATGCTTAGTATTGTACTTACGAGTAACAGAAAGTTACAAGTTGAAGGAAATACTTACTGAACTCATTTCAAATTAGGTGTTCAAATGGTTCCCTTGAACCGTTGTCAAATGGTTGGCAATGTGCTAACCGGTTATAAAAACTAGCTACTGCTTTTTCTATCTTTCTATGTATTCTCGTGGAACAGCTTGTGGTATCGTGTGTCTAAGATCATTCAGATCTGTAGGCAGAGTTTCATAAACTGTCTTTGAGATAGCCTCATAAAAATTAGTCTAGCGGAGTTAAGTCAGGAACATGAGTCGACCACTCAATTGCTCCACGTCTTCCAATCCACTGGTGATGGAATACTGTATCTAAGAATTACATTACTTGAACACCATAGTGTGGCTCCGACGGAAGTCATCGCCAAAACTAGCTTGTAGAGCAGGAACTAACTCATTTTGGAGTATATCTTGATACTTGTTGGCATTTAAAGTTTCCTTCAAGTATTTCCCATTAAGTATCACATTCAACTTGTAACTTTCTGTTATTTGTAAGTATAATGTATTAAGCATTTTTAAAACTTTGAACAGCAATTACTTCCGACTGGATCAACCTTTTTTAATCCGGTTTGCGGCATTGTTTTCAGTTCAACTAGACCTTTAAAATGATGTACAACTCAACATAGGCTGTCATTAAAGATTTTCTTCTTACAGAAAGTAAGAAGAATTCTGATCATCATGTACACAGAAAAGTAGCTTACTATTACCAGTAATGATATGCTAAATTTAGTTGTGATAACTCTTGTCGTTTAAAAGTTATAAAGTCATCCTAAGACTTAATTGTCGCCCTGTATATTGATGTGGCTTTAATGGTACATGATTTAATTGAACAAAGAATTCTCTAGGGGTTTGTACTATATTTGGATTGTTTCCCTAAACAGGAAGCAAAGTGGTGTTTTCCCCAACCCAAGATAGTGTTGAATGAAGCAGGAAATTGGTACGCTGCTAACGAGTTTTTCTTACTAGATACAAAACTCATTTTGTGACATTCTTACCTAACAGTATCAATAATGAATTTAACGGTGTAAAGCATCTGGATTTACATTTTGATTCTTGGCTATCGTGGGAAACTCACATTGATGTAGTATATAATCAGTTATCAAAGAACATCTATTTACTTAGACATTTACAAATTATATTTATTGTTTTTACCTGAAGCATCGCTGTTAAGCTTTGTTTCATAGTATACTGTTACATGGTATCACGTACTGGGGTAATGGAATAGGTATAGATAAAATTCTTCTTTTGCAAAAAAGGCTATACGATTTTTAACTTGTTCAAATTATTTAGGTAACTGTAGGCCCTTATGTAAGAAAGAAAAAATACTGTCTTGTTATAAATCTATAATTGTTAGTTTCTTTTGTGTCGTATCAACTTTAATCTAAATTAACTCATTCCATCTAGTCATATTCACAGCCACTATATCAGATCTAATTATTTTATCCACATATATCGTTTGCTTAGCAAATCAGCGCAACCTTTTATAGTGAATTTCCTTACTCATTCAGTTTTGTGAACAAAAATAAGGGTTATACAAACTGGATTTTGGAAAACCCATATTATGATGTCAATGAGTTTTTAAATACTTTATTAGGTGAAACTTTGAACTAAAATGTGTCTTAGTGTTTGTTTCATTGTGTGTTTTTAAAAACTTTTGTATTGACACTGCCTATTGCATTGTATTTGTAATGACAGTAAAGAAATCTAAATTTGACAGTTTGTTCTGGTTTTTGAATGGAATTTAGTGTAGATAATTAGTTTAACTACCTATCCAATGTTATTTTAGATTAAGGAATTTCAAGAGTCTAACCTCTACACTTCATTAAATTTATTTTCATAAATGTATCTTCGATAAACAGACATTTACTTCAGTTTTGTTTTTTAATTCAGTTTTTTTAATGGCAATAAATTATTTATCATAATTTTTAACTAATGTTTTCATTCAAATAATTGCACAATTTTAGGCTAAAATTAAGTAAAATGGTTAGTAAAACAAAAATTGTGAAACAAATTGTTCTATGTAAGTAAACAGTTTGTCTGAAATGTAGATGAAACGTTTTTTCCAGGTAATGAATTTGTTTAACTCTCAAAGCAGTGGGAGTTTGAAATTTGGTTGGTTTTATCCTTAAACCGCCACCTATCGGAAGTAGGTTGGTTATATCACGAACCATTAAATCATTTCTTATAGTATACCTATTGACATTACGGACATGATTTTTAAACCACTAAAAAGGCTAAGAGTTGCTTAGTTTTTAGTTATACCTATATTCCGTTTCTAGTTAGGGTGACAGATGTACCATATATTGAACAGTACTTAACCTGATTTTGTGGCCAGTGACAGCTGAACATAATTGAGAAGTGAAGTGGGAGGGGCTGGTTGTTTTATGGAAACACCAGACTACTCAAACAACTGTGTTAAATATATATTATAACTAGGACATCCCTGCACGCTTAGCATGCCAACCACGACACTCGATGCGCTTGATACACCTCGGCATGTGACTTTTGACTACAAATAATAGTAGATTAACTGTATAATGTAAAATCACAATATTAAATTTATTTACAGTATCTAAATCTGATACCTATTTATTAGTATAAAACATATGTTACTAATTGACTAAAATCAACCTAATTTTATCCTTATAGGGCAATCTTTTAGTGGCGGTTTCTACCCCTTAGGAGTACTTTATCATGATGAAAATACTTTAGTTGTGCTATTTAAGACCTAATGAAACAGTGTGTACAATTTCTGCTCTCTACCTACATTGGAAGTTGGAGAATTAGTGATTAGTGAGTGAGTCAGACAGGGCTTTGCCTTTTATATATAAGCCGCGTTTACATTATGCCAGTAAGCGGACAGGTCACTTGAGGCAAGTAGCCTGCTGCAGGTAACCTGTACCGTGTAAACAGCACTGTCCTCAAATGAGAGGCGACTTGAATGAGGTGTAGACTACCTACCCTCCCTCCACTCTAAAACTGCACCTGCCACATAAATGCCCTTCATTGGCGTCGTGTGGACAGCAGTGTCTAGATTTGACAGGCAAGTGAGAGTGTTTTCAAATTACAGAGTATTAATAGGGGGTTGTTTATTGTGTACGCTGTTAATATTTTTTATACTGTAGTAAATACTATTGCAATGGCTCCACGTTGGACTGGAGATATGACTATACATGTGTCTCTCTTCTCTTTAGCCAATCTTTACACCATAGCTTCTTCTTTTCAAGTTCTTCAACGAGTATTTCACTTGATTCTGAAATAAATTCGTTTACATTACCCTTAAAAGCAACTTTCATATCACCACAGAAAACCATCGACGACGTACTCTCGGCCATCTTCACGTAGTACTTGCTTTGCTACCTGCTTCATAACAATGCCTCGTGTGGCAGAGCACAGACATTTTGCCAGGCAAGTTACTTGACGCAGGTTACCTGAAGCAGGCTAGTTGCGCACCTACTGGCCTCTAGAATGCGGCTATATAGAAGATTGTCATATGATATTTATTATTGTAATATTTATTAGTGATATGGTTAGTAGCAACTTTGCTGTGGGCCCAGACTAATGTTGTTCAGTCAAAACTCTTTCTATTTCACTATAAATTCCAAGTAATGTACAATTTATATAGTAAAAGTTCTTTTTCTTCATATATCTTATAATGTGTGTATATTTCCTGAAGTTAGAACATGTTTAGACTATTTTGGCTATCTTGGAATTTCAATTTATCTTAGTAATCAACCCCCTTTTCATATTTTTAAACTTGATTTTTAAAGTATAAATTCCCAATATACTTTTATAACTTTATGTAAGATTTGTAACTTTAGTTTATAGAGTACTTTAGTTTATTGCCAACATATTGACATGCATATTGCAACATAACATATTTTATAGCAAATGTCTACAAATTGACAAAAAAGAACCTGACGTTTAAGGAAAATGTAGTTGGCCATTAGTGAATGGAATTAGCAGAATTCGTGTATTTCTTAGACAACTAATGCTTAATTATTTGGCACTAGGTCACATTTAATTAGGAAGTTTTTGATGGCATGGATAATTAATTAACAAAATATAACCTTAAGATAATTGAGGAACTTGATTGCTGTCCTAACAATCAAATTACAAACAACAACAAAAACTGGTTTTGTTGTGTAATCTTTTCTTGCATTTTCTATTGTTCCTAAAACATCAAATGGTAACATTTATCTGGACATTAGTTAGAAATGTATATCTTCCTGAGTGTATCAAAATCAACCCCTCTGTATCTAAATATAGAATTAGAACATTGTTCAACCAAAAATCTTCAGCAGATCCCTTCCAAAATTAGATCACTCTTAAGAGTCAAATTTAGGATCTCTTATCTTCAACTGATTTGCTATCACATTGAAATTGTTAGTTAGTTTTTGAAAATTTACTTAATTCTGTCATAAATCTCAAATAACAACATATAATTGTATTGCCTATAAAAGAAATGTTGATCTGCTGTAACTCTGCCATCGCCCATAGTTATCTTACATTGGTACAGCATGTCTGCTGTTGTTGTATAGTAATTTTAAGAATCAAATTGAGTTCACTTAAAATCTATTTAGTTAAAAATGTTTCTCCACTTTTGAGCAATTTGAAAGGCGAGATGTAAAATAACATTATATATTTATAAATCAAACGACCATATATTGTTTGTGTACAAAAAACTTGAAAAGTATTCACTTGAAATTTGTATACAACATTACATTTACACACAAGAGTGTTTTCATATATTTAATTCCTAGAATCGTAAACTGGAAAAGGGCATTTCAAGAATTTCCAGACCTACCTACATTTCACAAATGAAAATAAATATCAGTGTTGACAAAGTGCTACTGAGGCCAGCTGATTTATGTTTATATATCTAAATCATATCCTGTACGTTATTCATAAAAACAACTTTAAGTTACTTTATTTCAGACTAAGTGACACCCCTGCAAGCTTCATGTGCCAACCTCGTCACTCACTGCGCCTCGATACAACTCGACCGGCCTTCGGCCTCGGCATGTGACTTTTGACTACAAATAATAGTAGATTAACTGTATTAATAATAGTAAATAAAATCACAATATTAAACTTATTTATAGTATCTCACTCACACTACTCGCATTGCGTAGTGTGCGAGTACTATGCGCATTGTGAACGTATATGGGTGTTCTATGCAACCGGAAATGACCCCCCCGAGTACAGAAATAGCTGACATCCTGTCTTTTGCCGCCATTTTGTGAAGTTATTGATGAGGTACACCGTTGGCCCTCATGGCGTGGGGGCAAAACTTTACATATGCCATATGATATTATGTTTCAGCTGTTTTGTTGTGATGTTTATATTTTCTTCCCGCGCACTGATCAGCTTTTGAGGTTAGGTGTTTAGTAAATGACATTGATTCTTTTTGTGACAGACCACGTGGTTCACGTCAACGTACTAACCCACCCACTCACCCCTACATGTACAGTGGTACTATTTATTAGTGTAGCAATGGTCTTACTTAGCCTATTTCAAATATGTTCATTTCATTTGTTTTTGTTTTAACAGCTGAAGATGTTACCCCTAATGCATCAATAGGATAATGTCAAACATACAAAATAAACATGTTTATTTATTTACAAAACAGATTTTATTAATTTACTAAAATCAATCCCATGCTATCCTTATGGAACAATCTTTTATGGGTGGTTTCTACCCATTAGGAGTATTTTATCTAGATGAAAATACTTTAGTTGTCCTAATTAAGACCTAAAGAAATAGTGTACAAAATTTCAGCTCTCTACCTACACGGGAAGTTGGAGAATCAGTGAGTGAGAGCTTTGCCTTTTGTAGATATAGATAAGATCAATTAAACAGTCAACCTTTATTTTTCTAACAATTGAAGTAAAAAATTACATAACTATTAGTTAATATAAGACTAAGCCACAGCAAAATATGGCTGCAGTTAGCTAATGATAAAAAATGTATTTTGTATGGCTTTTAACAAGAGAGGTATGCAATAAGACAAGCCCATTTTGTAATTCGTTCTCGTAACTTCCGACCCACAGAAGCAGCACGGGGGCAAAAACTTAATTCCAGAAATAAAATATGATTTGACTGCATGGTAAGCTAAGACCACTTTAATTTTTTAATGATCAATTTTGGCTGCCATAATTATAGTTTATTTATTTTGGGATTATAGGACCTATTATAATTTAGCATGTTTTTTTATAAATATCTGTATTTTAAAGAGCTGAACATATTACTAATCTTACGATGTTTGTATGTTTTCATGCAATAGTATTTGGTTTATGTTTTGCTATTAATATTTTAGAATTTTTAAAATAACAACATAATGGAACTTCAGTTCACAGATAAAAATATATAAGAGGGGCCATATTTTACTAACAGTTTTTTGTGAAGATTTATATCCGAAATAAAATGAGTTAGTTTAGCTAGTTTTTTTTTCTTATAGAAATGGTTTTATACAGAGTTTCTGTTTGGTTTTAATTTCTCTTAACTTATGCAAATCCTTTATATACAGGGTGTAACAAAAATCTCTACACAAACTTTAGGATATTGTTCCTTGGGTGAAATGAAGCAAAAAACATAATACAACAAATGGTCTATCTTATTCCGTTTACTGTCTGTATATCAATATGTGTTTTTTACTATTTAAAATGTTTAAACCCAAATTACAAAGTAACTAATCGTTTTACGAAAAAATACCAAGATAGGTAATTGATAGTGCTTTTAATAAGGATTAAAACGACGCCTTATTTGCGAAAATCAAATAATAAATAACAAATTTACTACGATAGTTGTATGACACTGTGAAGTTTAGAATGGACCCATAGAGCAACAATGGGTCCATTCTATGGGTCCATTCTAAACTTTACAGTGTCATACAACTATTTTAGTAAATTTGTTATTTATTATTTGATTTTCGCAAATAAGGCGTCGTTTTAATCCTTATTAAAAGCACTATCAATTACCTATCTTGGTATTTTTTCGTAAAACGATTAGTTACTTTGTAATTTGGGTTTAAACATTTTAAATAGTAAAAAACACATATTGATATACAGACAGTAAACGGAATGAGATAGACCATTTGTTGTATTATGTATTTTGCTTCATTTCACCCAAGGAACAATATCCTAAAGTTTGTGTAGAGAGTTTTGTTACACCCTGTATAATACGTGAAGCCGTTTTTTTGTCAACGCAACTCCTCCCCTTTTTTCTTGACCAATTTAAACGGTTCAGGTGTCATACAATATGCCTCCATTCCCAGTTGTGCAATTCTGTCTTAATTCTTCAATATTTTCACTCTGAAGAGTATGGGAAGCCCTCAAAGTACGTTTTCAGCCAAAAGAATAACATGGAGAGAGATTTAAATTAATTAAAAAGTAACAGTTGTTCAAATGTAAATAATTATTTCCAAAAAGTTTTAACAGTTGTTGGAATGTAAACAATTGTGTTTATAATATTGTGTAGGTTAGTTCTTTCATAATGTTAAACCAGGGAAGGTTGTTAGCATGTTTTATTCATATTTGATTGTCGGGCTCCGCTCCACTGGACTTTAGGATTAAAATGCAGTTATTTTATTTATTAAATTTACGTTCAGTTGGTAGCAACGCAAATGAGTGAGATACTGTAAATAAATATAATATTATGATTTTACATTAAACGTTTAAGCCACTATTATTAGTAGTCAAAAGTCATAGGCCGAGGTGTAAAGCGTGCTCGAGTCGTTGGAGGGGGAGGTGACATGCGTAGCTTTCAGAGTGTCCCCTAGTATAATATATTTTAAGTTAAGACTAGCATTATTTATAAATAAAATTAAATTGCTGCTCAAATGTAGAACGTATTTTTTTTCTAAGAAACATAATGAATGAATGAATGAATATCTGAACAGTATAATTAGTATTATACTTTTGTACTTTTGGTATTGCTTATTATTGTGACTTTTGTTATTTTTTACATTAAGATATTTGTTTATCATTTAATATTTTATCCTCGTAAAGTATTCATAGCATTTTTCATGGATTTTTTTTGTTGGCGTGATTTGTTTTAGTTGACTTTTTTATGTATTTCTTTAGAAGTGATGTTCAACATCTAAAATTGAAACTATTGTCTTCATATTGATGTTACATTTTGAGAGTTTTTCTGTAGTGTGAGTTTGAATCTTGAACAGTTTTATGTATTTGGAGATCTGTCTATATGGCTTGAATCCCACTAGATATTAGCATTAGTTGGATTCAAAATCAATTTGATATTAGCATTTGATAGACAAAATCAAAGATATTTGTATAAATGTATTATGTTTAACTGCTTTAATTTAATTGGGCCCACACATGTATTAACGCATGTAAATTAATAAATAGCATAGCTCATTTGTGCAAACGTTATTAGGATAGTGTGTTATAAATAATAGCATGTTTCAGTAAATGACATATATGTCATTTGTCTTTGAACAAATAAATAAATCTTTATTTTTTTATAGCACAAGTGCATCAACACAAGTCAAATTTTTTACTAATAAAGAAGATTAAAACTATTAGGTTATACATACTAAAAGATATACCTAAAATGTATAACTTAAAAGGAAGTAATGCCACAGTGAAATAAAATTAAATTATTAACAAGCAAATAATAGTGAATAAAAATGTTAGACATAAAGTAAATAACAGATAATATGTATATTACATAAGACAACATAGACAAACTAAATAACATGATATATAAAATTTACAATTCATAACAAATAAATAAAAGTAAAGTTACGATTTAGTGGCGTAAAATATAATAAATTCAGTTTGAGAATAAAAATGATTCTTCAAAAGCCAATTGTAAAATCTCCACCTAAACTCTTTAATCATAAGTGGCTGCGGGCAGTTATAGGCTTTCAGATAATAACACTGTGACTACTTAGTTTTTGGCTGAGTCTATGAAAATCTATAGCCATGTTATCTCTGTTTCTAGGGTTATATTGATGCCTGTCACTATTAGGGTTAAGAAGTTCACGGTGTTTCAGAATATACATAACAACATAAAAAATATAGAGGTTAAAAACAGTTTGGATTTTTTCATCAACAAAAAGAGGCCTACAATGAGCCCGTGAGCCAGAATATACAATAATTCTAATAGACAGTTTCCTCACAGAATCAGACCATAAATGAGTACTGCTTGAAAAAAGGCGAAATAGGCGGAAGTAATGTAGACAGAATTGATACAGCTGGTTAGATATCTAAGCAGGTAAATCACTCGAGAAAGTTTGGCTGACACATAATTGATATGAGAACCCCATAACTGAGTAAAGCCCTAACAGCTTTACACTGTTAACAAACTCAATATCGGAGTATGTGTTGCAATCAATTGGTCTGAGACTAAAAATTATATTTTGTGTCTTGGCATCATTTAATAGAAGCCATTGGACTTAAACCACAAAGATGCTTGTTGGATTGATTCAGTAGAAATTAGTTTTAGCTCATCTAAATCATTATTCGTGTTTAGAATAGTTGTATCATCAGCACATAAAGTAGATGTGGAGTTAATTGAGTCAAGTAAATCATTTATTGATAATAAGAGTGGAGAGAAATCATAAATATAAGGGTTATCAACAAGCATTTAAGGGTAACAGTTTTAAGTCTACTTTATCATATTTTGTATTATTTAAATATTTATGTTAATTATAATATTAATAAATTTTGTATATACTAAAATTCATTTTAATCATCAGGAATGTATTGCCAGTAAAACTTCCTCGATACGGAATAGTTAATTATATTATTCTGTATTGAATAGCTTTTAAAATATACAAATTGTATTATCTAATTTCACTGGCAAAGTAAAAACTGAATCGTTTATCAGTTGTACCTAGACCCCATGTGCACATACCTGTGGTGGAGGATGTTGCTGTGGCCATACTGGCTGGTCTCTCAGGAGGTTCAACATTTCAAGTAGTATCCGAACAAATTCTCAGCCTTGATATTTCAGACTGGTCTTGTGTCCTTGCATGTAGAGTTCTTCTCACGAGAATGATAATTATATTATTTGATAATCGTTCATCAATCAGCAACAATATTCTAATAATATGATTTTTTCTATTTATCTTTTTACCAAAATTAGGTGCTTAAATCAAATGACAAATTTTAAATGTGCAATTATAGAAGGCTTGGAAATGAATATATGGTAATTTTTTCCTTGATGTCATTTATAATTTCAATATTATAACTGTTAAAATATAACACAATTTAAAACCAATATATAAAACTTTATTGGTGAGGCCTTTCGATAGCAAGGCTATCATCGTCAGACACATCACAAATATTTTATATTATTTAAATATTTATGTTAATTATATTAATTATAATATAATATTTGTGATGTGTCTGACGATCATAGCCTTGCTATCGAAAGGCCTCGCCAATAAAGTTTTAAATATTGGTTTCAAATTGTGTTATTTTTAACAATTATATAAAAAAAAAAACAATACAGCTCCATCTTCAACATAGAGTTTCAATATTGTTTCTCTAGTAGTTTGTAGTCACCACCTTTTAAGTGTCGGTATAGTAATCTATCTTATATCCCGCCTCCATGTAAGCACAAAGTTAATTACTGGTACTTAACATATTTTTACATATTATACATATTTTTTACATACTCTATGTACTCTCAATCTCAGTGAAATATTTATTCTAACAATCAATATTAATGAATCCCCCCCTCTTTTACAATTCCTGTGAACTTTAATCCTAGTAACCACTTAGTGTCATCAAATATGTATTAGTGGACATAAAACTCTTTTTATCAACATGAATTTTATGAACCACTTTCTTACCATGATTGTTGTAGACTTTCTCACTATGTTTAAAAGTAGACTTTTCCCTTCTTTATGAACCTAAGTAATCTTAGGAAACCACTTTCTCACCATTGTTATTAGAAGGCATTAACTCTCTATCTCACCTTGATTATTAGTAGACTTTAATCCTCCTTATGAAAATATAATCTTCGTAAACTATTTGTTCACTATGATTATTAGTAGATTTTCACCCTCCTTATGAGCATTTATCTTAGTGAACCGCTTTCTCACTATTATTATTATTAGTGGACTATAACTCTCCTTATAAACATATAATCTTAGTGAACTACTTTCTCACAATGAGTATTACTAGTGAACTTTCATCCTCTTTACAAACATATAATCTTAGTGAACCACTTTCTCACAATGATTATTACTAATGAACTTTCATCCTCCTTACAAACATATAATCTTAGTGGACCACTTTCTCCCCATGATTATTATTAGTAGTCTTTCACCGTCATTATCAACATATAATCATAGTTAACCAATTTTGCACTAAGATTATTATTAGTAGTCACTTATCCTCCGTACGAACAATACTTCTAGTGAACTACTTTTTACTATGATAAATGTCCTTAAATTCTTTCAATGATACATTGACATCAGTTACGTTAATAGCACTTTATATGATTCAAACTAAATGAAGCAGGACACAATTCAGTATCATGTCCCTATCCAATTACCAAAATACATGATCATAGTACAACTTACAACAATATGATTATATGAATGGCAGAGGGATGTAAGGTAAAATCATACAAAGTCTTATTTTAGTTGTATGATAATTTTAATGTACAATTCTCTCTATAAGTATAGCCTTGTGACTATATCATATGGAAAGACACTTAAAAAATAAAGGAACAGCTTCACTATAAACAATGATTTGTAGACAAAAACGCCAACCTTTCTAATTTTCAACGAGATTGCGATTTAAATCACACGATCTACAATGGTATACTCAATTTGTTTGCTTCATAATTCATCAACGATTGAAGAATTTTCCTATTACTAGTCTTATTTCTCCTCCCCATTCATTGCATTTTAGTCCAGCTGCAGTTTGCGGAACGACCCGGCCATGGTCATGTTGTTTCCATTGTTTCTTTGTTTGCTCTCATCAATTTGTAGTGATTCAAGGTCAATCAGCCAAGTTCTCATTCTCTCCAATCTGTTTTTTATCTCATCTGGAACAATGTAAAATTGATTACAAACTTTTTTGTATTCCTAAAAGCAATTACAGCTTATGTCCTAACTAAAGCAGAAACAATAAAATTGTTCTATGGATTAAATATGTTCTTTTGTCATAATGGTCCTAACTCTATCAAAGTTAAAATAATAGACCCTCTCTCTACTCACCTGAAGAAAATGCCAGTGGTGTTGAAAATTTGTGAGATTGTGTTTATTTTGTGTTTGTTGCTACTTCTCTGGTGTTAGTGAACTTGTCTTTTAAGGTAAGTTTACTGATGTCCTATCTCTTCAATATACTAAAGTTAAATTAATGTAAACCAACACTATAATTAGAGCATTTCAATGCTTTAGGGATCAAGTCCAAGATCAAGGAGTCAACTTTAAAATTTTAAATAGGAACATGGTCATGGTCATTTAACACCCCCATTTCAAGCTGAAAACGATAATGCAGTCAGAATTTAAAAAGATGCATAATTCTTTTGTTTTTAATTGGTCATAGCCAATTTATTTGCCTATTAACACTGCTTTGTCGTTTGAGCAGTTAGTTGTCCTTTAGCTTGTTTCAATACTTTAATTTGATTTTTGAATTTTTTCATTAAATTAGTATTAATTTGAACTACATTTAGAGCGTTTCAATATTATTGGGATTCACTTGGAGTCCAAGATCAAGGAGTCAACTTCAAAATTTAAAATGAGAACGTGGCCATGTCCTTTAACACTGCCATTTCAATTTAAAAATCGATATGGCGTAATCAGGATTCATAAGGATGTGTCGTTCTTTGGTTATTGTTAGTTATTGATTATTCAGTTATTTTATTGGCCAACACATGTATGTTTTCCTAATTAAAACTGCTTTGTCATGGCTAAAACAAAACCAGATTTGTGTTTTTGTCATAGTATTGGTTAATTTTAATTTTTAATGCATGACAAAGCAGTTAAATTAAATAAAATAACAAAATAATTAATAACTAAAGAACGACACATCCTTTTTAAAAACTGATTGCACTATCATTTTCAGCTTGAAATAGGGGTGTTAAATGACATATCACATGACCATGTTCTTGTTAATATTTTGAACTTGACTCCTAGATCTTGATCCCAAGTGATACTTTAGAAGATTGAAACACTCTAAATTTAGTGTGAGTTAAAATTAATTTAATGGCATATTCGTAAAACAAATCTTTTATTAACTGTGGAACAAGTGAGGGGGTAACTGACTTAAAACTCACCCTGTATACCATTGAATGTAACAGACTAAATATTTAGTAGTTTGAATTGGTGGGTGGTAGCTTAGTTGGTTAAATCCCAGCTTCATAAGCTGAAGGTTCTCAGTTTGATCCCAATCAAAGTCGTAACACATTTTGAAAGGGATCAGCTGATAACCACCGGCTGTTCATTTGTTATTAGGCTATTAATTAATGACACTTTCTAAGGAATAGTTGGCCTTAGTTTGTAACAATGATAACATTCGGTCATTCACACTCATCACATTTATTCGAAATCCATATTTGCCAATATCTTGGTGATCGCCGTCTTAAGAATAAATAAATATGTTTTTTAGTTAAATTATTGTTAAAATTGCCAATATTACTCTTATGACAGAAATGTCTTCTTTCAAAGGGTGTCTCTTCACCCTTTCAATGTAATTTGTAAAAATACTTCTTTAGTGCATTAATACATCCTGTGTGTCGGTAGCTTGGTTGGTTGAAGCCAAACTTTATAATATTAGTTATGCTAAAGGTCCATAGTTCGATCCGAATCACAGTTATTACACGTTTTGAAAGGGATCAGCTGAAAATCACCGGCTGTTCATTTGTTATTGAGCTATTAATTGATGACACTTTCTGAGGAAAGTCGGCCTTATTTTGTAACAATGACTACATTTGCTCATCTACACTCATCATACTCATTCGAAATCCATGTTCGTCTATATCTTGACGATCGGTGTCTTAAGAATAAATAAATAGTTTTGGAGTTTTTATGATTCGGTCAGTCACTGAGTGATTTTGCGTGGTTCAAAACTACGGCAGTTGGTTTTATTTAGCAGCTGATGATTAACCTTTTTTGTCTCATCTTGAACAATGTAAAACTGATTCCACACTTTAAGTATACCTAAAAACAATTACATTTTGTCTCCTAAATAAAGCAGAAACAATAAGAATGGTTCTATGAATTGAAACATTCTTTTGTCATGGTCGACAAACAAGTAACTCTATCAAAGTAAACTGTTATTATCATTCTTATGAAATAACTTAATGCAATATTAACAAAAGTAATGAAATATTTAAATATTAATCAATCCAAATAATTGAACATTGTACATTTTGTTTCGTGATAGTATACATAATGGTAAAATCATACTTTCACACAAACATACTATTTATAGCTTACTAAAACACACCCCTGCACTCTTCTCGTGCTAACCTCATCACTTGTGTACTTTGGAATATCTTAAATTTAACTAGGCATAACAAAGTTTATATCAGTAGACTGTTAAAGAATTAATATGTTAGAAAAATGCGTCTAATATACCAAGAAATTAATTTTTCGTTGTACTCACCAGTTAATGCTATTTTGGAACACAAAGTGCCGCCGATCTCTTGTGGTAGAATATCTCTCGGGACAATCTTGTAAAACTCTTCCATCTCATCGTAGTGGAAGTGCAACTGCACAAATATTATTAGTACTTGTAGTAGACGATGTGTCCTTCAGTGTCTTAATGAAATAGGCTTTTTAATATGGAATATAAAGTGCCTATTTGGTTAACAAGGTCTGTTAGTAAGTCATATTGATATAACATTCTCATTCTTTTGTGAACCATTTCGTATAAGGATGATAATTGTACTATTTCCAAATAATAATGACTATATACAGAGTGACTTATGTAACTCATCCCCCCCCCCTTCCCCCACTTGTACTGCACATTCTTTTAACTGGTATAAGTAATGTTTAAGCATCATTGGTCTGAAAATACTTTGTTAGAGAGATTTAAGAAGAAAAAAAATACAGTGTAATACATAGGCAAAGGTTGAAACAAAGTATCAGTAAACTTCTGGAAAGATTAATTGACACTATTTAATGGTTTCTTGTGTATTTTGACCTTGATAATTACTAAAATAGGATTCAGAACTGTATCGTCGATAATTTTTGAGTAATTCAAGGTTAGTTGCAAGAAGTGGGAGCATGAAACCCCATTTTCTTCATGTTGTATGCACATGATTGGTGATGTTTAGCCGGTGTGGTCGCTCAGAGGCTAAGGCTTCGGTTTACTAAGAGCAAGGTTCAAGGTTCGAATCCCCAACTGAGCTAACGGTTGGTAATTTCTCGCTTTTAGGCGTATGTAAACTGGTGAATGAAGTTTTTAAAAAATAAATAGCATAATACATGGTCATTAAATTCATCAAGAGATAGTTTACTTGAATGTTTAGTCCAACATGGCGTCTGGCCCAGTGAATGTCAAGGTCTTTATCGGCTATCATTCATTTCTTGGTGTCTTAATTATTCACTCTATAGTGATAATTAGTGAATCTTAGACATACATTGGCTGCTCATGAGTTGCTATGATTGGTTGCTCACGAGTGGCTTTGATAAGAGTTTTGTTTGGTGTAACTTGCCTTAATTAACTATGGGAAATTAATTCAATAAAACCTATATATTAAAAATACTGAAGAAGCAAGTTTTCACTAAGAAATTTCATATTGGAAGTTTTGGACTAGCATATATAATACAGCATTGCTGTCTTTAAATAAAATGTAAGATTGTTAAAAGAAAGTGTTGTTTGTTTTTACCAAGTTTATTATTTACTTTTTAAGTAGTGTAACTTTACTTACAAGGTCTAGTAGTTCTTTCTTCAGGAATGGTTTGACAATAAACATAATTTTATCGATTATCGAGAATGCGTTTATTATATGAATAGCTTTTATCTTGATGTTTATGGCTTCCTAAAACAAAACAACAGATCAATAAGCAGGAACTAGCAGAGTTAAGTTAAAATAAATTAATGGTCCAAAGAATCGGCACAAACTTTCCCCCATATTAAACACTAAAAAATCAAAACTTTGAAAATTACCAGTTTGATTCCAAATATATTTTTTTTTTTTTTTTGCCATAACTCAAAAACTAGTCAAGTTAGAGACATGCAGTTTCTACTAAATCTTTTAAATTGTACTCAAAACATTTCCTGAAAAATTTTTAAAGTCGTTTTTGAGAAAATCCATTTTTGTATATTTTTTCCTATAAAAATAAAAAAAAATAAAATTTCAAAAAAGTGAATAAACGGTCTGGAGATATTGGCTAAATACACCTACATACCAAATTTCATAAAAATTTATCCATCCGTTTGGTCTCCAGCGTAATGCACATACACACAGACATACATACGGACAGACTTAAAAAAAAAACAACACTTTTTTGGGTTCAGGGAACTTAAAAAAGATTTTTAGACCAATTTGTAAAAAAATTTTGGATGATCACAATACTTTCTCTATGATAACGCATATGGGAGAAACTAAAATTAGTGTCTTCTATAAAACACTTCGATTTCTAAACTTAATTGTGTGAGGAATTCAGTATACATGTATACAGTTAATTGTGAACGTACCTGAACAAAATATGTGTGGTTACGTATGTAGGAAATATTTAACTTGGCCAGATGTGAGAGTGTGAGTCCCTCACAGTTAAGGATTAAGACGTAGCCGGGACACACTCCTTTTTCTGCCACAATCGTGTCTAAGACGTTGTTGAGAGTCTTGAGAGCTGTGGCAAAATTATAGGGCTCAGGATCAAAGTTGTTGAGTCCTATGAAGAGTAAACGATATTTTTCCTCCGTCAACTTTGGTCCCATCCACACCTCGCTGAAAAATTGTTACACGCATTAATGCTCGGTGTGACAAACTGAACTTCACTTTTTACAAATTATTTCTGTTAAAATTGATAAATATAGAACATTGTAGTACTTTATATACAAAGTTTTTCTGTTTAATTTACCAATTTTTTTGAATAATCATCCCCCCAGAGGTTGAAATGTTGAAAATGAACACACCCGAAAATCACAATTTACACTAACCTAGCACTTAAACTTAACATAGAAGGGCAGTATATTCTATGGTAATAATTTAAATACTATAAACAATATTAGATCGTTCATATTTTATTATTTTATATCTTACCATAGATTGAATATCATTTTGTTAGTCTAACAGGATAAATAATAGTCAAAACCTAACTGCATTGCCGGAGCAGTACTAATGAACTGTCAGTAAACAAAGCAAATTCAAATTACATACCAATATTCAAAACATTCATTTCGTGTTAAATTTCAGTAGGCCTATCACAAAACAATAATCAGTTTCGTCATCCACTTTTCAAATGTTTTGATTTCGTTGATACTTCAGCTACTTGGAAAAAAATGTGGTACTGTTATAAACAAATATTGGGGCAGAATAGGGTTAAATAATAGTAGGCAAGAAGGAAAAATTACAAGTACTGTATTAACATAAAGTTAGCAGTTGTTTAAGATGCTGGTAATATAAATAGCAACTTGCCAACCTTATCAACTCCAGAGAGAAACATTTTGTCTTCTTGACATTCGCTTTTTAAAGTTGTTACTAAGTCGCGTACATTTTTAATTTCCTGATATTTTGAAAAATCTTTCATGTTGGCTTTATGAACTTTGTCCAAATCAGATTGAAAATGGTGACAAAGATTATCAATCTTAGAACTTAGGCTTAAGAGGCCGGTGTCATAACTAGTATCTACATTTTTCCGGTGACAACCGTGTCAAGGTACTATCTACAATATTTACAAGATAACCAGACGTTTCGCCCATACTGTGATGTGGCATTCTCAGTGGTTTCTCTGAGACTACATAATGGTTTCCGAAACAACTGCAATCTAACAGAAAATGTAGATTCTAGTTAAAGATTATCAACTTCGCTTCTTACTTCGTCTGTCTTTCCTTTTTAATAAATATTACAATTTATAATAAAACTTCACCATTTTATTTCCAGTCTTTCAAGCTCCTTTGATACTTTGGGTATTAAAGAAAAAGCAACAGGTCGAGCCCTCTTGTAAATGGGTTTAGTTCCTTCCTTTACCAATAACCTAATATAAATGCCTCTTATTTTACCAACACCAGTTTGAAAAACTTATTTATATGAGTAACTGTTGTAGTATTTTCTTTTGTCCAGGTTCACCCTTTATTTCACCAACCATACAATTGTAACTGCTTTACAGTTAGAAAAGATTTTCTGCCAGTCCAGCTTAAAACACCATAACCATTCTAGATCAAAAATACTGTTAAAATCCCCGTCCACAACATAAAGAGTCACTAATTTTTCTTGTTTATTAACACATATATTGGTTTTCATCTTTCGAAGTAAATTTACACGTTCCTTTGTGTATGTTCTAAGGCATATATTGTCCGGTTCTAATTTAGAGTCTTGGAACAGCTGATAAAACCATTTTTACCTATCAAACTTACAGATGCTCCTGTATCAATTTGAAACATCTCCGATCCTGAACCAAGTTTAACAGGCACCGTTAGTATTTCTCTTGATTTAGTGGGTTTCAGTTCATTACAAATAGCTTATAGCATTCTTCATCTCTTTTTGATGGAGGCTAAAAATGGTCAGTACTGATACAGTTATTCATTCTTTGTTCCACTTGTTGAATACTTTGTTGTGATTTCGACCTTCAACATTTTGCTATATGACCTTTTTTCCACAACGAAAACACACTGCATCTTTAAACGGACAATTTTTCTGACTCTTACTATTACACTGATTACAATTTTTATAAGATATAATCTTGTTTTGCTTCTGGGTGTCACTGTGTAAACTTTATCAGCAGTGCTAGTACTGCTGTGACAGTTGGCTGAAAGGTTACTTTCAAACGTTAAGCCTACTTCAATTTATCTATTAAAGGTCAAATTTTCTATATTAAATAAACTTAACCTTAGTCTCTCATCGCTGACCTAAATTATAAATTGTGTTACTAAAGCTTCATCCAGCCATGCTGTTGGAAACTGACAATGTTTAGACAAATTTGTTAACTGTATGGAAAAGTCCTGAATATTTTTGTCATTTATTTGGAAACTTGTATGAAATTGTACTCTTTCTGCATATTTATTAGGAACAGGGTTTTCCCAATATTTTCAGTAATTCATTTAACGACTTGTTCTCTGATGGACCAGGTGAATAAAGGTCACTTAACTTGGTATAAGTTTGTTCCCCAATTATATCAAGTAATGCTATCACCTGTTTAGACCTAGGTATTCCCGCTAGAACAAATTTGTTGAGAAGTCTTCTGCAATACTAATCCCAATTGCAGGTTGACTTGTCAAAACTGGGTAAACTACTTAGTTGCCATGAACTACTTACTTCAATTTTGTTGTTCACTCTGCTATTCCCTTCATTTTCCTTTAAATCCAAATCTGTTTTTTCATGATATGTGAATACTCGGTTAGATTACTGTCGATGTATACACCCAAAAATTGGACTGAGATACAAAAATTGGTATTTTTAATAGTTTAGTTTTGCTTAAGGATGAAGAAGATATGTTGAGTTTTATAATTATTTATAAGAAAAACATTTTGATGCTCGTGACCAAGTATTTTCAACTAAATTTTGAAGGTCTGTGAAATTGGGGCTAACATTAATAAACGTTGTGTCATCGGCATAGAAAATAGTTTTTTCAGCTGTTGCTGAGGATCGCAGGTCATTAATACTAATCAGAAAAAGGAGAGATCCCAAGACTGATCCCTTGGGTCACTATTCAACTGATTAAAGAGGCTAACTATGTACAGTCATCTATATATACTTCCTTAGAAATAAAATATTGAAATAAATGAGTAGATACTAACAGATAGTTCCACACTGCTTCGTTCTGTGGGGAAAGTGGATCCCTGTTGGCAAACATCTCTGGAAAGTTAGTTCTGCAGGTGATATTCTTTTCCAGCAACTGTTTTGCTTGCTCCAAACTGTAATTGCTGCTGTGTAGAATTGAGATCAGGAACTCATCTAAAATAGAATAGTATAATTTATTATTTAACTGTTTAATTATCTCTTTAAATTATTTGTGGAGGCATAGTTGAAATTTAATTAAAGTAATAAACTGTAATACTATTTGAGTGGTGCATGTTTTTGATTTTAAAATTCCTTAACAATTTGGACTGAACTAGCATACAAAGTATACCTCATGCTGTTTGACAACTGTTCACCTCTTACACTGGTAGAGAACGTGACTGTACTCTGTAGATTTCCTAATTGTTTGGACTGAAGTAGCTACAAAGTACACCTCATGCTGTTTGACAACTGTTCACCTCTTACACTGGTAGAGAACCTGACTGTACTCTGTAGATTTCCTAATTGTTTGGACTTAAGTAGCTACAAAGTTTACCTCATGCTGTTTGACAACTGTTCACCTCTTACGCTGGTAGAGAACCTGACTGTCCCCTGTAGATTTCCTAATTGTTTGGACTGAAGTAGCATACAAAGTGTGTCAATGCCACAGTGCGTGTATGGGTGTACGGGAATCATCGTCACAGTACGTGTAGGGTGGGTGGATCAATGTCACAGTACGTGTATGATGGGTCAATGACACAGTGTGTGTAGGGTGGGTGAATGGGTCAATGCATCAGTGCGTGTATCGGTGTGCGGTGCATCACAGTACTTGTACACCAATGTGTACACATTGGTCACAGTACGTGTAGGTTGGATGGGTGGGTCTATGCTACAGTATGTGTATGGGTGGATGAGTGGGTCAGTGTCACAGTACGTGTATGGGTAGTTGAGTGGATCAATGTCACAGTGCGTGTTGGGTGGGTGGGCGGGTCATTGCCACAGTACGTGTATGGATAGGTGTTTGATCAATGTCACAGTACGTGTAGGGTGGGTGGGCAGGTCAATGACACAGTATGTCAAGGGTGGGTGGTTGGGTTAATACCACATTACGTGTATGGGTGGGCGGATGGGTAATGCCACAGTACGTGTATTTGAGGGCGGGTCGGCCTTGGCATACTAAGTGTTGGGAGGTCGGGGTGGTGAATATTAAATGCCGGCACTACTAGCGCAGTGCTGTGACCCAGCTACTTGGGCACAAAGTGCTGTGTAGATTGTAGGCGTTAGGTTCTATTAATATGCTCGGTCCTCTTCATACCGACAAGGCGTCCATTAAGTGTTTGCTATCGGCCTGGACAACTGTTCACCTCTTACACTGGTAGAGAACGTGACTGTACTCTGTAGATTTCCTAATTGTTTGGACTGAAGTAGCATACAAAGTGTACCTCATGCTGTTTGACAACTGTTCACCTCTTACACTGGTAGAGAACGTGACTGTACTCTGTAGATTTCCTAATTGTTTGGACTGAAGTAGCATACAAAGTGTACCTCATGCTGTTTGACAACTGTTCACCTCTTAACGCTGGTAGAGAACCTGACTGTACTCTGTAGATTTCCTAATTGTTTGGACTGAAGTAGCATACAAAGTGTACCTCATGCTGTTTGACAACTGTTCACCTCTTACACTGATAGAGAACGTGACTGTACTCTGTAGATTTCCTAACAATTTGGACTGAAGTAGCATACAAAGTGTACCTCATGCTGTTTGACAACTGTTCACCTCTTACGCTGGTAGAAAACGTGACTGTACTCTGTAGATTTCCTAACAATTTGGACTGAAGTAGCATACAAAGTGTACCTCATGCTGTTTGACAACTGTTCACCTCTTACACTGGTAGAGAACGTGACTGTACTCTGTAGATTTCCTAATTGTTTGGACTGAAGTAGCTACAAAGTGTACCTCATGCTGTTTGACAACTGTTCACCTCTTACATTGGTAGAGAACGTGACTGTACTCTGTAGATTTCCTAATTGTTTGGACTGAAGTAGCATACAAAGTGTACCTCATGCTGTTTGACAACTGTTCACCTCTTACACTGGTAGAGAATGTGTCTGTACTCTGTAGATTTCCTAATTATTTGGTAGCTTCAATAGCACTTTTAGTAATTCAGAATCAAAGCTGTATTCATTCATGGGTTATTTTGCTATATAGTAAGACCTTAATTATCCGGCCTTGCTTTATCCGGCTCTCCATGTAACTGGCTTGCCATACGAAAATAATTTTTGTATTAGATAAACTTACAACTACACCAAAGCGCCATTCAGCCCCTTAATGCATATTTTGAATACGAGTATTTGACTTTTCTATCTAGAATATTACAGGCTTTGTTTTTTTAACTCATCAGCATAATGCATCTAAAAATCGGAACTTGTATTTATTTACTTCTAGAACAGCGCATCCAGAAGGTAAATTTCTCAATAGGGAAGTGGAAGAGTTCATTACGTACACATCCCCGGCATTTTCAGTCTTCTGTTTACTGTGGCGGAGCAAAAACATGTTATCATTCATTTAAAGGATGTAGTTTCTTTTTAAAATCACTCAATTAATACTTTATAGCGCACAGTTTTATCTAAATACTGTACAGTAACTTAGAATATGATGTTAAATGAGTAAATTATAGCTGTTTTTAAAAAAATGTCTCTTACTAGACACAAGATTTCTACAATATGTAGTAGGTTGCTTTCGTCTTGTTGAAATACGCCATGCCTTTGCTATTAGCATTCCATGCAGTTCTAGGCGCTCTTTTCTTGCTTGCCACCCTATATGAGTTATTTAATCTGCTTTTTGTAAGTAAACCAAGTTTTTGTGATTTATATTTTATTCGGCTTGACCTGCCACCACATTATGCAGGACAATTGAGGTTTTATACTGCATTTATGGTGTCTGAAAAATCAAAAATATTATTCAACCAATTTTTGTATTCTGACCTGTTATGTTTTGAGGAAGGTGAGGCTGTTTTGTCAGCCAGTTTCTGAGAGAAGCTATGTCCTCAGGATGTAGATTGGGATCCTTAGCATACTCGGAAACAGCTCTGACAAAAGTGGCCATTGCACCTGCAACACAAATGACAGTCGTAGTATATATACTGTGCTAACGATGTCATAAAATTGTGACATTTCGTCAAGCTTGACGTTAATAACATATGTCAATCTCAAGTTTGAAAATAATTTAGATTGAATTAATTAATTTCAATTAATTAAAATTTAATTAATTAGTTGTTGGAACTTAACTGTTAAGTATCTATGCAGATTATACTACCTAATATACAGTGGAAGAAATATTCATGATCTTGAAATTTAAACATTTGTTACAAATCAACTCATATTTAAATTATTATTTTATTTTATGAATGAAAATAAACATAGATAAAACACAATTTATAAATAGGGGTTTAGCAAAAAAATTATAATCCGAGTCTCACTTTTATGTTATTTTAGATGAGGACCAGCTCAAACAAACTGAAAACGCAAAATTTATTGGTGAAATTGTTGATCACAAATTGAATCAGAATGAACACATTAGTCAACATTCATTAAAATTAGCATCTGGTTTATATATGATAAGAAAAATGTCAAAGTTAGACAACTAACATTGTAAACTTTTATTTTTATTTATTTTTTTATTTATTCATAAGACGCCGATCGTCAAGATATGGGCGAATATGGATTTAGAATGAATGTGATGAGTGTATATGAGCGAATGTAGTCATTGTTACAAACTAAGGCCGACTATTCCTTAGAAAGCGTAATTAATTAATAGCCCAATGACAAATGAACAGCCGGTGGTTATCAGCTGATCCTTCTCAAAATGTATTGACTCTGATTATTATTATTATAAACTGTTATTATCCTTTCGTATATTCTCATGTAAGTTATTCATTTATGTTTTGGGGATCATAATCTTGTACAAAACTTCAATAGAATATTTATGTTGTAAAAAAAGGCAATTGGATAAATAAATAATCTGAATACGGTTGAATCATAGATAGAAACTCTTTCACCAGTATTGACATTCTTACAGTGCCATCAATTTATATACTTGAGTGTTTAATGTGCTGTACAAATCATAGATAGAAACTGTTTTACCAGTATTGACATTCTTACAGTGCCATCAATTTATATACTTGAGTGTTTAATGTGCTGTACAAATCATAGATAGAAACTGTTTTACCAGTATTGACATTCTTACAGTGCCATCAATTTATATACTTGAGTGTTTAATGTGCTGTACAAATCATAGATAGAAACTGTTTTACCAGTATTGTCATTCTTACAGTGCCATCAATTTATATACTTGAGTGTTTAATGTGCTGTACAAATCATAGATAGAAACTGTTTTACCAGTATTGACATTCTTACAGTGCCATCAATTTATATACTTGAGTGTTTAATGTGCTGTACAAATCATAGATAGAAACTGTTTTACCAGTATTGACATTCTTACAGTGCCATCAATTTATATACTTGAGTGTTTAATGTGCTGTACAAATCATAGATAGAAACTGTTTTACCAGTATTGACATTCTTACAGTGCCATCAATTTATATACTTGAGTGTTTAATGTGCTGTACAAATCATAGATAGAAACTGTTTTACCAGTATTGACATTCTTACAGTGCCATCAATTTATATACTTGAGTGTTTAATGTGCTGTACAAATAATAGATAGAAACTCTTTTACCAGTATTGACATTCTTACAGTGCCATCAATTTATATACTTGAGTGTTTAATGTGCTGTACAAATAATAGATAGAAACTCTTTTACCAGTATTGACATTCTTACAGTGCCATCAATTTATATACTTGAGTGTTTAATGTGCTGTACAAATAATAGATAGAAACTCTTTTACCAGTATTGACATTCTTACAGTGCCATCAATTTATATACTTGAGTGTTTAATGTGCTGTACAAATAATAGATAGAAATTTTTTTACCAGTATTGACATTCTTACAGTGCCATCAATTTATATACTTGAGTGTTTAATGTGCTGTACAAATCATAGAAACTGTTTTACCGGTATTGACATTCTTACAGTGCCATCAATTTATATACTTGAGTGTTTAATGTGCTGTACAAATAATAGATAGAAACTCTTTTACCAGTATTGACATTCTTACAGTGCCATCAATTTATATACTTGAGTGTTTAGTGTGCTGTACAAATCATAGATAGAAACTCTTTTACCAGTATTGACATTCTTACAGTGCCATCAATTTATATTCTTGAGTGTTTAATGTGCTGTACAAATCCAAGCTGTCATTTACTGTATGAAATTCTTAAGTGAACTTCCTACCCACTTGAAGCAAGAAGTAGGAAATAAGTCCTTTAAAAAAACTGCAAAATTGGCTTGTGCAAAAATGTTTTTATCATATTGATGGTCTGCTTTTGTCATACGAATCCAATTGATCAAGCTGGTTCATTTTGTATTGTTTTAAAACATGCATTGTTAACTTTAATATTAAGTGACAGTATAAGTATGATGAGAACTATTATAATTTTTCAATAAGGTTTTTGTAAAATATGTATATAAATAAATAAAGTATTATAATATCATATATTATAATATCATACAATTGACAAATTAACTTATTAAAGTGACTGATCAGAGCTGGATAACTTTGTTGGAACACATCAGTAAGATTCAGGGTACACAAAAAGTGTCAGGAGTGAAAATGAGACTGAGAAAAAAAATTAAAATACTGTAGAATCAACAAGTTATTGCAAGGTCAACAAGGAGACGTTGCATCTACCGGTGTTAAGGCCACCAGTGCGGCCTGCCAATAGAATAGATGAAAAAAGTCTATGTAGAATTATAATAGAAAGGCTCATTAAAGTGATATCTCATTTTTATGTTAAATGAAATCAAAGGGAGTACTACACAAACAGACTAACAGAAATTTAAACTGTCGTTTGAAAGTTATTTGTAGGTTTCATATTGAAGAGGTGTTTGATTGTTTATATTAATCAATTTACTGGAGTTTCCAACACTTCAAGTGTTTTTAAAACTAACACACCGTTTCAACTGGTATGAAACTCCTGCTGTCATCAGGCGCTACTTACTACCTTATTCTACATATAACACTTTTTTTTATTAGATACAACTTAACTAATCCATATCAATGTAAAAACCCCTTCAAAAAATTACCTGTTTACATATTAAAATAGTCTTTTCAGAAAATCACGAGTGTTGGAAATATCCAACAAATTTACTTATAAGAGATTGAAATAAGGTACATTTCATATTCTTTTGTGTAAGAAACTTGTAAAATATGTGAAATCTACGCTTTTCTAAGCAATTTACAAACATCATTTTTAATTTATGTAAATTTAAATAGTTGAAAGAACACCAATATTATTTTTCCCAGAATACAACTCATATACTAGTAATAATTCCAACTAAATTTTCTATACTAATAATTTTTGTTTCTTATAGATATATATGTATATTTATATAAATTATTTATTTTCGCTGGCTAGTTAAAACAATTGATTGTTGAACATGTGTTTGTCAACCCTTCACACACTTACCTGTGGTGGATGATGGCTGCAAAGAATGCCCAACTGACTGTACTCTGGACTCAGCAACCCACCTTATGTGAAATCTATATTTTAACCTTGAAATGAGCCTTGTCGACCTTGCTCTTGCTGGTAAAAACTTTCAAACATGAGAGCAATTACCAAATTTTGTTATAACAAGCCACAATTATATAATACGTAGGTGATAACTTCCTGTAGCTTTGTTTTCTTTTTAACATGATATAAATTTATATTTTTTGAAGTTTTTGTTTTGTATAAAAAATACAGTTGAAATCTAATGAAAATTTTCAATAAAGCTTTCTAGTAGAAAAATGTAAAAGTTTCAAGATATATTTTAATCTCATAGCATTGCAATATTAATTTTTTGCTAACATTTTGTGCATGGATAGTGCTCTACTATCCATCTACATAAGCTATACTACAAATCTCAACCCCATTAACTATTGACTCTTACGTCAACCCGTGCTTGGCAAACTTACCCCACGACAACGTAATTCCCCATGAGTCACCTGTCCTCACAAGAACATAAGTCCTAGTGGCCGTTAACTTTACCATGAACAAACTCCCAAGGACTATACTTTTGTAGCAGTGTAAGTTCAGTCGGCACTAGTTGCGCAGTGCTGTAACCCAGCTACTGGAGGACAAAGTGTTGTGGAGATTGTAGGCAATAGGTTCTATACACAATCCTCTTAATACCTATATGGCGTCCGCTCAATGGTTGCTATCGGCGTGGACACTACTAGAGAGTACCACCCCACTCCCTACCCCGACAAGTTGGTACGTGTGAAGCGCTGTTGGCCCGACTTCCCCGACCAAACCATTCAGTTTGACTTTAGAAGTGATTGATTTACTACTCTCTCTCTTACAATGGCTTGCACTAACCAAACAGAAAAAGTTGTGATAATAGAGTTAATTGATTTGTGGAAGGAATTCCGGTATCTGTGCGATCTATAAGATAAAAATTACTCTAATCGGGACCGAATAAATTAGTGCTACAATGCATTATAAGATATTTATTAAAAATGGATTCCTGAGCCTACACTGTGTATAATCAAAAAGAAACTAGAAATTATGGAAAACACTTGTTCTAGACTAGTCTGATGGTTTGGTCGGCCCTAGTGGTTGGAGTGTGTGTAGGGAAAGCCCTGACAAGACAACTAGGGCCGACTTGTCGGGTAGGGCAGTCGTGTCGGCCCATGTGTAGGCCACTTTTGAAAACTTTAACCGAATATTTAGAATTAAAAAAAGAGCCCTAAGGATAATTCACCATGTACTCGTAGATGAATCCTGTAAGCGTTTATTTCAAAGTTTTCAAGTTTTCACCCTTCCCTGTCTTTATATATTTAAACTATGTACATATTTTGATAAAAACAGAAATAATGTTATTGAAAGGGGCTCGGCATACAACACAAGACATAACTTTCTTGAATATCTTTCCCATTCCACCACATATTTGAAAAAAATCATCCTATTACATGCATATAATAATATATTATATGCATAATAATAAATAAGTTTTTATCGTTGAATGGAGGACAAATTTTTGACACAGTATATTTAAATAAAGTAAAATCATACTTACTTAATAACTCCTTTTGTACCATGAAGGATTTTTTTCAGACTGATATTGTTATTTCATAATGATATTTGAAGATATTTTTAGTTTTAGAGATAGCTGTACAGTCTGTGTATTTCACAACTGACAGTTCTCGATGTATAAACATTGTATAAAACAGAGAAATAAAAAATCTTATCTTATCTTACAATGTTTGATGATAGTTTTGTTATTTATTTTAACTGTATTTAGTTACATAGCTAACAGGACAAAATATTTTTCAGGTTTTGTTGATTGTAATTTAATGCTTAATTTATTTTGCTTGTATGGATAATACAACAATGGATAACAAATTTGAATTCTAAACAGTAAACAAAATATGATTTCTCTTTGAGATTTCTCAAAGTAATAAAAATCTAAATCGTACTTGGAATCAATTACAAACAATTTGGTTGGGAACTAATTAATTGTTTCCTCAATTGCATGCTTCAACAATTTACATTTATTTGGTTAAAAGGCTTATGAATTCTAAAATGTAAAAAACGTGAAGGAAATGTTGATTTTTTCATTACCTGTGATGGATTATACTGTCTAGGTTTTGTTTTGTTTACAATTAAGTCATTTTGCAGGATATATTTTTATTCTTCCTTGTACACACTATCATAGCTGTTCAGATTGACTTAATGTGGGGTTCCCCTACATGTGATGACTTTTCTTTCAAATAGTTGCTTTTTATTTTTCAGGTTTAATGAGCAGTCCTACCAAAGCTCGGCATCAGGACTTCCAAATCGAGACGGGAATTTTGACAACGGATGAGACTGCACGAGACTCAGTTACAGCCCCGCCAAAAGGTACAATTAATTTATCTGTTAGATTTGAATGTGACTTCATCTGTTTGGATTTTGACTAAGATTTGTTTTTTAAAGGGCGTATTTGTTTTGAATGTTAGAACATGAATGTTGTAGGTTCTTTAGTAGTGAGTTAAATTTAATATAATAATAAAATTAATAGCCATTAATTTTAGGTAACTAACCTCACTTACATTTTATAATTTATGCTAACATTTATATTTGTATTCTAAATAACAAGTACTTAAATATCAAAATGTATATTTTCTTTAAGATTGTAAAAAAAGTCTAATCCAATAAATTGAAATATTCTCAAGTGAGCTATTTGAAAATTAAATTTTGTTTTAGTAATTTCAATTATTTCAAGACTTTTTGAAATATTATATATGACCTTTAGAAAAAATAGTAATCTTTTGTCTATTCTAGTTTCTTTTTACGACATAAGTAAAATTTACGCAATTTGTAATTTGATTAGAGATATTAATAATGCGTTTGAAATAGATCCTCTGCTTATGTCGTAGTCTGTGAATTGAATAAAGTGTTAAACAGTATCAGTCACAAAATATATTGATAAAACTTAAATATTACTAAATCAGTGACAAACCTGTAAGCTTAACTTACACTTAACATGACTACCACTTTACAGGCCTGAAGCAGAACGTATTTAAGAATTGTATATGGTTGTAGGAGCAAAACGTTTTCTCTTATGTTTTGTCCTCAAGGATTCGTTTTGGGCCTTTTATTGTTTTTTTCTATCAGTTTATGAATTTTCAAATTCTGTTTACACAAATACTATACTTGATCTTACAATTGAAACTCTAAAAAACTACTTATTTAAATGTTATTCCGGTAAGTTTTCTTAATTGTTTTATTATAAGTTTTATATTATGTAAGGGAAGGAAAACTGCCTAAATACAAATAATTCCTTTTTTATGCCAATGCCTATTTGAACTTAAAGAAAGTAAAGTATATTATTTTTAGTATCAGTGTAATCCCCAATTTAATGTCTCCAGTAATGTGGATACATTAAAAATTGTTCAATGATTTTAAACTTTTATAAATTACATTGATGTGAAAATCTTTTAAAATAAAAATGTCCTTATCTTTATATCTATGTATAAAATGATGTATCTATGTATAATCTAAATAAAATAACAGTCTGTAAAATAACTGTTATATGAATACATATAAGAGAGTCGTGAAGTAATTTTAACTTTTGGTTTTAAAAGGAATGAATAATCTTAATGAGTTACTCTGTAGCACTCTCAGTTTATGATTCAAAGATTTTTTTCAAAATTATTAAATACCTGAAAGAAAACTATTAGGTCAAAATGAATCTAAACTGAGAAAAACTCAATGAAACAATTTATAAAGTTATTACTATTAATCTACCATTCCATCAAAACTTTCAAATAAGTATCAGCTATAAGCAACTTTGTTATCTATTTCTATATTGCATCTATTTATGTTAAATTCTATGGTTTATAAAATAAAATGTAATTCAGTTTTTAAGAGGAGAGTTGTAGGTAGAAAGAGACCATTGAAAAATTATCAGTGGTGAAATAAACTATTTTTATTTTTGCTTATTGAAACTAAGAAGAATGATTCTATGTTGAAGATGGAGCTGTATTCGGTTTTTGTATATAATTGTTAAAAATAACACAATTTAAACCAATAAAAACTTTAATCGTGAGGCCTTTCGATAGCAAGGCTATCATCGTCAGACACATCACAAATAAATACACAAAGAAGAATGATGTTGTGGTTTAAATATAGTACCTTATTTTAAATACATTATTAGTTCAAAGCAACTATGCTACTTTTTTTTATTTGCTTCATTTGTTTACTCTTTACTAGCTTGTCACGGGGTGGTTTTCAATGCTTGCTTACCCTTCCCTCTGTGGTTCTCTCTAAACCTACAGTTCAATATAAAAGCTCAGCCTTCTGATGTTGTTCTAGATAACAAGGTTTTATAGTCTAGAAACCCTTATAAGTCTACTTTAGGGAGATGCAAAATAGAGCAATCATGTCAGAGTTAGTAGAGATGAACTTGAACATTTAACAATAAAAATCACATTAGTCAAGCACAAAAGTCATATTTGAACATTTAAATAAAAATCATGTTCCTAATTTTGTATCAACTGTTTAAAATAAATTATTACATTAAACAAACGCCAATGTTACTCTCGTGGAAAAAAGAAAACGTTAAGGGGATGATTCTACCCTTAGTAAATATAATTTCAAGAAATCCTTTCTTAGTGGGTCTCGATGTTGCAAAAGCTAACTTGCATCCAAGTTTTATCAAAATCTTCTTCATGGTTCTTGAAATTATGTGATGAAAGAGTACATAATTTTTTTTTGATTATTTATATTATGTTTACAAGAAAAATTAAGTAATGTACTTTTTTTAGGTGTCCCCATTTTCTTTTTTTCTTTTGGCTATAGTCTGCAGAAAACCTTAGTCAACTTTTATGTGTCTTAAAATGAATGATATTCATTTAAAATCCAAATACCTCATATAAAGATAAAGGAAAGAGCTTTTGAATAATTTAACATTGATTTTAACATAAATTAACATGTAGTTGGTTAAATCTAGTGATTATTGAATATGGCTCAGTTGTTTGGACTCAGTAGCGTTAAGTATGATGGTGCAGAAGCGTTAATAAGACAATACTCTGTTGTAGGGTCTAGTACAGACTGGTCAAGCAGTGCCGAGTTTGACTGGTCACAGCCAGTGTCCAACAACAAGGATGAGGAACTGGTTCTGCGGTGGGATGATCCAGAGCTGGAACCTGAGGAGAAGGAGGAAGAGCCACCTATGGAGATGAAGATAGACCAGGATAATGTTGAGGAGTGTAAGTGTTTATCCCTACGAAATTGTAGCATCAAATTTTAAAAGAGAAATAGAGAATATCTTAAGATTCAAAATCGAACCACTATTATATATATATAGTTAGTAGACAAAGTTTTAATCCAAGAATATGTATCTTAAGAATATGTAGTTTTTATTAGTATCTTAATTTCACTTTTTCCATTATTAAATTCAATTAACTTGCTATCCTCAGGTAAATATCTCCCACCATTGAACTGTAGACAATTACTTCAGATTAGATAATTCTCTTCAAGTCGGCTTAATATTGAACAACTTAAGTACTCCATCCAAAAATGGGGAAAATATCAAGAAATATGAGATTTTATTTAAGTTTATTATCAAAGAACATTTTCTGAACACTTCCATGTAAAAATATTCGTGAAAAAGTCTTTATAAATATTTTTTATAAATCTATTACGAAATGCACCTAGGTATTTTCCCAGTTTCGTCACACTATCATTTCATACAGTACTTATCACTATAGTAACATACTACGGTGAACTGCACATGTGTTATTTTGTTGCCTGGCATTGGCAACAATGCATTATTATTACAAACAACTTTATTATTACAAGTTATATTTGGTAATAAATACGTGAATAATACAGTTGCATGTTATAAGTAAAATAACATGTTTTAGTTTTTCGAATGTTTAATTTTAGCTTGTTTTCAAGTATGGTGACAGTCGTACTTGACAGTGGTACTTTTATATATCACATAAAGCCTTCAAACTTTTTTTGTTTTGTAGGGAATAAGATTCTCTACAGTCTACAACTTAGTATGGGTTTATAAAAATATAACATAGAAATATTTTAAATAATAAAAACTATAAAATTAAAAATGTTTATGAATAGAATTTTTTTTAAATTCATAATTTCAAAATATGAATGCTTATATTAAATCCCATCCTACAAGTTGTACATACTTTACTATTACTATTTACTATTAAGTTGCAGTTGTCCCAAGAAAACACTGTTATGAACAAAAATCAACCCTTGTTAAGGAAATGAAAACAATAAGGGGTGGAAATGCACAAAAAAATGTTTTATCACCTTCCTTAATACATATGATAAAGGAATATATATTTTTTTTCAAAAATATAGTAATTTCTTTTAAAGGTACAATAACTCCTTAAAAACTTAAAAAAAAAACAAAAAAAAAAACAGCCAATAATCAACAAATGAATGCCTTTATGTTTATGCTTCTAGTCAGATGTTGAACAAGAGTATTGTATGAGAACAAGTGTAGCCAATAGCCCAGCATACACAAATAGAAATTTATTTGATTATTGACAAAACATGTGCACTGTTAGCAGTGTGTTAAAATGCAATGTCCACATGTAAACTCATTTGTCTCACAAATATGCTTTTAGTGTATATGCTACTTTTTTAGCATACTAACTTGTTTGTCTGTATTTAGTAGGTGTCCGTAATGTAACTCTAACATGTTTGATGAACAGGTGAGGAGGAGCAGCAAGGAACAATCGGCCAGATGGACATCATGGCTCAGCAGCTCAAGTTTGTGGCATGCTTGAAGATACTGATGGAAGAGTTAAGTACTCTGGCCACCGGTTACGAAGTGGACGGTGGTCAACTGCGCTACCAGCTGTACTTGTGGCTGGAACGGGAAGTGGAGGCACTCAGACAACTCTGCAACTACAGTGCGGGAGATATCGACTTGCCAGATACTATATGTATGTTAATATAGAAGCTAAAATATTTTCATAAATGATTAAAATGAGTTTATTTGGTGGTTAAACAACGTAACATATTAATACGCCATGTTTAAAATACATGCAAACTGTTATATTAAAATAGATACTAAAAGATCATAAATATACAGATCTTAAAAGCTTGCCTTAAAGGCATGCATAGCGTGCACAAGCTGAGTCAAATTCACCATACACAAACTACTTAAACAAAAATGTCAAACAACTCATACCCGACTGGCAGCTACATTAATGTTAGGCCTACAGTATTCTAACAAGCGGGAGTGTTCAGCATCCATAAATTCATTGAGATTATCCAAAATTCATAGAAAGGTTTCTCCAAAAGCCAGGCTTTCAGGACACTAGAAAATTCATTTTGGGTAAGGATCTAACACAAAGTGGTAGGTAGTTATAATACCTTTTATCTGAAATAGGAATGCTATTTAGTGTTTTGCTAAGCTACATATATTAGAGAACATTTTTGACCTGTTTCTAGTCTCATAACCATGTGAATATTCCAAACTTAGGTACAAACAACTGAAATTTTAGGTTTGGTTAAAGGACTCTAGATCAGAAATTAGTATAGTAGGAAAGAAGGAACGTCAGCAAACTTACCTAAGAAAACATGTCCACTGACACAACACATATCAAAAAATGTTCAGTGCCCCTGGCAATTTCCTCAGAGTCTCTACTGACCTGGTATAAAAAGTTGTTTTATATGCTTTGTCTCATATTTGTTTACAACTGCAAAGTGTTAGTGGACTTGTCTCTTAGGTAAGTTTGTTGTTGCCCTATCTCTTGTAATATACTAAATATAGTTGGGATATGACTTAACCCTTTGTGCATTGTAAATTCTACTAAAACACTGGATTAATATTTTCAAACCATTTTTATACTGTCAAAATTAGTTTTTAGAGAGATCTGTGGGTTTATTAGTGAAACCCCCCATTTAATTTCCAAAATATCATTGATATCTTAAAGTTTATGTCTATCATACTTTGTTTATTACTTTTACCATAAATGAAATTACAAAAGAATAAGTAATTACGGTACTGTCTAAACCATTAGTCTGGGCGTACGGCCAGTGACAGTTGAACGTAAGTGAGGAGTGAAACATTAGCCTACTCAAACAAGTTATCTTGACGAAGTGTTAAATATCTATTTTTATTATCATCTGATATTTCTTATTGTAACATTTGTTAGTAAGATGGATAGTAGCAACACTGCCGTGCGCACAGACTAATTGTTCTGTCAGTAGTGTATAGAAACTGTCCACAACTAACTCTACGCAACTGCACAGCAAATAAAATAGTGATCTCAACCAGAGCAAATGTGTCCGCTTGACTTTTAGCATCAATTCACAATGCACGTGTAGCGAAGAAATGTATTCCATTAATAGCATTGCTTATTTGTTGGCAGTTGTAGAGTGTCTTACAGCTGATTCTAAGACATATTAACACTTACTTAACGTCCTTCAGAATTTTAGTTGTTATAAACTCTCTAAAAGCTGAATGAAACCTTGAACTTTCTTTCCAGACTTAAAATTTTCAGCAGGAAAAAAGGCAGTAATTTAAAAATACAGTACAGGAAACAACTCTTTAATTACTTTTTAATTTGGAATAATTAAACATTTTTCAGATGATCCAGCAGATCAAACTGATCTGAGGGATTACAACAGTACTCCAACATTTAACAAAGAAAAACCAACTTTACACGAGATTCTGATGGCAGAGAAATCAGAATTTGAAGCTAAAGTTCAAAGAGCAGCCCGCCGAAAGAAGTGGCTTAAAGGTATTGAACTAATTTAGTAAAAAAATTGTTTTAAGCTTGATTGCTTTTCATATATAGTAGTATATTTCCAAGCAAATAATTCTACCGTACAAATGAATAAAGAAATAATGCAAATGGTAATAAACATGTTCAGAATATAAGCGTCTATCAGTAGTACTTTCATTAATGTTAGTATATAGTATATTTTGTATACTAAACTCACTATTCAAGTCAGCACAACTCATTGTGAAGGCTGTTCCCAATTATCTGTATGCAAGCTGTTCAGATGCGAAAACAATACTCTTTTTCTCAACCAGAAATTTGTCTTGTTGATTTTAATCTTGCATAATGCACTTCACCAAAGTTACTGAAGATATGTCCTCATAGATTGATGAAGTAACACAGCTTTGGTATTTAACTATGTCTGAATTTATGACCATAAAAGTTAAGAACTACCCACATCTTTAGCTAACCTTACATCTCTCTTCTTACAAGTATTTTACTGCAATAGAACCTTGAAAATATTAATTTTTGTCGTCATGAGCTGTTTATTGTAGTATTACTGATTTTAGTCGGTAATATTACGGGAATTGGTATGTTGTTTACATTGTCTGTTATAGAAATAATACTGGTTAAATTACTTTTTTTCCTGTCAACAGTTCTTCAAACGTAATCTGCTATGTACATTTCGAAGCATAGAGCTCCATCATCAGGCTTTCCAAAAACGTCACTATTTACATTACACTAAACATTAAAAACATTTAAAATTTAAACATATTAACATAGCACATTTGCCGGCCGGCGATAGACACCAACTGATGTCTATAGACCAACCGGCCGGCAAATGTGCTATGTTAATATGTTTAAATGTTTATATTTTAAATGTTTTTAATGTTTAGTGTAATGTAAATAGTGACGTTTTTGGAAAGCCTGATGATGAAGCTCTATGCTTCGAAATGTACATAGCAGATTACGTTTGAAGAACTGTTGACAGGAAAAAAGGTAATTTAACCAGTATTATTTCTATAATATAACAGTTCTGGAGGCTAATAAAACAAAATGAATAAATTGTCTGTTATGTTTGGTTATTATTTTCTTTCTATAATAGTTTTTATTGTACTTATTAATGGTTTATTATCGTGTATACTTTAGTTTCAGTTTTTATTAGTGCATAACGATGGCAGCTCGTTTTCACTGGCTGAAAAGGTAAAAAAACTCGTGGCAGGGTTTTGATGGGCTATAGAAATATCTGTGTCATATGGTTAATACTGCAAGTATTAATCAAGTAAATAACAAGTGGTGTCTTGCTTTTCCTTTCAAATATTCTATAAATTTAAAATGTACATTGACTAGCAGTTCAATGATATTGTGACAACATTACTAATCTTTAGCAAACAAATGTGAAAGCTATAATCTATATTATCAGGTTACAACTGCATCAAGGTTTCCTCACATCACAGCATGGACAAAACATCTGGTTATCTTGAAAATAATGTAGATAACACTTTGACACGGTTGTCACAGTAAAATATAGATTCTAGTTATGACAACGGCTGCTTAAGCCTAAGATCTTAAAAATGTAAAAATTAATTATTTTATTAATTAACTGTTTCTTTGTAGCCAATGAGACACTGTTGCGTACGCTACTTTCATACTGCAGCTTGCACGGTGCCAGTGGTGGAGGCTTAGCCTCTGTCCGTATGGAGCTCATCCTTCTGCTCCAGGAGTTGCAGCAGGAGAAGACGCAGCAACAGTTGTTGTCTCCCCTCCCCTTCCCTACCACCTTGCCACTACTTTCAGCAAGTGTTGCATGCAACAAAACTGTTGTTGCCGATCCTGTCCGCCATCTACAGGTTAGCATAGATAACATTTAACTTTATATTACCTTGTCAGTTGAGGCTTTCAATAACCTAAAAACTGTGTCAAGTTATAGCTATAGGGAATTACTTGGCATAGCTTATTCAAATTTGCAACCCAGCTATTAGGTAACAAAGTGTTTGGAGTTTGAAGGTGGTAGGTTTTTTTTCTTAGTTCTCTTAATACCAGCACAGCTTCTGCCATTGATTGCCATCAGTGTGGACCTACTAGAGAAGTCTGGGTATCACATGTTGGATGTTGTCTAGAGAATAGAACCAAGTATAAGCCCTGTCAGTTAGCTGAATATCAGACCAATACTAAGTGGATCAGATTCCATATTGATTGGTCAGTAGTTTAGATGGTTAAATCTCAGCTTCATAACTGAAAAATTCTCAGCTTCATAACTGAAAAATTCTCATTTCAATTCCAATCAGAGTGATAACAAATTTTGAAAAGGGTTAGCTGATAACTACCAACTGTTTATTTGTCATTGGGCTATTAATTTATGACATTTTCTAAGGAATAGCCTGCCTTAGTTTGTAACAAAGACTACATTCGCTCATCTACACTCATCATACTCATTCGAAATCCATAATCGTCCCATATCTTTTGACGATCAGCATCTTAAGAATAAATAAATTCTAAACTGTGAGTCCCTTTTTTGGACTATTAGTAAGAGGCCCTTTCTGAGCATAAGTTTCAGAATCAGTTAGTAACCATATTACATCCACTGTCATCTTACTCTCTTGTAAATATGAATAAAGGATATTCAGTGTAATTGTTTACAGGGTGAATAAAACCATAGCTAGACATAATTTCCATCATTTTCTATTTTTGAAATTTGTGATGTTTTTAACGATATAAGCTTAATTCTGTTGCATATACAGTTATTTTAACTGTTCTTACATGTTACAAATGTCAAAGCTACCCCTTATTGTATCAGGTTTTGTTTTTAGTGGGTCTAATCCCCACCCACACCTTCCCCTCTCTCCATTGGCTCGTCGTGATCACTCAGAGGTTAAGGCTTCAGCCTGCCGAGTCCAAGGTCCAAAGTTCAAATCCCCAACTCAGCCAACCATCAATGCTTCACTTGTTGAATAAAGTTCACGCACAGGGCTGTAGGCCGCTGTAAACTGGTCAAGTAAAAAACCCTTGATTTGTGTAAAAATTTTTATCAATGCTATCAAAATTATGTAAAAGCAAAATAAACGATTTAAATGTAACAATTCAACCAATTAAAGACATTACGCACAATCAAACAATCAATTAATTTTATTGTTTCATCAAAAAGCCATCCCATTATTGTCATGAACCTTTCACTTAATTGTCCTAAACTAAAAAAATTAATTATTTTTTGTTTTTACCAATGGTGTTTTGCTTGTTATTTATGTATTGCTAATTAATACTTTTCCTTATTTTCATTTCCTAGTTGGGATTTCAATATAAAATAAACGCTTTCATGCCATCTATAAGAAGACCTGTGCCATGGTTTCCGGGTAAATATGCTAAGCAGCCTTAATTTTCTGACTTTTAAACTCCATATATATGGACTTGTTTATTGTTATATTTTGAATATTTATAAAATGTCTAAAATTCGTTAAAAAATATATTTCATACATACAAGCAGTTATCTATCAAATTGTTCCACATGCGTTCAAAGAAGGGCCTTGTGAATGTTTGTCGGACTACTTTTCACAGATTACATGTAAACTGGCAGTTACTCTCCAAAATTTCAGCTCTTCCTGGAATCTAATTGATCAGTAGTGTAGTTGGTTAATCCCAGCTGCATAAGCTAAAGGTTCTCAGTTCGATGCCAATCAGAGTTTTAACAAATTTTGAGAGGGGTCAGCTGATAACCACCAAGTATTCATTTGTTATTAGGTTATTAATTAATTACACTTTCTAAGGAATAGTAGACCTTAGTTTGTAACAATGACTACATCACACTAATTCGAAGTCCATATTAGCCAATTTCTTGACAGTCTACGTCTTACAAATAAATTCATTTATTTATTTCTGAGACGCCGATCAGAGAGATATGGGCGAATATGAGGGGTGAATGAGTGTATATGAACGAGTGTAGTCATTGTTACTATCTGAGTTTGACTTAGCTCAGAAAGGACTATTTATTCATGGCCCAACAATAGCCAGGGCAACTATAGGACCTACAGCTTTATGTGGAATCCGAAGTAAATAATTTGATTGAAGAAGGTTATCTACGTATGTCGCAGGGCCTGACACATGACATGCTACAAACCATTGTAGAACTGCGGTCTCCTCCTACCCTCAGCCGAGTCAACCTCAGTGAAGTGTTTGTGTTGAGGGATCTGTCCGTCGCACTATCCTCATGTATATACCAGTCTCTGTGCGACAGTGATAGTTGCAGTGTCAAACAAGCTGTTGATGGGTGAGTTTTACTTTTGCCTTATGTAGTGTAAAGTCTAAATAAAAATGCAGCCAATTTGAACACCAAGAGAAAATGTGCCTTCCTCCTTCTTATTATTATTAAAAATGTCATAACAGGTGTTTTTTGTGCATCAGTAACGAAAACTCTGATCCCATTAATTTCTTCACGTCAGACATCCTTTATTTAAGTGGACTCTCCCTCCAACTATGCTAAGGACCAGTGTCTTTATTAATTTGAAAAATGTTCAACCTGCAGCTTGTTTTGAACTGGCAATCCTTAGCTTTCCTAGCCATTTAACAACGCTTTAGATTACCTGTTCATTTTTACATCAATGGGGATAGTATTTTTTTAGTAATATGTAAGTCATAACTTGCCCAAAAGTTAGTCAGATGATTAGGAGGCTCTCAAAATTAGTCTCTTCTTATATTCTTTTGTGCTGAATGCAGAATCATTTCTACAAGAATATTTTAACTATATGTCAAAAACAAGGGTAGCTGTGAGGATACATCTGTTTAAAATAATTACATTTTGTGCTGGGACCGTGAGTTTTTATACTTTACTATACTACATTTTCTATAAAAAATAATAAATATATGAAATTTTCTCAATAGTTTTAACTCTCTGTGATGGGTTATATAAAATCACATTAAAAATCATGATAATTATTTTTATTTAGACAACCTCTGTGCCTGCATGAGTGGGCAGGTAGGTTGAACAGTACACAGCTCATTATTCATAAAATTACTGCTATTAATATCGGCTGTTGTTATGATATGGGCTGGCAGTGGTGGAAACTCCTCAAGTGATTCTTCTGACAAAGATCTTTGAAGAACACAAGTTGCGGTGTAGTTTGGGTCTCTTGGGGGTTTTTGGCTGGTAAAATTATTTAGTTTTCTATACTCAGTTGCAATGAGATTACTGTCTGAGGTTCTTTTGATTCTTTGTTAACTTCACTGTAATGTTCTCTTGGTAATGAAGTTGCTTTTTTACCATAAGTTTACTCTCTATAAAATTTCTCCTTGTAGAATGTGTACACCTTAGACATTACTTTCTTTACTAAGTACATTATAAATCTTAATTTATTGGGGTGCAGTCCGTCTCTTGCAAAGCAGCTTGTAGAAGAGTAGGCTACTTGTTGATGTCCAATAATATGGCTTTATGCTGCTTACATGACCAGCTAATATTGGCATTGGTTTTTCTCGTTGGTGCAGGATGAATATCTCACCTAATCATGTCACTGTTCGTGACATTTAAAGAATGAGGGATATATTCATTTGCAATGATAAGAACTTTGTATATTTCACTTATAACAAATAATCCAACAATAATCAAAAACAAAAATCTGTTTAAGATATTATTTTTAGTAATCACACAAATAATTCAAAATGTTTTAATATTAATATCTGCATAGTAAACGAGAAAAAGTAAACAAATATTAATTTAAATAGTGAAATATTGAGGTTTTACTAAAATACCACATTTATGCATAAAACTGCATATTAGTTTAGCGTTGACTGCTTGAGCCTATGGCACTAAAAGGGTTGAATGATTTTATTGTCTAGTCTGCCGCAAATGGTAATATAAGTAGTTTGATTGCATGAACAAGTAATAACAGATGTCTTATTCACAGCCTTTTCAACTTATTTTTATTAATGTGTTCACTTGTTAATGTCATTGATTGTGTCAGTTACTGTGGAGTTGGTGGCGTTGAGAACCTCTCGTGTGTCAACGTGAGCAGTCACTTGATAGCCAGCAGTAACCGCAAGCGGCGCTACAGCACTGATGAACCCGTCACTGTCAGCACTCAACCCTCCAAGTGGCCAGGTCGGTTGTGCTAGTTTTACTATTACAATATATTTATTGTTAAATGTACATGTTTTATAACTCACTACACGTACTAGTTAGTTTGTGAAAAACAAACACTTTATGTATAAACAATCATGATCCATTCCTTGCCTAAACAACATCTAGCCACCAATTTTGATATAGTTAACCTATTTGCGAGGATCCACATCATTGACTTGGTCTGTGCTATTTAATGTATCATCGATTCTCAAGAAGTAAAGAATTTATTTTTAAAATACTATTTCTTTTATAAAGATCCTCTGAGTGTTAAAAGCAAAACTTATTGTTTTGCAAAATTAAATTTTTCACATATGATCATTTTTAAAACATTGATAGACAGATAAGCGATTTTATAAATATAAAATTTATTTAAAGTATACTTATGCATAGAATACATATAAAAGTGCCGTTAAATACATAATATTACCTTTGAAATATTTGTTTACGTTTTTTTACTCATTGAATGCGGCTAGAAAAATTATTTACATTGAGCATTAGTGGCATTCTTATCAGCTGTCAATGAATATGGCAGGCCCAGCCAAAGGATGTTGTTGGCCATCGCTGCATGTGAACCAAAACTTCCAACAGTAACCTGCCTTACAATAAAAGGCACATATTTCAAGTTTTTGAAAAGCAAAGTAATGAGCTAGGTGTACTAAGTGCTAGTGGGAGGAAAATGAAATAGCTTTATTTACTGAAGCTACATTTGGATCATTAGGTCCTCTCTAACACTTAAATTCAAAAGGTGGCCAGTTGAGAGCTGTGTTTAAGGAAGGTGGGAGGGCAGTTGAGGGTTGTGTCTAGGTTGGTGGAGAAGGCTAATTGAGAGGTTTATAGGGCTAATTGGGAGGATTGGTTGAAAGTTGTTTGTGGGTAGGTGGTAGGGCCATTTGAGGGTTGTGTTTAGGCTAGGTGGGAGAGTAGTTGATTTTTGTGTAGGGTGGCTGGGAAGGGGGCGAGTTGAGAGGTGTGTGCAGGATAGGTGAGAGGACTAGTTGAGAGTTGTATTAGGCTTGGTGAAGGCATGTGGCCTTGGTGCGACCAACTCGCCATCTGTCTTGGATCATCAAATAGTAACCAACACCAATCACATGGTGTGAAATGGAATGAATGATGCCTATATTATATATAACACTTATGAAAATATGACTCCTAAATTGTCTCTTATACCTTACCCAGTTCTTACTGGGTACAATACATTACTGGTCAAGAAGAATCAGTGTAAGAAGAATCAATGGTAATCAGATTCTCCTTCCAGGTGTGACGAACCTTCGAGCTCTGCTAGCCAGAGAAAAAGACGAGGATACCCCCCGTTTGAACATTCTCCTATGTGAAGCCTTCGTAGCTGCCTATATGAGTCTGATAGTGTACGCTGTGGCCACATGCGACTGTCACATCCTCTACAGGCTCGCTGGCCAAAAATTCTCCGAGCACACATGGGCCTGCCTCTTTGGTGGTGGTGTCAAAAAACTATTGAGGGTCGCCCAGAGCAACTCTATTCAGGTTAGACAACCAGTTGTGACTATAGTGGCGAAGGTTATCTAATTTATGAACTGAGAGAATCAACGTTTTGAAAGTTCAGTTCATGAAACAAATTCCTACTAAAAGATTAAAAAGTGTTTTTAGAATCAAAGTGATAAAGTGGAACTAATTCGTAATACGTCATTTAATTCTTGTTTTCATAGTTTTAAGAAATCAGTGTTTGTCACAAAGATAAGTACTTACATTTTTTTCTATTTGTCAACAATGATTTCCCTAATTAGCCTAATGCCACATCCCTCAATATTTTTAGTGCTTAGCATTTTATTTTCTTTCTCAGCATTTAATTTAGGTTTTTATAGTTTAAAAATTACTTTACTGCACAGTTACTTTATTGGGAAGAAATATTAAGCATTCTTCAACCCCTAGAAGATGTAAAGGTTTATTGATATTTTCCAATTTGCCCTGTATTCTTGTTTTCATGTAGAATTGTGAAACTTGAACAGTTCTAAAAGTTGATGAGAACAAGAAGTCCCAATAGGAATAGTCTAATTTTTTTTATATAGGTAGTTAAGTTTATTAGGTATATTGGTATTGCTCATTGTTCCAATCATTAACATCTCTCACTTAATCCTAATTCAAATGGTATCATGCAAAATTCAGTGTACTTTTGGTTTTTTATAGCTAAAAATAAGACAACAGACAAGATCTTTGTTACATAACTTCAAAAACAGTGATGTCTTAGTTACAGTTTGCGTTAATGGTAGAGAAATGACCATAAAAAATGCTTTTGACTTTATCACAAGGCCATGAATTCATCTAAGGTGTAGACTGAGTTTAAAAGGTAGTTCCAGAAACTTCTTTAGTACCTTCCTTTTTAGAGCTTATATGTTTAGTTTAGGGGTAGAATGTTCCAAAGTATCCGAGCGATGTAGGATACTTAATTTTGATATACCTATTGATCAAAAAGCTTCCCTGCTGTTGTAGAGAAGTGGGAGGTTTGCTAGTGATCGTATAACCTTTTTTTGAAGTAGCAGCAGTCTGTTTTAAGTTACTATTCATAACAGAGACATAGTATTACACGAACGTGTTGAAACAGTAAAGTTGTATCTGTAATGTTTGTTTTCTTTTTTACAGCAACAGAGGAACAGCGTTGAACGATCAGACTCTCCCTCCACTCCCACCAAGGATGAGACGTGGACAGCGATGCTGACCAAGCAACGGATGCTGCTCAACATGAAGCTGTTGGGGCAGTTCGCCAGTCAGTCTGGGGCACCCAGTATGAAAGAGGATAAACCCACCTACAGGGAACAGTTTGTACCGCCGGATATGTCAATGGTCTCGTACTTCCTGAGCAAGGTACTGTAGGAAAATAAATTTAACATACTCGCAGCAACTAATATAGATTAGTTAGTACCATGAGACTAAAACATAAATAAGATAAAGTTTTGAAGAAAATTCTATAAAAACTTCTTCAAAGAAAAGTATTTTGGAAACTTCTCACAATATTGATAACAAACATTTTTTCGCCTTACTGCTTCATCAGTGTAAAGATATTAGTCTGGCTGAGACATTCATGATTAGTGTCTTGATACCTGCAGCGTTAGTTTACTAGTAATTACGGACAACATTTATAATTAATTATAAAAATTGTTTGAACACTACTTTGCTAAATTATATTTATAAATACCAACTGATCATATACATTCTGATGTAATACAAACTTACATATTAATTCTGTCAATATTAACGTAATTATGTCAATGGTAACAAACTTATTTAATTTATTTGATAGTGATTTTATGTAGCTTTGAAATTGATGGGCTAAATTTAAATAAGGAAAAAACAAGCATAATACAGTTTAAAACTCAAACAGTAGTAAATGATGCAAACAAGTACGATGGGGCGATAGCAGAGACAGTGAAATTGCTTGGTCTAGTTTTTGACTCAACACTCAAATGGAAAGCGCACATAGAATATATTACTTCGAGGCTGAACAAGGCAATATTTAACATGTCATGTCTGACTCATATAGCGAGCAGGAGAATCAAGTTAGTGCTGTATTTTGCGTACTTTGAATCCATATTACGCTATGGAATAATTATGTGGGGACGTTCAAATCACTGGGAAAAAATATTTAGAGCCCAAAAGAAAATGATAAGAGTCATGATGGGTATGAACCCAAGAGAATCTTGCAGAAGAATATTTAAAGAACTTGGTATTCTTACATTCCCAGGATTGTATTTGTTGGAAGTAGTAAAAAATGTACACGAAAATAAATATTCTTACCAACAAAATAATGTGAACCACGACCATAATACAAGAAGTAAAAATAAACTACGTGCCCCCAAACATAGATTAAGAAAATATGAAAATAGTCCATTATGTAGCGGAATACAAATTTATAATAAAATACCACAGAAATACAAAAGCTTGGGGAATGCCAATCAGCTCTATAGAAAGTTCAGGCAGTTTCTAGTTGACCGAAGCTATTACTCCGTCTCCGAATTTCTGCAGGACGAGGTCGTTATATTTTAGATACACTGAAAAATAATTATTAAGTATGTTATTGTGTATAAATTATTGATTAGTTGGTGATTTAACCTCTTTATTTTGTTATTTCTTCTTTTTTAATTCTTTAGGTTAGTAGTTTTGTAACAATTGACGAGTCACCAGTTAGTAGCAGATTATCTGTTTAACACTAATGTAATTTTCTGTGACAATAAACCATTTCATTTCATTTCATTGAAGAGTTTCAAATTTCAGGATTTGTAAAGCTCCCCATAAATTAAATCTAGACAACTAAAATCATTCATAGATAGCTAAGCATATACTCAATGGATATTAGATAAAAATCCCTCTTTGATACAAACTGTATATCAGTGAAAATTATATATGTGCCTGTGTTTATTTTTTAATAACACAATAAAATTGGATGAAAAACCATTGCAGGTCTAAGTGACTTATGGTGTGGAGTTTGAAAAATGGTTATAGGTGGACTTTGATTTTTGAGGAAGGCAGTAAAAGTGTCACAGTAAATTTTCAACATTATGCTGTTGACTACAACATTTTTTCAGACAAATTTTGAGGCTTTGAGGATTGACATGAATGGGAAATTGTAGTTTCAACAAGACGGAAGCATAGAACATATGAGGAGTGCAGTACACTCTCCAGATCTTTTGCCTTGTGACTCTTCTTATGGAGTCACTTGAACTTCAAAGTTTACTGTTGCAAACCTTGTTCACTCAACTATCATAATTATCAAGTTTTAATAATTCACAGGACAAGTTGAATTGAGTTTTGAGCGCTTTCAAGAGTGGGACTGTTAAGGTGTATGCATCTCTCCGTCGTTATATTTGAAAAATAATAACAATGTTTTGAAACTTCTTAGTTCCTAATTATAAAATTAGACCATGCTGATTGCTTTGGTATTAATTACATTTTGTTTACGTTTACAAGGAATATAACTATACCATTTGGAAATCCATGTTTTTTTTATAGTGCCATAGTTACATTAGCTGCTCCTAAACGTATATACTCGAATCTAAGCCGCACTATTTTGACCGCAATTTGACCGCAAAAACAAGGGTGCGGCTTAGATTCGCGTGCGGCTTACATTCGCCCAATTAGAGTTGAAATGCCAAGTGGTGCTAAAAGCATTTCTGAGGGCAAAAAACCAATTATTTAAACTTTTGGGCTGTGAAATGGAGGGTCTATGCAGTGTTTTCTCAGACAGCTGCACAGTCACTAGTTAATTTATACAGTCGGTCAGTCAGGTGCAGTGGTGAGATAAGGATCACGGAGGGGAGGGGAAGGGGGTGTGTGATGGGGAGAGGCTTCAAACAGGTTTGCAGGGGGGAGGGGAAGGGAGATTGATGGGAGGAAGCAACATTGCGATAACTCAGTTTTTGTGCTAGGTGAGGGACGCATTCTCTTTCCCACTTCCTTTCATAACATTCTGTTATCCTGTCTTCTCCTTTCAACCTCTGTCCTTCTAGGACAAAATATGCGTCTTCAATACTTTTGTTTTGACTCACTCACTAGTTCCAACAGCTGTGAACTACCGGCTCACTAACAATGAAACACGTGTGAAATCACAACAATTTTATTTTATTTGAACAAATAAAAACAAAGGGTACATCAATAACAATGACTAAAATAATATTAAAACTGACAATATTAAACAAAATGTTCATAATTGTACATAGGAATAGGCTATAATAATAGTTTAGTAATGAGCAACATTTTTAGTAATGTCTGGCACAGATTAGGTAATATTTCAACTGATAAACTAATTAATGAAATTTCTATAAACTATTAGATGCATTTCAGTTTTAAATCAATCATGAATTATTTAAATAACAAACCATCTTGAGAATATAAAATGTTTAGCCGGTAAAAATATAATTACAGTAATGATAAGTTATTCTTTTGATATGGTTTTAAGATTTGAAGCTAAAAACCAATGTCTCTATCATAAAATAACAATAGGTAGATAGCCAAAAGGGTAATTTTTAGATTTTGGTTGGCAGCACTATCCAAAAGATGAGAATAATTGGCTTGAAAGACAGTGGGGAGAAATGTAGAAGGGTGGGAAGGGGAAGTGGTTTGTTTTGCAATAGAAGTGGGTGACGTCAAAATGAGGTCACCAATCAGGGATAGGAGGGGCGGGGCTTAGCGGTATTTGTTTTCTTCCACTTGTCATCTTGTTCTTTGTCCTACATGAGCTTGTTCTGTACAAGATAAGGTTTGTGGCTCTACAGAGAAGCTTCTGTGGGTAGAGCACATGAACAGGTGATTGTTAAACACAGTGTAGGACTGTATCGGTCTCTCTCACTTCCTTTCCTTCTTGAAGCAGTTTAGCCTCAGTGTCCAGTTAACACTTGCCGTATCCAGTCGCTTTACTGGGTAGATACTTTGCCTATGAATTATGGAATACTCTTGTGTAAAACTAGTTTTGGGACAAATGGGTATAAATAAAACAAGTTTATTACTAGTTTTTATTTAAATACATCATGTAACTAAGTAACTTATACCAATACTTCATTTGTAAATACACTTTACATGACTTTCGTCAATTAATAGAGCTCATTTTGTGATCGCTAGATTGCCGTTTTTCCTGGATAATATTGCCCGGTAAACTGGGTGCGGCTTAGATTCGAGTGTGGCCTTTTTTACCTAATTTTCAATCAAAAACAAGGGGTGCGGCTTAGATTCGCGTGCGGCTTAGATTCGAGTATATACGGTAATATAAATACTCTGTTAACTCAATTTCCCAAGTTTATTGTTTATTTGAGTGAGGTTACAATTAATTGTTATTTAGTTAATTTTAAATACCACTAAACCGTTATTGGTTGAGGCTCAATTTACTCATTAAATTATCGTAATAGATTGCTTGTAATTTTAGCCGATACTGTCCAATGACGCACAAGACGTTGACTACGACTCAGCTGATTCAGCAGTCAGTGAGCTGAGTGAAGAAGAGGAGGAGGACAACGTGTTTGAGGGAGATAGTATCCGGGACAAGCCTCCGGCGCCACAGAAAGAGAACACAGAACATTCCAACCCCTCGTCGTATTCATGGTGTGTCATGCGTCTGGCGATCATGAAACTGGTGCAGTGCCAGCTCCAAGACTTCTTACACATGGCTGGCATGGAACTGCAAGGTTAGTCATACCCATTAAGTGAAATATTAGTTTTTTTTTCAAGGAGTGGACGATTCATCCTTTTTAACCTTACTCTGCCCAATGCCGATAGACTATTGATCTGTGCGAGGAACTTATTTTGAAAGAGTATGGGGACCAACCAGGACAATACGAGGTGAACATTACTGATAAATACTTCCAGTGAAGTCTAGACTCAAACTAGCACTATCTCCAACCCAGGCAAGGCTCAAAGTCCCTTAGACCACTTTGCTACTGGCTCACCCAATCTCCTTCTATGTCAATACGTCATGGGGAAGAACGTCAGAGGTTATTTTCAAGAAAAACTAGGAAGAATATTGATTGGCGTTTAATGTCGGGGGGAAAAGGTCACAGGGGTTATTTTTAAGAAAAATTAGAAATAATATTAATTGGGATTTAGACACTGTTTTTCGATTGAAGAACCGAACTGACATATGAGGCGTGTTTTTAAAGTCAGTACCGTTTTAGAATCCTGCCGCTGTAGCGCTGCGGTTGGCGTTCAGCGCACGCGTGCTGGGTACTACTATCTATTGGCAAGCCACAGCCACATTTACGGATCCAATCAACTGTATTTAAGGTCATTTATGACTGTTTAAAATTCCTCCTCTGGTTAAACATGCCGCCAACTGTGAATTATGCGCTGTGTACGTTTTCATATCGCTAAGGGTTGGAAGCAGCTGACACTCATCGTGAGTATGTCACAGTGACAATTAATTTGGTTTAAAAAATTTTAACCATCACGATTCTAATGTTCTAGGAATGTGAGAGAACTGGTTAAAAATTTTTTTTGTGATTCTTGTCAATCGTTGTTGTTTTTTTATTCCGTCAGCATTTTGGAAACCTACCATAATCATAACTTTCGGTACTTCAAACAGTCTGTCACAATTTCAATAATCGCACTTCTTGACACTTGAAGACACACTATATAATGATGCAGTTGTAAAGCGTCTGTTTTCTTTGACTTTTTTCATCAACATTTTGCACCAAGTCATCAGTAATGAGTGAAGGTTTCCGACTTCGTTCATCATCATGCACATTCGCACAACCTTAAAATCTCTCACCCATTTCCATACCATCCCATCACTCATTCTGTTTTCTCAATAAACTTCACAGATCTCTCGATGAATGTCAGCTGCTTTCATGTCTTTATTGTTATGAAAACTTATCACAACATTTACTTTACAGTTGACGGCATTTTTAATCAGAGGAGGAATTTTAAACAGTCATAAGCGACCTTAAATACAGTCAAATGGGTCTGTAACGGCAGCTGAGGCTTGCCAAAAGTTAGTAGTATCTAGCATGCATGCGCTGGATGCCGATCGCAGCGCTACAGCAGTGGGATTCCAAAACGGTACTTACTTTAAAAACACACCTCGTATTTACTAGCAAGGATGTCTGAAGAAGACTATAGAGTAAGTCATAGGGCACTGGACCATGAATCAATGTAATAGGAGAAATAGGCCATTGGCAAACATGTTTGAGAAGTCAGTCTAATAGCACAGTTTATCGGTGAACGTAAAGAAGTATAATTTGTCTGTAGCGTATTTTGCCAAAACCCAGCTTTATAAGCTAAAGGTTCTCAGTTCGATCTCAATCAGAGTAGTACAAATTTTGAAAGGTGTCAGCTTGCCATTGGAATAGTCTAAGGAATAGTCGGCCTTAGTTTGTAACATTGACTACATTCACTCATCTCACTCATTCGAAATCCATATTTGCCCATATCTTGCCAATCAGTGTCTTATGAATAAATGGACACTATATATAGCACAAATATGAAGTTCCACCGTGTCAGATAAAAAAAGGTAATTTTGTTGTATATTTCAGTAGAAAATTAAAGAAAAGCGGCATATCTTGTAAACTGTAGATAGGAACACACAGAAAAAATTAGGTAATGAACAATTTCAGAGCCACCCTCCCTCCCCTCCTCAGTCACTAAAAAACTGGACACACTGTCATATTTGAAGTAGGTGGATGAGGTGTTGCCAACTGTAGAGCATTTGAACACTTAAATGTCACTACTGGTTCTATTATATAGTAAATATAAATAAATTTCTTATGTATTGTGGTTGTGAACTTTTTTCTCTGGTAGTTTGTTCTGCAAACCAGTTCTTAATGAATCTCTTCTATTACTTTAAAGACAAATAGAGTATTTCATAATTTATTTATTTCTGGCCCAAATTAAAACCACCATTATACAAAAAAAATAATAACTTCTTAAAAAAAAAAATAAAATACTGATTTTTTTAAAATGTGATGGAAATACAAGGTTTAAATAATGTTGTATACCACTAATATGGTATTGTTTAGAGCAAGAAACTGCACCCTTTCTTACTTATAGAAAATGACTGTACTAACTTCATGTTTGACAAAATACTCTATTATCATTGGAACAGAGAGCCACGGTCTCAGAGTATTTTGTTCCCACACATAGTTATTATAGGTGGTGCCATTATATGGGTAAATGAACAAAGCAATGAACCTCTCCCTCTTTCTTTTCCAAGCTAAATCATACCCATAATTCTTGGGGAATATGGTACAATACTTTGGGCAAGCCGGTGGCCGAGTGGTCTAAGGCATCAGAACTTTGAGCTTGGGTTAGAGATAGCGCTGGTTCGAATCCGGTCTAGACTGGAAGATTTATCAGTAATATTCACCTTCTACTGTACTGGTTCGCCACCTTACTCTGACTGATAAAAGTTCCTCGCACGGATCAATAGTCTATGAGGAATGGGCAGAGTAAGGTTAAGAAGGAGATCAGCCTCTTCTTTTATAAAAAAAATCACATGCACACAATCTTCATATAAACAATAATTTGGCATAATTACTTATTTTTAGTAAAAGTAATCTTAGGTAATGATTTCTAAATGTAAAGGGTGATTATTGATTTAAGTTCTCTGACTGCATATAATGGTATAAACATCTTCTTAAAACTCATATGAGAACAAGTTAATGGTTTCTTCTATGAAATTATACCAATCAGTTTTAATAAATAACAAATTTATCAGCTATTGAAGGATTTGTCGTAATAAAGAAAAAAAAAAGAATAGAAAAATAGATGATGAGTATAAAATTACATCAAATTAGAATATTGCTCTGTATACCTTGCATAGATTACAAGGTTTTTAAGGAAATTATTGAAAAATATATTTTGATGTTACTTAAGAATTTGTAATTTATAATCTATTACGTTTTAAAATTGTAGCTTTTATCATCATAATAATCTGTTGACGTTTCCTTTTTCACGGATCGTCCAACACAGCCTCCGCATTTTTGTCCATCCCTCCAGGTTTCCTCCTCCTCCACTTCTTTTCTGCATACCTGTTCTCTCCACATTCTTCCAGAGCTATCCTCGGCAATCTATTATTTTCCATCCTTTTCATATGCCCCATCCACTGCATCTCTCTTATTACCATTGTCACTTTCAACCTTTCTCTGGTTATTTTATTCCTTATTCTATCTCTTCTGCTAATCTCCTCTTTTATAATCTTCTATTATCAATCTCTGCTAGCTTTCATATTTAAGTAAATACGTTTCACGTTATTAACTTTTTTTTTCAATGTGTTAGATCTACCGGTGAACTCACCGCTGATCCACGGTGTCTTGCGAGTGGTGAGTCACTGGCAAGAACTCCTGAAAGAGGAGCTGGAGCTCCGAGGCCCTCCACCGGCAGACTACATCCCCGGTTGTTATGTTGAGAGTTCGGTGCAAGGCCCGCCCATCCACAAATACCGGTCCCTGCTGGACAAGAACAATACTCCTTTCCAGTCAGTACATTTGTTATTCCAACCTCTTTCATGCTAGTTATATCTGTATTAATTTCAATTAATATTTGCAAGCATTGATAATTATTCAAATAATTTAAAATTAGATTACGGGCCAAAGACTTTTTTTAAGATTTGAGTTCATAGAAATATTGCTTCAAACAAAGGAAACAAAATAAAATACAGAAGTTAACAGCTAGGCTAGTATTATTATTAAGGTGGAAAAACTGACTTTATTTTAAACCTTGTTGTGAAATTGTGAATTAATTAAGCAAAAATATGAATTAATATTAGTATTTTTCATAATTTGAATATTATCTTTTTTCAAAAGATATTATCTTGTTCATTAAACTGTTAATTTTTGCAGATAATGATTGTAATATAGATACAACATTATGTTGAAACATTTTTATTCTTCATATCTTGAAATTCAATTTTATAAATTTATAATATCTAAAACAATTGTGTTTATGTTCATGCAATTTCTTTCTTATGAAATTGTGTTTTGTCTCTATAACAATACTCCATTTATTGTATACAGTACATGTCTTTGTGATTTTTGAACGTCTGTTTTTTAGCTAAATAAATACATATAGTATATATTAAGGAATGAATGATGGCAATTATAATTGATTCAGTCTTGTTACAATTCTTTTGTGTTGTAAAGGAACTTTTTTTCTCATGTCCATTAAGTTAAGATTACAAACTAAACGTACTTTAAAATGTCATAGGACAGTGCATGATATAAAATATACAAGAGAGGTAGTGTGGCTTGTATAGTATTGTGCAGTTTCCTTTTTACCAAATCTTGCAGACTATTTTAGGGGTGAGGCGTAAACAAAAATTTTAAAACAAGATATATAATCATGTAAATTAATTATCTCTTCAGCCTAAAATATATTAACATTGTAAAAAGATTGATGGAAAATGGTGTTTTAATTGCTTTCTTTTTTTAACTGTCAGGGATGTTGAAAAAGACCGACAGTGGTAAGTTGTCAACAGTTGATCCTTATACCCTGAGCTAACCGTTCATATTATTCCGTAGTGATTTGTATTTTGCGGTAGTTGTATATAACTCAAAAAAATAGTTGTTTAGTCCCCTTAAAGTAAACCAAAAATTCCCTAAAAACAAGCAACTTCCAGAAACGCTTTCTATTTTAACGTATAACGTTTTTTCTAGAGCCCACACAGGGGAAGAATCCTACTTTATATCCCTTAATTACAGGTAAGTGCCAGCGTTGAACTCAAACATCTTGGGACCAGATGAGTTTTGTTTTAGAGCGTTTGCAGTTTATGTGCTTCTTCATATAAAAAAGAAGCATAAAGACATTAACCAAGATTTTATTTATGTTACTACTTCATTGCACCAACAGATAAAGTATACTAATATATTACACTCTATAGGTGTTATGTCGGCAACGTTTAACCATAATTCTCGCCCCCAATTGTGTTGGCGATGTTTAATGCCAACACAATAGCCTAGACCACATGGTATGGAACAGGGTAAACTGGAAGGGAAGTGAGTGTCATGATGCGGGTCTGCTAAATAGCATCGTTTACTTAGTCACCACATGTCTACGTCATACAATGTGCAAAACATATTGCCAACCTTAAGTAAATACACTACAGTAGGAAGGGTTAAGATTTAAGTGTTTTGGTAACTGTCATTCAGGTAAAAGACTTGTTGGCTTTTATGAGTCATCCCATTTCTCATCATCTTGAGAAATAATTTTGACAGCATCTGCTCTGTAAATAAATATCTATAAATAGTCTAAATTATGGGCGAAACAATTGGAGGACCAATAGCAAAACTACGTTAAACAGACAAATATGTTGGGAGAGCTATAAACGACCTGACCTAACAACCTCTCTTTGCTCTTAGTTATCGACTATTCAAAAAAACTTAATTCGTACTTGGAGGAAGCCTTTGTAGTTCAATATTTTTTTGAGTACCAATGTTGAACAAGAACGAGTTACAGAAGTTTTAAAACGTAATTTGATCTATAGTGTTTTCTTTTTATAGTGTAGTTTTAGTGTTATATTTTTAAATTACTTTTAATCATTACCTTCCATCTAACTTTAGTTACGTTTTTAACAGTATTTAGACCTGGATTCCTTCTAGGTTATATAAGTAATGGAATTGATAATTTAAAATACTGGATATTAGTAGGGGACATTAGAATGGTTTTTAGTTGCTCAATTTTCAACCTTTCCTGAATACAATGTTCGTTGTTATCAAAAATGTGTGTAGCATTGTAATATTTCTTTGTGTTTGGTTAACTTATCATCCTAAGAATGTTTGCCGATTGTTTATCTGCTAAATAAAAATGTGTTATTTTACAGATAAACCTAACATAAAATGTATAATCATTAAATTTTCATCTTTACAATTCCAACCTCTTTCATTTATGCAGAAATTAACTTTGTCTTTATTTTTTTTTTGTTTTTTAATGTAGAAGACTTGTTTCATATTGTAAAATATTTCAATATCATGTTTATACATTTATTTTGTTTGTGGATTGGTTTTTACTTGAGTTTTAACAAGCCAGAAAAGGCTCTGTGTCGAAGCATGCCAGCATGATAAATTCCTCTAAGAAAAGAATGTGCTCTTATCTATTTCCCATTCCAAATGACAGGTTGAACAAAGCTTTGTATGAGAGAGAAGATTATATTTTGAAACGTTAACAAAGAGGTAGAAAATTGTATTAATAAAAGAGTTTTAATGGGGGATATAACGACATTGTCTTCTACGTGATATTTTTGTGGGATTGAATTGCTCACTAAGCATGAAATTGTAACTTAAAAAAATACTATGTAAGAAATTTTGAACATGTTCGAATAGAGGGAGGCAGTTAGGAAATTTAAAATATTTGGACAATGATATTATACAACTAATAATGACACTTTTACTTAATAAATTAAAAGTGCAAATTTTAATAAAATTAAGCCAATTGTTGCTAAAATAACTGTTTAGCTTGATAGGAAAAAAATGTAAGAAAGCTCATATTCATCAAGATAAAAAAAACATTTAAATAAAGTAAATGTGATGTTTACAATTATTTTAATATGAATTTAATGAAAATACAAAATCTTTCTCTCAGGCACACGCCCTCAAATAATATTCATTGTGGATTTTTATAAAATTAAGTGAGATCTTGATTACTCTGGGCTAACAATATTCCTGCTGTTAGTTATCTAATCGACAGGAAACCATGAGTTGGTTTTCAATGCTTTTATACTTCTATTCAAACTTAGAAAATAAATAACAATAAATAAAATAAAATGAAAGTGGTAAATGTATTTGTATAAAAGGTAAATAAAGAAGTGCGTTGTTATCCATGATAGTTGTGGTGATAGCGTTTATCTGTTACAGTCCTCGCCACTGGTCCGCTGCACCAGCACGCCGCTTGTGGAGCTTCCTTGTGCGCCAGGAACCTGTTCAAGAACTGTTCATTAGGTGCGTGTTTGGCAAGCGACGCCCACCCAGTCTGGTGGATACCACAGAGCGTCTGGGACCCACAGACGTACAAAACATGCCAGAACCTGTCCGCATCATACACAAGGAACAAGACTCTATATCCGCCTTCTGTTTGAACAACGTGAGTAACGATTGATATCATAATTAATTTTAATCATTTTACTGTATTACAGTTCAACTTGATAGTTCCAATCAGAAGGGACGTGAAAACAATTTGAGTTATCGAATATTTCAAGTATAGTAAACAAGGTTCAAGTTATCGAGTGTGAAAATAGCTGACTTCGAGTTATTGGTTCCACAGGTTATTGAACTTTTCTATATTGTGTTGCTATGCAGTGTGTTTGTGTGATTACTGTTTATCTTAACATCATACACAAGTAAAATGTACGGGCATAACAATTAAGATACTTCTATAATACAGCGTGAAAACCAAACTGCAGTAAACAAATGAAATACAGACAGCGGGTAGGGTGGAGACAATTCATGTCACAACACGAAAAACTAGCTTTCTTACTAGATAGAATTAGATAGAATAGTTGTTGAACATCGAATCATTGAGGTTTCCCATCATAAACTTCAAGTTATAAAGGTGAAGTGATTAGAATTTCGACTTGTAGAGGTTTGCATAGTTCCAATTTTGAGTTTAAATTGCACTGTTCCACAGAAGGTAAATTCGCCTTATCAAGGCTTTAATATAAAAAAATTTGAGTTATAGAAGTGAAATTAATATTGACCCTTATGGGAAGTGATTTTAAAAAATTCGACTTATCAAGGATTTCTAAGTTATTGAGGGTCGAGTTATGAAGGTTCAAATATATTAGTATTTATTATTATGAGTCAATACTATATTGATTATAGGTAGAATGCATTAGTGAAAAAGATTGATTTATTTTTTCCCCGTTTACTATGCAATTATTCAAAACCAAAAACATGTCTGTATAGTTTTGCTAATCAAGTAATGAAATGTGACCTTGAACTGTTTTATTGTGGTAAGGAAGTGAACTCATCGGAGCCCCACAATCCTGCATGCACCCCCTTGTAACTTCACTTTAGTATCACGCTGCTCGCTCAACTGTCCTAGTCCCAGCTTCATTACTCACCAAACTGTATTCTCTTTATGTAAATTATATTATATTTTATGATACTTAGACCCTTATAAGTAATTTCTTACATCAAACTATCCACTCAAAAAAATACAACAGCCTGAAATGTTTTAATTTTGAATTGTGTACTGGTTTCAATATGTTACATGTAAAATAGGTTTCAGATATTCAAATGTTTTAAAGGCGATTTTTAATGAATTGTAAAACGTAATAGATTAAATGAGTAGTTACGATCATGGATCTAGTTTTGCCACAAGTTTATAGAGTGTGTATTTTTCATTTAGTTTTTTCTTTCTTATGTTTTTACATCGATTTACAGAATTCTAAGTGTGAGTAATATTTTTTATTATTTTTCAAGAGTAGATAACAAGTGAACCAGTTTTTGTTTATTAAATTAAACAATTTTAAAAATAGTCTGTAGCATCTTGCCAGTGGCCTTGATCAGAGAGTTGTGATGTTATCGCAAGATAATAGAGTCAAGCAATATTGAGCTTGCCTATTCTTTGAACGGGTGATAACACTAAGGGTCTTTGCAGGTGGTTTGGAAGTCACCTTTAAGCCGTTGGTCCCCAGGTTAAGTGTTTGAGGGCGCTTCTTAGCCTTAACTTGGTCTGGTAAAATAAAAAGTCCTTTAACTTGTTTTGTGCAGGTGACGCCTGGACTGCTAGCACTGGCCACTCCAAGAGAAGTACAGGAGATGGACATCTCTCTACTGCTGGAGATGCCCTCATGGCTCGAGGATGAGTGTGAACTGGACCTCATGAGCTTGAACAAGTAAGAGATTTCCAGGGTGACAATGTAACGTGGAATTGTTTACACCTTACTATCAATTGTACCTGGTAGATAACAATTTTGGTAGGACTCGGGCTTGAAATCCCTAGATCTTGCATAACACTTGAGGTAAAAATAAAAAAAACCAATATTTAAATTTGACAATATAATGATAACTATACGAATACATCAATCGTTATGTTACATAAGAGAAAATATTTTATGTGACATAAATATGAATTGGTTTTTTGAACTTACTATACAACATAATTAATATCCTATATGCTATTTTTGTAGATAATCGTGTAACATTTGTTTATGTAATAAAAAAATCATTAAAACAGTAATTTATAAGGTTTATGTACTCTGTACCTGCCTGACAACAAATACGGATTCAGGCATCACTACAATTCATGACTTACTTATAAATAAAACACTTATATTTTCTATATATATTGTACAATGTACACCAAACCCTCATTCACTAAATACAACATAGAGCCACATATGAAGTCTAAAACAAATCAATCATTCACATTGGTTAAATTTTGAATTATATTGAATTTTGTATATTTATTTTAAGAATGTCGATGTAAAATAAATTAGATAAACTTTACGGGTACTCAAAATAAACCGGAATATCGCTACCACAGACAGAGCTGGAGAAGTGATATTTCCCGTCGTAGGGGTGTAAAGTGTAACTCACGGACAGGTCAGTCACACCTGTGCTGTTGACATGGTTTGTTCTGTTCGCCTCTATTGATTTTTCCCACTTTAACTGTTTTGTTCTCTCATTGTTTTTCATCGTGGTGAGTTTAAGTGAAAAAAATTGCAGCTACGAAATTTTCTTCCTGCTCAGTAAAAACTCTGCAGAGTTGAAAAATTCTTATAAATATGGTGTTATTGGAAAAATTTGAGTGTACAAGAGGTTTTATTGAATTAAAGATGGTGACATATTGATTGATAGACATGTTCTTGACATTTATGAACTGACTGATCAAATGAAAAATGTTGAGAAAATTCGAGAACTTTTGTTTACAGACAGAAAAGTTGTTTATTGTAAAAATCTTAGAGCTCAGCGAATTTTAACTGAGGATTTGGGATCGAAACTCAATTTTTTGTCATTACTAGTGCTTTGGTTACTATGTCAAGAAAAATGATGGAGATTACAGCTATAACTGAATATATTTAAAAATGTTTCAAAAAATATAAGGAGTATTTTTTGGGAGAGTTTTTTAATTGAAATATAAATTTTTTTAAACATAATTTTGATTTCTTTTGGATACCCCATTGTAAGGTGTCATGAACTCTATAATTTACAAGACAATGTAATGAAGAGACAATTACAGCATGACAGTTATAAAAACCTCAAAACAGCAATAAGGTAAAATCATTTACAAATGTAATTTTTGTAATGTATTCATCTTTTTGTCTTACAAATGTTACTATAGTTTCCATAAATTCTTTATATTTGCATAAAAACTAGATTTTATTTAAAAAGATGTCAGTGTTTTGTTAAGAAACAGTACTACACATGGGCATTATAACGATCTGTTTTTACCCTAGTCTGTATTCTTTATCCTCACCTTCTGAAACAACTATCAGAACACCTTGAGTGTTGATTTATTCGTTCATTTAGGGAGCCAGAACTTTTACCTTCAAGTGGTTTCCTTGTGATACAGACACCATCAGACAAGTTAGTCGTTCAGAATCCAGTCAACAATCCTGGAGGACAGGTGACTAGTCCCCAAGGAGGCATGGCCGGACAGACAGGCCGTGGCGCGTCTGTGGTGAGTATGGCTGTACATTCTTCCTTACATCATGTTGGTATTATAACAGATAATTGTCAATTTTATCATTATCAGGAGTGCAGGAAGATTTATGTTAATTGCATCAAACTTGACTTGACAAATATGTCCGGAATGTTTTATTACAATATACTATCGAATTAGTAATAATAAAAAAGGGTACTTAGTCAATCTCCATGTTTGTTTTATTCAGTGCTAATGTACAAGATCTTAGGCTTAAGGGGCAGTGACATAACTAGAATCTATATTTCCCGATGACAACTGCGTCAAGCTGCTAACTACACTATCTACAAGATAACTAAGTCTCAGCAATACCTCTGGGGATGCCACACACAGTACGTAGCAATGTCTGGTTATACTGTCGGCACTGGTGGCGCAGTGCTGTAACCCAGCTACTTGGGGACAAAGTGTTTGGGAGATTGTAGGCGATAGGTTGGATGCTCGGTCCTCTTAATACCGACATGGCGTCCGCTCAGTGGTTGCTATCGGCGTGGACACTACTAGAGAAGTCTGGGGTGTCCATGTTGGTGGTAGTCATTGTGCGGATGTTGTGTGGGGGAGATAACCGAGTATCAGGCTTGTCAATTAGCTGAAAATCAGACCAGCACTACGTGGTTCGGATTCCAAGTAAAGCTGAAGGCCCTTAGTTGCCCTGGCTGTTGGGCTATTAATAAATTGCCCTTTCTGAGGAACAGTTGAACTCAGATAGTAACCAGACTACATTCATCCACACTCATCCTACACTCATATAATCATTCATATTCGCCTTAAAATACCAACAACGTTATGTCGGCGTCTCATATGTAAGAATTGGTAAGAATTGTAAGAATTGGTAAGAACTGTAAATTGTGTAGATAGCACCTTGACACGTTTGTTACTGGGAAATATAGAGTATAATTAATGTATAAAGTTCATATATAAAATTAAATTTATAATTTTCTATAATTTCGCCAAATATGTGGTAAATTTACATATAAATATTGTTTTCCATGTATTACCAACAAGTACTAAGTCATATGTAATACTAAATAGAGTAATAATTTTAACAAAGTACCCTTTATTAAGTTTATACATACGTAAAACGTTTATTCAATAGTTCAGTTGTGTTAGTTGTCAAGTTTATTTTACAAGAACTGCAGCAAGACTCAAACAGCAGGTTCCATAAAACGTAACATGTGATTGAAAGGTGCGGATTAAGTGACGCCTGGAGCTGAAGTATGATGTATCATCATGGAACAATGTAGCAGTGAACAAAACAACTTCCATATTTGTACAATGCAATTAATGTTAGTAGAAAGTGTAAATGTGGGTGAACCATGCAATAATTAGCAATTAAAGATCTGACAGGGTTCAGAAATAAATGACTGAAAGATATTGTAAAACAGATCAAACAACCATGATAAACTAACCAATCATTTAGAAAATATCAATTTTATATCATATTATTTTAGTGTCCGTTTCAGTATAGCTTTGTATATAACATATTGTTGATTTTCTAATGTTTTATACTCGCTTAATTCAAATAATCCAGCAGATAAATGTTCAATCTCACCGTTTCAAGTGATGGATAATGGATTCAGACACATTCTTCTAATAAAATACTGGATGAATAACAATGCTTTCTATAAACATTTAGAACATTTGCATATTACTTGGTGATGATAAACAATAATCTATCACCATGCAAAGATCGCTCAGAGTCTGTAATTGTTTACTTCGCTGGAACTGTGTAAACTCTAGAAAGGTTTTTACAAAAGGAAGCTTGTGACTAAATGCAATATTTAAACAACCAGATTTATTAATGTACACTGCTTTATTTATGATTCATCAAGAAATCACAAAAGGTGTTTCATGAATTCTTAGAAGTTTGATTCATCGTCATCATTTGTTCTACAAAAACAGTGAGTGTATCCAATCGCCAGAGAAAAGTGTATTGGGTTTTACTTTTTATCGAGTATTAAAAACTCTACCAACTCTACTAGTTTACGAAACTGCTGTAACTTTTTGGAGTCAGTGACAACGGATGATGCCAAGTATTATTACGGTGTTCCATTAAGGGGTTAACAGTAAAATATACTACTGTTGGCGCAGAAATGTTGTGCACCTGAGTTTGAAGGTTCTTTTCTAAGGAACTAACAGGCATACAAAAGTTTTAATCACACCATTGTTTTCTTGATTAATTTTAAGTTATGAAATATGAATTTTTAAATTGTATTATATATAAGCTTTATTAATCGTTATGTAATAACTGTACATCAATTTAGATTTATCAATTTAATGTTATTATAAATTGATTTACAATCACCGTATTTACTTACAAATATGAATGTAATATGGCCCGCAACCACAGCTGGTTTAAACTGCATTACATTTACATGGGACTACACTAGCGCTCCACAATGGACCACAAAAACAGCTGATATTTTGAGACTCAAAATTTAACATTGGATGGGAGATCTATTTGTGTATAAAATCAATGGTAATATATTGTAACTATAAATCTTATAATGATTACAACAAGACCAAGTAATGAATTTTACAACTTCTAGAAGCCAAGAAAACAATGTTTCAGAGAATTGATCAGAACTTCTCTTGTTGAAAAATTAAAATTCTAAAATACGGAAAATAAACAAAACTTACGGAAAATCTTCCCATCAACCATGTATTAAAATATAAATGTGATACATTAACGGGAATTTTAGTAATAAGGGTGTAAATTTGATATACAGTGAAAACTAGTTAAAATTCTGGTACTTTTTTGTTCGAACTAGGATGAAAATTACTAAAACTTAGAATAAAATTTAAAAATGGATATGTTATAACGTAAAATTAAACAAAGAAAGAATGGTGTGATTAGAATTTTCGTAGGCCTCTTACTTCCTTAAAAAACAACTTCAAACTCAGGTGCGAATAATTTCTGCGCTGGTAAGTATTCAAATTGTTCACATTGTTTTTTGTGGGTGACATGTAAAGTTAATAACAATTACTGACACAAATGTTTATGTATAAAGTTAGTGACAGTTTGTAACACCTATGTTTATGTATAAAGTTAGTGACAGTTTGTAACACCTATGTTTATGTATAAAGTTAGTGACAGTTTCTAACACCTATGTTTATGTATAAAGTTAGTGACAGTTTGTAACATCTATGTTTATGTATAAAGTTAGTGACAGTTTGTAACACCTATGTTTATGTATAAATTTAGTGACAGTTTCTAACACCTATGTTTATGTATAAAGTTAGTGACAGTTTGTAACACCTATGCTTATGTATAAAGTTAGTGACAGTTTATAACACCTATGTTTATGTATAAAGTTAGTGACAGTTTGTAACACCTATGTTTATGTATAAAGTTAGTGACAGTTTCTAACACCTATGTTTATGTATACTACTCAAAGAAACTTCCAAGTGTTGTAGGTATAGTCGGCGAGTCACGAAAAATCCTCTGAACTTCATGCCTCTATGATATTGAAGGCACTGATTTCCATTGAAACAGCACATATTGTATATCTGTCGTAATTACTAATTATGATATGTACACTATATGACTTGTGCTGTTTCAATGGAAATCAGCGCCTTCAATATCACAGAGACGTGAAGTTCAGAGGACTTCCTATGACTCGCCGACAATATTATAGTAATTACTTTTAACGCTGACATGACCAGCATTGGTTATTTTAGTTAATGTTCATGTTCAAGAAAATAGTGAATTTAATACGAAAGTGAAAGGAACGGAAAGCAGCATATTTGATAAACAGTAGATAACAACATACAACACAAAAACACATAGTTAGTGAAATGTTTTGCTGATGTCCTAGGCTTAGTGCCTTAAAATTAACATGATTAACACAAGCAACTTTAGTGTTGTAGTTGACTAGGTAATAATTATTAGTTAGTGCTTTTCTAATTAAAATTCTAATCAAGACTTTAAGGTGTATTAAAATATGTATAATCTATGTTTATTTTTTCGCAAACTTCATATGGCCCTACAAGCCTCTGCGTGAACTTTATTCAACAAGTGAAGCACAGGTTGTTATATCTGTTGGGAATTTGAACCTTGGACCTTGCACTCGGCAGTCCACAGCGTTAGCCACTGTGCCACCATAGCCAGTTTAATTCACTTTGTAGCTTCTTTACTTTTGTCACAAATGAAACAATGAAATTAATCGACAAAATATAAATATTCTCGTGCATGCACCTTGCCCAAATCCCAACTCAGCATGTTTCAGCTTTTCGTACAAATGGAAATAATATAACGAGACTTAGCATGAACTTTCAATCAAATATTTTGGAAATTGCAATGATGTGTATGATTGTTCTTTATTTTAATTACTGGGGATACCCCTGCACGCTTTGCGTGCCAACCCTGACTCTCACTGCGCTCGATACACCTCAGCCTTCGGCCTCGGCATCTGACTTTGACTACAAATAATAGTAGATTATCATATAAAGTAAATCACAATATTAAATTTATTTACAGTATTTCACTCACACTACTTGCGTTGCTACCTATTTATTAGTGTAGGGTATTACTGAGCCTATTTGAAATGTGTTTTTATTTCATTTGTTTTTGTTTAACAGCTGAAAATTAAACTCTTAATGCATCAATAGGGTAATGTCAAATATACAAAATAAACATGTTTATTTATTTAGCAAACAGCTGTTGTTAATTTACCGGCACTAAAATCAACCCAATGTTATTCTTATCGAAAAAAGGAAATTTTGAGGGGCTGTTTGTACCCCTTAGGAATGGAATTTCGTAAATTCCTTTCATAGTGGGTCCCTTCGATACTTAAGCTAACTTCCTTTAAAATTTTGTTTAAAGTCGTTCGGTAGTTTTTGAGATTTCGTGATCAGTCAGTGAGTGGTATTTGGCTTTTATATATTTAATATTAATTGTTCTATTTCCTTTTACATAAATTGTTTAAAAGTATCATTTTGAACTTCAGAGTTCTGTTGTACTAATTGATAAAAATTATATGAAAAGAAATATTATTCAAATTATGATAAATAATAGTAAGTATTATTTATTTTGCTGAAAATTGTACTCTGTCCTTAAAATTTAGACTCAAGTGAATGTATTCAAAGCTTCTTTATTCTAGATGAAATGTGATATTTACACTATTCCAGACATGTTGGTGATACTATTGAAGGTTTTGTATCATAGCATGATAGAAATATTTATGTAAGTGTGAACACTTTTATAGAGGGTTGATGCTGAAAGCTCTTATGTAATCTTTTTTTCAATTCTTACTTTTTTTAGCATTAATTTATTCTTTTGAAAATATACAATCAGTAAAAAATTATGATTTATGCTTCCCATTTTTAATTATATTAATTAATTATGTAAATCTGAATGACTCTGTTTAATGGGCTGGTATCAAAACATATAAAATAGATTAGTGATATTGGATCCCCATGAAAATATAATATATAGGGAAAAAAATCTGGTCTGTTAGCAGCATTATAATAAAATCTAAAGTGAATTTAATTTAAAGCCTTTTATGTGGTAATCCAAAATATAAATTGAATTTGATTGACGTAATATATACTTAGTAAATTATATGTTATGTTTTCATATAAATTTTTGAGGTTTTAAGGATAGTTATATTTAGAATATTTCATGTTTCTGTTTTTTTGTTTTGTTTTACATATTGTGTAAAGTCAATTGTTATGACTCGATTGGAGTGAGCAAAAGGCCTTTAATATGTGAGCTTGAAGCAAAGGCTCAACAGATCAGCTGTTCTTTGTCATACAAGCTATCTCTCTTACTCTCTTATCACTACTACAGTCAAAAAAGAACAGTTTATTACAACATATAATTTTAAAATACGTAAGTTTGTTATTTAAGTTAAGGGGGTCGGATGGCCCTATGCTGCCAATGTTAATTTGATCAAGTTTGTGTACCTTTTTCTCAGAAACTATGTAAGATATCAACATGATTTTTTTTAGTTACTTTTATTAGACTTTTATTAAGATTTTGACCCGGGGGTTTTAAGTTATTCAAAAAATTAGGATGGTTAGGATTTTTTTTTAAATAATTCAAAAAAATTACAGATTGTTTGTAAAAAACTGTAATAAAAAATTTATTTATGAGAATTTCGCTAAAAGCCCGGGTTAAAGTGTGCTCCTTAATTTTCCCTTCAAGTGAAAAAAATTGTAAAGATATCTTTAGTGGTTCCTGAGAAAAAGGTACATAACTGGAAAAAATCTAAACTTTCGGGAAATCGCATTTAAAGAGACAAAACCACCGAAAATCTCTCCATGTATTGCTTTATAAAAAGTGATGTAAATTGAGTTTGACTCAACGGATTTTCATGAAATTTGTTTTAAAATAAATAGGAATATATTTAAAACTAATTTCAGCAAAAAAAAAAAAAAATGAAAATTTTGACCCAGGGGGTCATCCGACTCCCCTTAACTTGATCTGATTATACCATTTAGGTATTGTTTGTAGTTTTATAACAAAGCGATTGTAAGATTAACAGAATTGTATCTTTTTCAAGTTCTTGCTGTGCAATAGTATTTCTCATATAATTGTATATTGATTTTATAAAAAAACTTACTGTAATACAAATTTAGTGGTTAGTCTAAAAGTTATTAAACGATAAGTTTAATTCTATAAGCTTTTCTTCACTTTTTTAGATAACGGTTTCTAAGAGTGGCCAGCAATGACCAGTACTCCGGTAGCATAGAATTAAATAAGTTAGGTATTTTGTTTTATAGTAAATAGAATTGTTTTATGGTAAATTTTTATAGCTAAGTAAATAGAATTTTCATTTCACATCAAAAACTTACGTTAAACAATATTTTAGCCTCACACATAATATATCATATACATTTACTTGTATACTAGTGATTTTTGAATCACATACTTTAGATCAATGGATCTGGACTTATAGTAAGTTTATTCTCAGAAAAAATCTAAACTTGAATGTATCTTATCTGATCTTGGATTAATATGATTAGAGAGAGAGAGAGAGAGATGAAAAATTAATAAACTACAGGTTTTGGTGGACTGGTTGAAAAATAGCTCAACCCAACCATCTGTTATGTAAAATACCACATAATAACCTGATAATATAATTAATGTTAAAAGAATACTCTTTTTAACAGCAACATAATGTTGGATGAGTTGTAGCAATAAATTACAGGTGTGAAATCTGTCACATGTTTGCATCAGTCAATCACAAATGTAAGAAGTATTTTACATAATTGAGTATTTGATCAATCAAATGCCGCAAGAGTCAGTAAGAATGGCAAAACTACTCATAGTTTGTTTCATAAATCAATATCAAATTTAATACTTTATTTAATGAATGCCCCGACTTGATGTGAGCGTGCTTAGTGGCATGTGAGTGTACTCTGACATGCGGTGTTGCCAAGAGTACTGCGGTTGACATACGATAGACAATAGTAACTTGTTGAGGTAAAGTTCCGCTTGAAGAGGTATTTATAGTTGGTTAAAAAAATAAACAATAAGTAACAATAATGTTAAGTCCACGACCATAATATTTTTACTCACACTCAAGTTTACAATATGAATAGAGTAGGCTATAAAACAAGTGAATTCAAAGAAGTGAAATGTGGCAACAATGTAAGACGTAAAGGCATTACTGCGATTGCAGTTGGCTTATATAAACATGCCATTGGTTCCTAGCATTCTGAAACTCCCTCGTAGTTCCAACTGTTACTGCAAGAGCGCTCTGAAGTCAAGTTGGAACATTTATTAAATAAAGAATAACACAATACGTTGGATATTTCTCCATTATGAAACTTAATTACTTAATAACTTTGAACTACCTTCAAATAAATTCAGTAGTATGTTTTCATATTGTGATTTTTAATTGATGATATCTGTTGTTTTCTTCGATGCAGGTACATTTTTAACATATACTTTAAAGATTGTTAATGGTTATATGTAGTATGTTTTATTTTGTTAAAGTAATTTAAAATTTCTATTGGTGTTCCAACTAGATTTTATTGGTCAAACAAATTTCAATAAGTCATGTAATAAATGACACTGTTCAATTTAATGATTTATAGATATTTTTTAACACTTATAATTAATTATGTAGTTTTAAAATTAATAAATGTTTGGTTGCAATGTTGCAAAAAGGGGTTTAAGTCATAAATATTCCAAGTACATGAAATGTACATAAACCCCTGCACTTTTTGTGTTTCATCTTTGTAAAAAATAGGTATGATTAGTTAAAAAAAATAGTTTTTATTTCATTGAATGCAAAATCAAACAAGGAAAATATGAGATGTTAATAGATTTATTTCTTGGCTCTGTTTTCTTTCTCTTACCATTATAATGTGTGATTTGAGTTTGAATCCAACATAATGTATATTAGTTAGTTAATATGTTTATAAAATACATTTAAAACAAATTTTTATTTTATCATTTATTTTTAAAATGATTAGACATCACCTTTAATAAGACACATAAATATATCACTTTAATAATTAAGAATGTGGAATGTTGTGTTACATTGGTTAGATGTAATTTACCTGTGAGAAGTTTTGAACATATTTTGTACTTTTTGTAGTATTAAAACCATTCTGAACCGATGTAAGACAAAATACCACGATATCTGTTACAACAAATAATACACTAGTTATTGATTTCAGATGCACAAGTTTTACAGATTGTATTTCTCATGGGCAATTTTATGCTGATAACCCAAAGCATGGCAAAACACAACTGCACAGAATCAGAACTGCCAACAAGTTGTAAACGCTACTTTTATGTGTAGCATCCGTAGAAAGTGCTGTGTACTGTATTTACAAAACATGGAACTGAATTTTTTAGTCTGTTGATTTTCTGTTTTGATATTTTTTACAAAATAGAGATGCTTTAGTTTTTGTGTTTTTTGTTGCATTATTAAAAACGTGTTATGCTTTTTGACCCCTCACCTTTTTATTTTATAATTTACAAAATGGCCTGTCATGTTAAATCTTATAATTTAAAATCCCAAATTTTTCTTAGCTACCGAAACAGACTTAATTTTTTAGCTTAGAATGCCAGAACATTTTTTTTTGCACCGATGTTTTTGCAACATCTTTAGTTTTTGTTCAAATCCCCTTTTTGTTTTACTTTTGTATTGCATGCAGTCCTAATATTGTGCATTTATGCAATTCAGTGATTTTTATGTTTGTATAACTAAAACATCAGAATTAACACTGAAAATAAGTACACAATTAATTATTTTTAACCAACCTTAAGTTTTATATGTTATACATATTAACGAAAAACTTACTTTTAAAACTTGGATGTTGGAAAACCGGTGTATGTGGGCCCAGTTGTGATTCTGTGTGGTCTGCTAACATGGTTGTGTTGAGTGTAAACAGCCACTGCTGCGGCAGACACCCTCTCGACTGGTGTAACTCTGTGTGTTGGACAGGTCAAGACGGAGCCGGCTGGTGGAGGGGGGAGCCTCAAGGGAGGGGGGAAGGCTCAGCCGGTAAGCTGCGTGCGTGCGTCTCTCTCTCTCTGTGTCTTCCTTATTCTTCTTCTGTTGTTGCTGTTGCCTTGGTTGTGATGCATATAACGATTGTCAGAATTGTATTTTAACACTGTACTTTTATATTCGTTCAAGAAATGAAATTTAAGTAACTGCTTGCAGCATGGAAAGTCTGATGTCTTCTCAGTCATATGAAATAACTGTGGACAGTCCGTGGAAGTAGAGTCATAAGCTGAATGTGTTGCAGCTGGTTTCATTCCACAATAATCATTTATATTAGAGATAAAATAAACTTAACTTTTCATTGCTAAACGGCAGTTCAAATGAGATACCATTTGGTTGAAATGAAAACCTAAATATTTATACAAATTGAAACATAGTTACTGCATGAATGATAATACAAATACTTACATTGATTTTTACAATTTTTCTCTGTTTTCAGAAAAATTTTGTTGATGAATTCAGAATATGAATACAACACTAGTCTATTTTCAAAGTATCTTTTAAAATTTAAAAATAAAAATTATTTTGATGCTTATAACCAACTGTTTTGATCTGTTCCAAACTCAGGTTTAGTATTTATCAACAAATCTCTTCATATCCGAACGTTAGCCATTCATTAGTTATGCACTTAAACTTAAAAAAAAAATATTGTTGAATGTTTGTAAATGGTGTCTTAATTTTCACGAACTTTGGATAGCCTTATGATCACTCTAAACTTGCACGTTTCAATCACATTTTTTTCAGTAAAAAGTGAAAGAAAGAAAAACAGTATGTTAGAAACAACACAAAATCAGGAAAAGTGTTGTGAAATATTTCAGAGCCATCAGCCCATTCCTATTGACTAGACAATTGTAGACAATTACACATATTTTAGTGATTAGTCTATTGGAGATATAGGACATCAGCAAACTTACCTTAGAAGACAAGTTCACTAACACCAGAGTAGTAGAAGAAAGAAACGCATAATCACACGAATTTTCAGTGCCACTGGCACTTACTTCAAGTGAGTAGAGAGAGATAGACTGACATGTTGAGGGGAAGGGGTCTATCTTATGTTCACATTAGGTAGGTCACGGGACTTTGTTATCCATTGGTGTGCTAATTCCATCCAATTCCTACAAAAACTTGACTTCGACCCAACCGAAAAACACAACCAAGAACTGAAAAATCTCCTCCTTCATCATACTAAACACCAAAACCTAACCACCACCAGCCAAATCCTGCTTATCAATGAACAGCTTATTCCACCCCAGTTTTATATCCTACCCAAAATCCACAAAGGAGCCATCCCTCCCCCTGGTAGGCCTATTGTGGCCAGCTATAATTCTGTTACCGAACGTATCTCTGCCTTTGTCGATGACAAACTCCAACCTCTAGTACGACAACTTCCTTCCCACGTCCAGGATACCAATAATTTCTTTAGTCTCCTTTCAAATCTTCCCCAACCTCTACCCCTTAACACCAAACTGGTTACCATTGATGCCACTTCACTGTACACCAATATACCCCACGCTCATGGTTTAGCTGCTATTGAGTATTTCCTCATTACACGCCCTCCAAACACCAAACCTAGCACTTCCTTCCTAGTTCAGCTGAATCAATTCATCCTTGAAAAAAATCACTTCCGAAGTTCTGGCATCAACGACCTCCAGATCAAGGGTACCGCTATGGGTACCCGCATAGCTCCTTCCTATGCCAACCTGTTCATGGAGAAATTGAAGAAGACTTTCCTTCAAAAAGAACCCGTCCAACCCCTGCTGGCTCCGTTTCATCAATGATATTTTCATGATCTGGACTGACAACACCCATTATGTGTAAGGGGGTTGTTTCATCCAACACCCCATTATGTGTAAGGGGGTTGTTTCATCCAACACCCCATTATGTGTTAGGGGGTTGTTCCATCCAACACCCCATTATGTATAAGGGGGTTGTTTCATCCAACATCCATTATGTGTAAGGGGGTTGTTTCATCCAACACCCCATTATGTGTTAGGGGGTTGTTCCATCCAACACCCCATTATGTATAAGGGGGTTGTTTCATCCAACATCCATTATGTGTAAGGGGGTTGTTTCATCCAACACCCCATTATGTGTAAGGGGGTTGTTTCATCCAACACCCCATTATGTGTTAGGGGGTTGTTCCATCCAACACCTCATTATGTGTAAGGGGGTTTTTTCATCCAACACCCCATTATGTGTTAGGGGGTTGTTCCATCCAACACCCCATTATGTGTTGGATGAAGGCAACAAGTTAAGGTTGGTAATGTTTATAGTGGCATACATGTCGTCATGGCAGGTGTCCCGCAAGGATCAGCGTCCTCTGCGATTTTATTTTTGATATTTATCAACGATCTGTTAAACTTAAAATTTAATGGTACAATAAATGCATTTGCTGATGACATTGCCATTTTTTATGCACATAAAGATGAACTCATAATTGGTGAACAAATGAACAAAGACCTTCTCACTTTGAGGGAATGGTGCTTATCTAATAGAATGCAAATAAATGTAAACAAAACAAAATACATAAATTTTGACTTCATTGGTTTCAACATACCTATCCCTGTGAAATTTCATTCCACGATATGTAATCTGGATTTTTGCAATTGTTTGCCGCTAGAGAAAGTTAAAAATATAAAATATTTGGGAATCATCTTTGATGAAAAGCTAACTTTTGAGCAGCACATTGTCAAGTTAAATAACTCACTAAGACTGTCAATAAGAAAATTTTATTTTTTAAGACACTTTTGTAATACATTGCTTCTTAGATCTTTATATTGTGCACTAATAAATTCAAAATTGCAGTATGGCTGTGCTTGCTGGGGGGGTACATACAAATTCTTGATAGACAAACTCAGAGTCACTCAGAATTATTTTCTGCGCATAATATTAAAGAAAAACGCAAGAGATAGTTCATTCCCCTTATTTGTACAAATTAGGATACTGCCTGTTCAGCATCATTTCATTTTCAAAGTACTCAAATTATTTTTTATTAGAAGTGGAGATAAGGGATTTAATTTACACTATCAGACTCGCTTTAACGTAAATCGAAACTACCGATTGCCTAAAGTTAACAGATCAATTTATCGCCATTCTTTCAATTATTTAGGTCCAAAATACTTCAATCAATTACCAGATGAGGTAAAAAGCACCAATAATCTGAAAAAATTCTGTAAAAATCTTATTGCTTGGCTTTTTTCTCTACAAAATATAGAGTTCCTAAATGATGTTTTGCAGTAATGATTGTATTGGTGATATTGACTTGTAAAAAATTAAATTTGATAAGTTCTTCTCTATTGTATTAATTCACTTTGTAGGCATCATTTAAATAATAAATTTCTATTAATATAATAATTTATAAGTACCATATATATAACTAGATGTTAAAAATACCGTTTTATTTGTTTAGAATTTCTTATAAATTATGTACTAAATTGTAAATATGTTTTTAGTTACCATTAATACTGTTTCATGTTGTCATGCTCCTAAGATGCCACACATACCACAGGGGCGTTTATATGTCATTTTATTAAGTTCCATGCAGCTAGACTCACATTGTAAATTATGTTTTTAAAATGTTTTATATTTTGTAGAACTGGCCATAGTACTAGTAAACGTGGCCAGTCATTTTCCAAACCATGCACATGTTGATTTTTATATATTTATTAATTGGAAAATAAATCATTTATTCATTTATTCATTTATTCATGTATAAGGGGGTTGTTTCATCCAACATCCATTATGTGTAAGGGGGTTGTTTCATCCAACACCCCATTATGTGTAAGGGGGTTGTTCCATCCAACACCCCATTATGTGTTAGGGGGTTGTTCCATCCAACACCCCATTATGTGTAAGGGGGTTGTTTCATCCAATACCCCATTATGTGTTAGGGGGTTGTTCCATCCAACACCCCATTATGTATAAAAAACCTACCAATAAACAACAATACATTCACTATACCAGCTGTCACCCCAACAACACTAAACACTTCCTACCCTATAGCTGTGCCAAACGTATCATTTCCTCTCCCAGAAACCTAAATAAATACAATAAGCAACTTGTCAGTGCTTTCCAAAAGAGAAGTTACCCTACCAATCTTATTAAAAACCAAATCCGTTTAGCCCAGTCCCAAAACCAACCCCAAACCAGAAGTTGTTCCCAATGCCCTTGTCACTAATTACCACCATGGCCTACAGAAACTCAACCAAATCCTGAAAGATGGCTTCGACATCTTAAAAGCTTCCCCCCACACCAAAGATATCCTTAAAAAACCTCTTACTGTGACTTTCAGACAAAACAAAAATCTCCACCAAATCCTGGTCCATTCTAAGCTACCTGATCCCAACATCCTGTCCTAAAGACCAGCAACCATCCGGTTCTAATCCTTGTAACAAGAAATCTTGCAAAACCTGCCCAGTATTGGCCTTACCAGTGAAACCCTTTGAAAACGCATGAATGGCCATAGACATGATTGCAAAGTCCAAAATCCTGAAAAACCTGTCTCTGCCCATACTCTTCTCCATAACCAAAATTTTGATCAGTGTTACACCACTAAAGTAATCAGATCCCTTCCTTCCCATGCCAATAGTTCCCAACTCCAAAGGATGGAATTAACACACCAATGGATAACAAAATTCCGTGACCCACCTAATCTGAACATAAGATAGACCACTTCCCCTCAACCCTTTCCCCATCAGCAAACTTCATATATATACCAACTGAAAAAAAACTGCATCAATACCTGAGTGTTGCTCTATGGATGTACAACCCCCACCACTGCCACCTACCCAGCAATAGTGGAAGCCATGTCAGTATCTCTCTTTCTCTACCCACCTGAAGAAAGTGCCAGTGGCACTGAAAATTTGTGTGATTATGTGTTTCTTTTGTGTATGTTACTACTACTCTGGTGTTAGTGAACTTGTCTTCTAAGGTAAGTTTGCTGATATCCTATGTCTCCAATATACTAATTCCTGGCCTAGTGTCCTTTAACCTAATCTAAAACATATTTTAGTGATAATTCTCAATTTCTATTAACATTTAAATGTACATACAAAAATAATCAATAATTGAATTTTTGTTAACATTATTTAAATATTTTAAACTAACTAGTGTTTATTTTAAATTCATTAAATGACACAATAAATTATAAGTACTCTACGTACAAAATTCTTTAAGCACTAAAAAGTAATTTATTATCTTCAAAATTTATATTATATGCTGCTTTTTAGTTTTGAAGATTAAAGGGACACAAATCTGCTTACATAAAAAGCCGCTCACTCGCTATTATTATATTAAAGTTAGCATTAATTTCCTAAATAAATCAAAATTTAAAAGTTTCAAAAATATGCATCACATCCAAGTGTAAGTATTGCAAGCTCTGGTGTTGGATATTACTTTCACTCTATTAACACTTTCAGTTACAACAGGCAAATATGTTACAATCAATTTTAATAAACACATAATTTCCTTTGAGTAGTAAATTGCTGCTTTGGTTTTTAGTGTACAGTATCAGTTTAAATACTCAACTAACATGTATGTTTGTGTATTTGTAACAATACAAAATGGTGGCTTCGTTTGTACAAATTGGACCATATTTGTAAATAGTGTGAAAATATTTTTGTAAACATTGTTACTAAGGTCATTACAGTTTGACTGTAGAGTGTTGGACATTAAAATGAGTTGTGACATATTGTATCCTGTCCGTTTCAGCATCGCTCACTTGTCATTTGCTACTAACAGCTCGGTTTGCAGGTTTCAACACGTCTCTGCTTGTTTGTTTGTTTAACTTTGGAAACGAAATGCTCTCTTTTAGGTATTCCTTATGCCAGAAGTATGTTGCTATTTTTACATGTATTCTGTTGTATAATTCATGGTAACGACTTTTTCAAGCACATTAAAATCTTTATTTGCAAAAATTATCAGTCGATTTCCTTCTTAACCTTACTCCGTCCATTCCTCATAGACTATTGATCTTTGTGAAGCTAATTCAGAGAGAGTAAGGGGGCGAACAGTACAGTACAAAGTGAATATTACTGGTAAAGATTTCCAATCTAGATCGAATTCAAACTAACACATTTTCAAAGTCCTGAGGACTTAGACCGCTCGGCCACTGGCTTATCCCAAAAATAATATATTTGTTATCCGAAAATGTTTTAAATGTATTTTATTGTTCCTGTTAGTGATAAAAATATGGGGATGCCAGTGGCCAAGCGGTCTAAGGTGTCAGGGTTTTGAGCCTGAGTTAGATAGAGATAGTGCAGGTCTGAACTGAAACAGTAATGTTCACTTTTGTGTTGTTCTGTTCTCTCATTTTGTTTGAATAAGTTCCCCATTCAGTAAATAGTCTATGAGAATGAGGAGAGTAAGGTCAAAAAGGAAATTGGCGTTTCCTTAAAATAAAAATTAGTAATACTCATATATTTGATACTTTTTGCTTGCACTGTTTATTCAGATTGAAGGGTAAAGCTGTAATTAAATATATTGATTTTCATTTTGAAGATTAATTTTTTTATATGGCCTACTTTGAATTCAATAAGAGTAGATATTTTTTGTTTAACAATACTTGCCTTTATATAAATAATAACCATAATTGTGTGTTAATTATAATTTATTCTTTAAGTTGTTAAATGCGAGCAAGCAAGCAAATTCATTTTTTACTTATTATTAATATTATGGTTGGTATTATTTTTCTCAATTCAGAAAGTATTTGGGATATTTATTAAGTCTTTTACCAAACACATTATAAACTAAATATCATTTAATAATCATAAACAATGGAAGTATTGTCACATTCAATAATTTGTCAACAACCTGTCCCATAATTTTGAAACAGTCTTTTCCTTTGATTGTACTTCTTGAACTCTATTGTTAAAAGCTAGATTGAAAACACCAATAAGAGAGCATTTCCGTAACGGTTTGTCACTGTTAAATGTGTCTGTCCACCATGCCTGTCTCTCAGATGAAAGGGCTCAACTTCCCAGGGTCTCACGACCTGGCTTTCTGTCAGTTAGTTATTGACCGAAGCCGTCACTTACTAAGACCGGTGAGGATCTTCGCATGAGTGTAACAAAATGTACATTATACTTGCTGTCGGACCTTTTCTGTTTCACCCGAAGCGGACTTGTTTTGTAGTTGCTTTTTACAAATTTACTTGACGAGCCTCGCAAGTGAACGGAACTCCAATAGGTTTTATTTGTTTGCTTGTACCATTTTTTGTTTTCATGTTTGCAGCAACATTTATTTTCTTATCAGTTAGTAAATATGGAAATGTAGATGACCTTGAAAGTAAATTCATGAGTTGTGCTGTATTAGTAAACATTTGTCTGTTACTCGTATCCTTGAAGTGCTGCTTTGCAGCTGCTTGACTTTACTAGGAAATAGAGGCAAATTAACTATTATTTATTCTTGTTAGTCTTTAGAATCTCAAATAAAACTTTCATCAATTATACAACATATTTATCAAAAACAGTAAATTAAGTTTTCAATTTTAAATGTTACAAATAATGTTTCTAAATTCATCTTTCTTGGTAATTAGTTAAGTCCGTTGTACAAAGTTTGCAATAAAGTACATTTTTATCTAAATTTCATTAATTCTACAAAATCATGTTTTGAGATTGATCAAGTGAAAGATGAATGAATTTATTGAAAGTCCTTTAAAATTATAAATAAATTTTCTTTATTATTAAGTTTTGAACTTTGTTTTCATCACATGAAATAATATCATGGAATGACACTGATTCCGTGTTTGTATATTACCAGGCAATACCACTTCAGACCTTAAAGGCCAGGCACAGCAATCGTGTAGTTCTGTCGTATGAAAACGAAAGTGACAGCCGATATTTAATTGCATTAAAGGTACTGTTCTTGCCCGCGATTGAAGCAAACTCGCTCAGCCTTTCGCTATAATAATGTAAGCTTTTTGATCATGCTCTTTGCAGATTGTAGACATTGTATCAGATGCTGTTGCAGTGCTCGCTAAACTCGCTGAGCTCTTATGTATTTCGATTTATCATTCTCTATTTCAAGTATTCATATCAACAATTCTCTATTTAAGTATTCTATACAATTTAAGTATTCTATACAATTTAAGTATTAGCAAAAGACATTTGTTTGGGATAATGTGTATTGGGTAAATAATAATACAAAATCAATAACAGTAATAAATATTTTAGGCTGCTCTTTACAACAATAATTGTGGTATAACAAATCACAATGATTTATTATTTTTTTAATATTTGGGGAATATTTTTGATGATTTTATTGTTTTTAAAGTACTTTTTTAAATTTGTCTTCAAATGTATTTATTAATGTACAGATTTTAAAAGATAATTTTTAAGTGCAGTAAATTAAATAATGTTCCTCCTTTCAGTTTAAATATAGGGGAAGAATTGTCGACCAATCAAGGGACCTAAGAACAATATATTTTACAGTTTATTCGATAGTACTTTAAAAAATATTTAATTGAAAAATTCAATTTAAGAAATTGCAAAAGAAAATAGTAAAAGTTTGTACTAAAGAATTATGCGAGTTGAATTCTGGGTGGTGAGCAATTAATGAAGTAGTATGGTGTGTGTAGGGTGGGCATGTGACCTATTTATGGTTTTCACATCCTTTTTCATCCATAATATGTTATGGTGAAATTTCATTGGTGAACCTTTTCATTTGACTAATTGTCTCATCACATAAGTCACTTTCTATGAGCATTTGTAGGAAACAATGGAGATTGAACCAGGCCATGTTAAGTGTGCATGTAGATAAAATAAGCTGAATAATATGGTCCAGGGAAGTGCTTAGAATGAAGGTAGTGAAAGGTTTGTTTTTAATATTTTGTCTGATCAGTATCACGATTTTGTGTGTTCAAAATCTTCAAGACCTACTAGAAAATGAACGCTAAGTGATAAGAACTACACCTATGTTCTGATGACTCACACTTTCTTAGAACAATGTTAACTCTAGAACTGGTAAGGTCACCTCTAAACTCGTGTTTTATTTTTGAAAATGCACCATATTTTATTAACAGTAATGCTTTTTAACGAAAAACATACTGTATTGTATCAACATTTATTTTACATATTTCCAACAAACCACAATAAAAAATAGAAGTTAACCATGCACAGTGCCATAATACTAGATGTAAATCCATAGAAAATATAAAGTTGTATGTATTTTTTTTAACACGTTAACTGCCATGTCGGTAAGATCGGACCGACGTAGTCTGTCCTGTAGCGGTAGTGTTTCAGTCAGAGCGGACCGACACGTCAGTCACAGCATTGCTTTGTACACTGCTCTAGATCATCAAACCTGCACATTCTAGCGGATTCGAGTGTCATTACGATAAAGTACGAGATTCCAAGCTATAGAAAGGACCATTTTACAAAATTATATTTCAATTATTTTGAATATGTTCATGAATTTCAATGGAAATTTTACGGATTTCCATTGAAATCTATAGATAGGACCGACGGTTTTATAATGCAAATTTAAATCAAGATTAATTAGCTATTTTATTTGAAATAATTAAATTGTAAACCATTACATCATATTTTTACACTGCTAACTTATTTTGGATTTTTAATAAATAGAAAATGTATATTTTTTCTTAATTTTAAGGTAATAATAGTAAAATAATTTCAATTTAGATAGAATGCTATTGCTACTGTCAATAAGTTTATTGTAATGGTTCAAAAAATGTGCACACAATTATTTTAAAATAGTTATATTTGTATTATTACATAGTTATAAGATGAATAACATTGAAAACATATATACAATTCAGGTTGTTTTACTTGTGAAGGGTTTCGAAACATTCTTTGCACAAATAAGGCTTGTTTGGACACTGACCACAAAAGGTTGCTTGCTACTCGTAGGAGATTACTTGCTACCTGCCATCTTAAATCAGTAGCATGTTTTTTGTAGCAGTTCTTGCAAGCTCTTCGGACTCGTCGGCGACTTCCCTTCACCAACAAAGTCAATGAGGAAGATAAACGTACATGGTTTAAGAAAATTAATCATCATGATATTTGTATGCTTTATACTTATGTTGTAATAAACTTATATTGTGTAACGTTCGCTCACATTCAATTATCGTAGTTTTCTAATTGGGATGATCCCAATTTATCCTCCATTTTACTGGAAATCACAAACACAACAAAACGATAAGACTGAACGCAAGAACTAAATTCTTCAAACTAATATCAAATAGTCGAGAGAACAGTGACAGGAAACAGTAACAAAGATAATAAGGAGACAGACAGATAAGCACCTCAAAACAAACGTGTGCATTGTAACAGCGATAACACTGACTCCAAGGGCTGAGTGACGCAACTGTAAACAACCAGTTATGATATTTATGATCAGATCAATAGACGTTGTCCGATCTGTCTGACGCATATATTTTTATAGAAGGTTGAGAAGAAATTTAAACGTGTCGGTCCAATCGTCCATAACATAAAATGCATAATATTTGCCCTTTATTCAATAAATTTTTGCTTTTTATCGATAATTATATCTATTGGTGGCTATTGGAGCAAGTTTACACATGCTATTGAGTTTGGCATCCGAGGGCAAATTTCAAATATTAGGTATGGCAGTTAACGTGTTAACACAAACAGAATTAATATTTGACATAGACCAATATTGACAAAATGTGCACTTTCTTTTTCAGAAGTGAAAAATATATGCTAATGAAACTTATTTGTTATGAGGTCTCATTAAATAAGGTTGAGGAATAATATTTTATATATATATATAAAATATATTTATAAAATATATTTATTGCGTTACAAGCTTTCTAGGTTTTGTACGGCCGCCTTTAAGCGGTGCAGTCGTATATTATGAAATTCTTTCCAAAAATCAGAATTTGATCATTTGACTTACAATTAAGATATAGCAATAAAATAAATAGTTACAGAAAGCTTTTTTATTGCTTATTGGTGTAGTAACTACAGCAACATACAAGATTATGTATTTTTACAACGAGACCAATCGATCTTGTAACGGATCATGATAATCACATCAGAATTTATGTAAACGCAGTGAACATGTTATGATATACTTATAATCAAAATAAAGTTCAAGAGTTCCAAAATCAATGTGTATCATTTCGGAATTTTTAACACATTCCTAAAAATTCAGTTTACTTTATTCCCAAAAATTTGCATTGGAAGCCAGTACAGAAAGTGTCAATCATGTTGTAAATGAATGTTATACCAGTTCTAGAGTTCAATTAGAATTTCTTTGACATTTTATAAATTTTTTGGTTTTATACTTGATTACTAATCAGAGGATGAATTGAAAAACGGTTTTCAGTTATGTTTTACAACTATTTTCTTGTCGAAAGAACTGTCTTAAAGGGTTTATAGGTGTATTAAAAAGTATTTCCAGATATTACTATTTTACTTATTCTAAATAAAATAATGTTTTTCTCACACAGGTAGTATTTGAGTAGTTATTATCCTTCAGTAATTCTGTCCGTAAATTGTGAATTTGCCTCCATTTCTATAAGATAAAAGGGAATTTCTTAATCCCTGATTTCTTTTACTGCATGACTTTGCATATCACTGTTGCTCTTTTGTTTTGTAATGTTCACCAATAGTGCTTGGCTTTTCACTAACATAACCACAAATTTACTCAGTCATACAACAATGTGACAAACAAATTTCCCTCTGATTTAATATTTTTTCTTACAATACATAAATTATATATCAATTGAATATAGTACAGTCCTACAGTTAACAGTGCTTAAATACATATTTTTGTATAACACATAACATAATTTAAATTTTTATAACAACAAAATAGTGTAAAAATCATTTCCTGACATATTTCAGCACAAAATCATTGACAGTCTGATTGCACTTCTTCATGAGTTCATTGTTAAGTTAAATCTAATAATTTTACTTTAGACTTGAGTAGTTGTAGTGTAAAACCTTCATTTCCTCTCTGCGTAGTCGCTGTTAGTCCAAATAGAAGTAAATGATTATTGTAAATAATTTTGTTTTATGTTATCATTTATGTAAATATACCAGTAGTTTATAGTTTGAATTTCTTTGCCGTTTTATACTTTTCGCTTGTTAAGCTTCATTTTAGAGTAGTTACTACTAATTGTGTTCATCTCTAGTGTGTATAAGTAGTAATTATTTAGTTTTTGTTGTTATTGTTTCTAATTGTATTGTTAGTTAATTAGCCAACTGACTTATTTTTACTGTGTGTACCTTTTTCAGCCTTGTGACTTCAGTGTTGTATAATTCTTAACCTATATTTAGCAATGTTTTCTTACGTTTTAAAAAAGTAAAGAAGTTTTCTAAATAAAAAAAATACAAAAGTTTAAAAAAAGTTCTCTGACTAAATCACAGATTCAACAATATTTTTACAACTAAACCAAAATGAATGTTTCCTCTGTTAGTTTGGCAGAAAAAGTTCTTTGGTTTTGATCTCTTGTTGCCATTCTTTCAAAACTTCAAGCAAAACTTATTTGATTTAGATAAAGATAATTGATTGGTTTTTTTTCTAATAAAATAGTGCCTTAACTTAAAGGTTGTAGTTTAACAATAATTGAAATGTTCACATTGTTCGAGTCAATATTCCTGAACAAGATTTTGAAAACAGTTTTCTAATGTGCTTAATAATCTTTAAAAAAAATAAGAAAGATAGTAACGTCTTGTGTTGTATATTTGAATTGATAACATCCTGCGTTTTGAGATGCAGTCTGCACTCCCTAAGAACACATTGACAGGAGGTCCACCTACTTGCAAATATAACTAACACACCTCATATCTCGTACATTCACAATTACAGGTTCTAACTGCTTTGGAAGGTTCTTACTTTTTTGTAATAATAAATAATCATTCATTAATTGCACATACATATAAACAAGCAATAATTTACACTGGCTTCAGGGTGTTCGTAAAAAACACTTCAAGACTTCCGGAAGACTTACATGAAAACTAAGAAAAAAGTTCCTATAAACATGTGTAGCTAAGTAGCTTAGTTTTCTGTCAGTATGCCTAAGTGTGTTTTTTACAAAATTTATCATATCTTAATAACCCCTGAAGATGTTACCTTCAAACCCCGTACACGTATGAGGAATAATAAGACCTATTCAGTCTAGAATATCAAGTTCCTACTTTGTATCATTTCAAAACGGTGGTTATTTTTAGTTTTCAAAGCTTAATATTTTAAAAAGTACAGTATACTTATTTCAAAAACTACGATACACAAAAATTTAACACTTTTATTTCCTAAAATATGATATAAAGATTGTTAAGATCCAACATTAATAACTTATAAGTTGTAATTTTTTAATACAGTACACAATAACGTTGTAGCAATGTTATCCAATTAGCATATACTGGATTTTTAAAATTACAATTTAAGATTTATTAATAATGTTGTCTTAGCAATCTTTGTATCATCTTTTAGGAAATCTAATTTTGCAATTTTTTATTCTTTTTTTTAATTTAAACTTTTAAAGACATTAAGCTTTGAAACTAAAAATAGCCGCCATTTTGAAATGGTATAAAGTAAGAACGATACTCTATACTGAATAGGTCTCATTATTCCTCATACATGAACGGGGTTTGAAGTTAATGTCTTCAGGGATTATTAAGATATGATAAACTATATAAAAACCACACTTATACATACAGACGGAAAACTAAGCATTTTAGGACATTTGTTTCTAGAAACGTTTTTCTCAATTTTCATGTAAGTAATCATATCATACAAAGTCTTAAGTTTTTTTATGGACAGTTCAATTAAAATGAAACAAGCTATAAATGAATAAAAATAAAAACATTTTTCAGAGAGGACACTTTTTATCTTAGTCCCAGCTGTCTTTCAAATATTTATCTAATTTGCCGTTTACTTTACTAGTTCTCTTATTTTTGTGAACTTATGTTCTTAATATACTCTTTTGTGCATGTAGTTATTTGTACTGTGAAGAGTTTTCCAAATTTTTAATTTTATTAATAATAGTATAATAAACATGGCCTTTTTGTGTATAATTTTCCTTTTTTCACTATTAATCCAACTTGAGTTTTTTCCTGAGTTTTTTTTTCAAAAATAAGTTAAGAAAAATATCGTTAATTAGAAAAAAAGAATTTTTCTTCTTTTAATGATCTAATAGTATCTCATCATGAATTTTAAAATGCCACCTTCTTGTTCAAGGTACTGTTTAGTATAATTTAAATTTAAAAAATAAAATATTAAGTGTCCTATTGAAAACAAATACTACTTTTGCGACAGTAGTTTAAATTCCTAAAATACTGAATTGAATGTGTAAAATCAATAGTATTCTTTGTGTTATTTTACATTCATAAAGTGAAAGTGTGATTGGTCTTGCCAGGTGTTGAAACACCGAGTAGACAACATCAGAAGAGTGAGCGCCCACCCCCTCTGGCCTATCTGTGAGTATTAAACAATCTCTGTAGTATGTTACATCGTAATAAATGTCACTATATTATATTTTATCCGTTTAAGCAACTTTTTATATTGAAAATGTTTATCAAATTATCAAAAATGTCTTTTGTAACCAAGAACCAAGGTATTGTTGTTGCCTTTGGAACTACTTGTACTGTAACTCCGTCGACTATCAGAAGACCTGTTGTTGTCTGTCTGTCCGTCCTCAAACTATTGTGTGATTTGAACAGTCGTGGCAGTTGACTCTCTCTTCCCTGCTTGGATACCAGGCAGCTCCAGTTATCAGTAGCTGACGCACACAATTTGTTGTTAAACAGTACTTTCACTTCAAAACATTTCCTTCTTATATTTGTTAACAAATGTATTTCAAATGTTAACATGCTTTTTAGGATAAGTATAACTAGAGACTTCTCCTAATAGTTTAAGATCCTCATGATACTAGATTTGTTCCAACTAGTTTTGGTTTATCAAAAGGAAAAATTAGAACAATAGTTATTATTATTTAAAAATAAATCAAGGGAAGCAATATTGATTGGACTTAAAAAATAATCTTGTTTACTTTTTTATAATTTGATTAAGTTAGTACATTCTAAAAATAACACATAAAGTTCAAAATGACATATCTAAACCAATTTTGTGTTTCTTGACACATATTTTTTTATTTTAAAATACCATTATTAAAAATAACATAAGTTAAGTATGGACTGTTATAACCTTGTACGTGCAATTCTATAAAAAAAGTTAATGAAAATATTACACCTGGATGTATACAAATATTGTAAAATTGTACTACCTTAATTTATTGACAGTTTAACTAAAAATTAATTACATAAAGTCATCTTGTATCTGGTAGGCATGAAATGCATTTTATGTTAATACCCACATGGTACTTCAATACCACATTGTGCCTGTTTTTCCACAGTTACTAAAACATGTTAATTCGCACTAAACTATACTTCAATTAGAATCCTCTGGGAATTTTTCTTGCTACTATTACAAACATACTAACAACAGACGGTTGTGCAACAGCAAGAGACAAAGTATGTACAAACAGCATATCATGCAAAAGGAAGGAAATCAAACTTTAGTATTGGATGAATGACATCATTCACTTGGATAGAGTAAACAAAATGTCATCTATATTTATAAAAGAGGATGTTTATATATATATATGTGTGTGTTTGAAGTTTATGCGCTGCCAAACCATCCAACCGATCGCCATGAAACTTTAGGATGTTGTCCTGTATACTCCCGAGATGGTTTCTGTGAAGTTTGATGCAGATCCGTCCACAGGGTCCTGCCCCACGGGCTCCTAAAGATCCCATGTTATTCAAATGGAGAATCTGAATTGTTTACAAAAAACATATGACTGTGTGGTTTAATGTAGTTTCACATGCCATAAGCAGATTGAAGTTCTCACAACAACAGTACTGTATATGTTTTGATTTATTGTAGTTCTACACTTCACCTTGAGAGTGTAGCACACACTACTTTTACTTGATCAGGTGATCTGTATTTGGTGGTAACCTTTTTTCCTCGGTAATTAAAACATGTGGTGAAACATGAAAATAAAAAATAAATAATTTTGGTATGTCAATGAAAAATGAAAGGCGAGACAACGTCCGCCAGATTCAGCTAGTAACAAATAAAGAACTAGTAGTATTGTTTATTTTGATGAAGTACAGATACCAAATCTAGTTCTATACAACTACCAAGACTAACTCAAACGACATATCCATGTTTAGTGGCAAATACATCAATTGCGAGTTTAGTGGCGGGGGTGGGTAGTGTTTGGCCCCTTGATAGCTGTATGCCATTGATTCATCAATTGACAAATGAGCACCACCTAGAAAACAAAGTAGTTTTTTCTCCTGATGAATACAAATATGACATTGAATCATTTATACGACTAATGGTAAATGAGATATTCAAGAAAACATGTGGGTCAAGTTAGTATAAGTCGTCCATGAATACATTTTGTATTTATTTATTTTTTTGTTTATTCTTAAGACGCCGATCATCAAGATATGGGCGAATATGGATTTCGAATGAGTGTAGATGAACGAATGTAGTCGTTCTTACTATCTGAGTTTGACTTAGCTCAGAAAGGACTATTTATAAATAGCCCAATAGCCAGGGCAATTATGGGACCTACAGCTTTTAAGTGGAATCCGAACCACGTATTGTTGGTCTGATTTTCAGATTGGTAACTTAATCTAACCTAACATAACCTATCCTGTTTTGTTAAATATCTCAGTTTTTATTTGTCTTTGGAAGAAATGGATGTCCAATTCGTGTTTAGGAGGGAAAATCTATATAATATTTACATATGGGTTTAAAATTACCTTAATTCTGTCAGTTATCCAAATTTACTATCAAAATGTCTTTATTCAATAAATGCACATGGTACAATGAATAATGTCAGTAAAATTTACATAACTAAACATTTTTTATCCTAAAGACATCTTATAAAATAGTAGAAACAACTCCTAATTACAAATTCACGACACGTCTAAATTAATTACTAAAATCTATATAGTTTTAATATCTACCCTCCCAAAACTACTCCAGTGAGTAAGGAGCTGATTCAATTATGATTTCTTTAAATAGTTTTTTTTTTTAATTTGGTTTGATTTTGCTCGAATAAGAATTTCCTGGGAAGGTGATAGAGAAATTTGGTCTCTATAGATGTAGTCTTCTTGGTATAAATTCTAGATTATGCTGTTCCACTTGTCTGTTTATGCAAATATTTTAGTTATGTATGACAGAACTCAGAGGAATTGCAAATTTTTTAGTGTAAAGTACTGTTTCCAATATGTACAAAACGATAAGAATTGGTTCTTAATTCTTTGAAAACTTGTTTTACTGATTTCTCTCTTTTTAAACCACATATTATTCTTCTAATTGCTTTTTTTTGTCAAAACAAGATTCTTTGTAGATTGCTTTTTGTGGTAGAGCCATACATACTAATGCCATAATCTAAGTGAGGATGTATTATAGCGTAATAAATATTTTTTAACATTTCTTTATTATATATTTTAGACATTTGTCTTAAGGCAAATAATCCAGAGGACATTTTATTAATATCATGGTCAATGTGTTTATCCCAACATAGGTTTTTATCAATCCTGAATCCCAGGAACATTGTATGATTAACTTGCTCAATTGGTGTATCGCGTAATAAACTGTAAGCTACAGCTGTTTCGAAGTTTTAACACTTCATCATCAGGCTTGGGACACTCACACACAGTCATTTTACAAAATACGTCACAAGAAAACATAAAAACACATGGTGTAAAAATATATTTTTCAATATGTCAGTATTTTCTCTGACAATTTTTTATGGATTTGTGTCCATGAGGTTAGTATTGACCAGTTAAACAACAATCAGGTGGGCCCCCTATATTTGTGTCCATGAGGTTAGTATTGACCAGTTAAACAACAATCAGGTGGGCCCCCTATATTTGTGTCCATGAAGTTAGTATTGACCAGTTAAACAACAATCAGGTGGGCCCCCTATATTTGTGTCCATGAGGTTAGTATTGACCAGTTAAACAACAATCAGGTGGGCCCCCTATATTTCATATTCACCCAGTTATTTTTATGTATGAGATAGATAGGCCAGTTATTATATAACTTCGAAGATGTGTGCTGGAAACAGACGTATGTAAGAGTCCTATGTTATATCAACAAACATGTCCGTACTTAGGTGGCCAGAAATACTTTTAAGTAACAATTAGCACAGCCTTAAATTTATTTAGGTTGGAAGTGAAATATTCATGTAAAGATAATTTGTAGGTGCATGTTCCTAGCTATTCTGCTTCATTATTTCCCAAATATATATGAGTGGATCTTATCTTTTTGTGAAGTGGGCTTATTAGAATGTCGAACTGCCATAATTAAGAATAATGAAGCAACCTAAGCCACTAGTTTTTAACGTTGAATATATGCTATGAATTTGAATTTGCTCAATTTGGCATTAGATTTGAGCAGAAAAATAGAAAGAAAGAAAAAAGATTATTTTTCACACATAATGTCTGAATTTCATACATAATGTTATATGCCAGCACAGACAGTTTCATGATATTAACCATCCGCCTAGAAGCAGTTTGGAAAATCAGAAGATATGACAAGTTGCAATTATTCTAATACTGACTTTATAGTTTGGGTTATAAAGAGGTCCCAGTTAGAGAGGTGGTGAACTGAGGCAGTTGTAGATTCATCAGGACATTTCAAAACTTTTTAGTGTCACCTATTAGTACACAGATGTTGATATTATGAAATCCACGGCCTTGTAAGTTTTGGATATGAATCTTCTGTCTTACAGTTTATCTGCAGGCTTTATTTGAATATATTAAATTTCAAATCTCCATCCATAAATACATAAATACTCATATTTCTTCTTAGCTAACAACTTAACATAACTTTTGAAAGTAACTAATTACATTACTTTTTTTATAAGTAAAAAATAGTTAAAATACTATGAATTATCATCATCAAGGGTGTTCTGCCCTAAGGCAGGTCCTTTTGTAGCCTTCCACCAAACCTTTCTGTTTTGAGCACCTCTTTTTGTTGTTTCATTCTTCCCTCCGATCCTTACACTGTCCACCATTTATTAACTTCTTGTTCCCTTTCCTATCTTTTCTCTAATGTTTTCCCTATATAACTATTCTCAACAAGCTCTCTCCTCTCATCACATAACGATTCATTTTTTTTCTTATAGTTATCAGCATTTTCTTTTGGGGTTAATTGTTAGAGAGGGACTTTACAGTCCTAACTTCGCCCCTGTAATAAAGGCATTTTGTTTTTCATTTCATTACTCTTCACCCACTTTTCTCAGTACTTATTAATTTCACACTCTATCAACCCATTCTATTTTCTCCATCCTCCAAATCCACAACTCCATTGTTTCCAATCTCTTCTAATCTTCTTTCCTAAGATTCTTTGTTTCCGCTCCTTGTAACTAAACACTCCAAATGAAACATTTCATAAATTCATCAGCTTAGTATTGAACATTCTACAAAGTAAACTATTATTTTTATTTCAACTATCTTTTGCAATAACAATCTTAACATTTATTTTCTTTCTGCAACTCATATCTCCTTCAATCGTACTTCTCAGATATTTAAAACTATGTTGGTTGGTTTTACCTTTCATTTAACACTCGCTTGTTTCTCCTCTCTTTCTATTACTATTATCAAATGAACTGTAGCCAAACAACCATGTTTGTTCAGATCTGACGGGGTCTCAAGACGGCTCGGTGCAGATGTGGGAGTGGGGCCACTCACAGGCTGTGACAGTCGCCAGACCCAGCGGCACGTTTGCCAAGGTCACGAGAGTACGCTTCAGTCAGCATGGCAACAAGTTTGGAGTGGCTGACGGTGATGGGAACCTCTCCCTGTTCCAATCCCAAGTTGGCACACCACAAACATCTAACTCCGGTCCATTCTTTGTAAGTATGTTCTTTGTAAGTATGTAATTGAAGGTCAATTTAAAAAAGATTATTTTTAAAGTGGATCTAATTTGCATTGATTATGTGTGTGATATTCTAATATTCAAATAGGTTGGCCAGCTTAATGGATTTTCCATCCTGGAATGGGTGGTTGCCACACTGTTATTTACTGTTTTAAATTAGAACTTTAAAGAGTAAGATTGTCATCTATATAAAAATAATGCATATTTTTATACCTTAAATATATTATGGCACTTATATTGGTAAATAATTGTTCAAAAACGTTTTATTATATATACTGTTATAAATTTTAAGTAGACACATGCCTTTCTTTCATTTAATTTTATTGGCGCCCCCTCATTCAAATTGCTTTTTACATTTAAGAGGAGAGAAATTATCTGCCAGACGAGATAGAAGTTTCCATCTTTATTCATTGTTAAAGCCTCCTGAGCTGATATACAGTAAAACCTCCTTAATCCGGCATTCTATAGTCCGGAATAATTTATAGTAGAAATAATACTGGTTAAATTACCTTTTTTCCCGTCAACAGTTCTTCAAACATAATCTGCTATGTACATTTCGAAGCATAGAGCTTCATCATCAGGCTTTCCAAAAACGTCACTATTTACATTACACTAAACCAAGTTGGTGTCTATCGCCGGCCGGCAAATGTGCTATGTTAATATGTTTAAATGTTTATAGTTTATATTTTAAATGTTTTTAATGTTTAGTGTAATGTAAATAGTGACGTTTTTGGAAAGCCTGATGATGAAGCTCTATGTTTCGAAATGTACATAGCAGATTATGTTTGAAGAACTGTTGACAGGAAAAAAGGTAATTTAACCAGTATCATTTCTATAATATAACAGTTCTGGAGGCTAATAAAACAAAATGAATAAATAATTTATAATCCGGCATTAACAGCAATGAACTCAAATTGTAGAATTGCCTTTACAATGAACATTGTAAAGTGAGCAACTCGACAGCTACCACCGACACTCAAAAGCCACAAAGCGCCACGCTCTGAGCGGTAAATTTGAGTGGGCTAACCATCTCGTGACTGCTCGGCAAATCTCAGATCCAATCGTTTCCCGGCATGCACTTCACTGTACGTCTGTAACATAGTGGAACGCAAACGCCACGCCATTTTTGTTGTTTAGTCAGTGGTTTTGTTTCTATTATCCTGAGTAGTGCACAGTTAAATACTGTACGTAAGTGAGTGAAGCTTGGTTAGTTTTATTGTTTTAATTTACGTACTGTACACTGTACTGTATTTACATACATACTGACAAGTGAGTGTGTATTAGTGGAAACAATTTCGTACTGTACCTACCGTACGACTGCACTGTACAGTATTAGACTGGTTGATTACTTATTGTGTTGATATAGTTTTTCCTGTAAATATACTTTACCATGTTTTCTAAATTGGAAAAAAAGGACACCAAGAAGCCTACACAGAATAGTAAGCATGTAACCCTAACGATTAACCAAAAATTAGAAATCATTGCAAAATTAGATCGAGGTGAAAATCTTAGTTCTATTATGGAAGAATATAATGTTGGTTTTTCAACTATCTACGATACAAGGAATCAAAGAGCCAAACTTGAAACATTTGTTTCAAAAACGGAAACAACTAAAGCCGTTGAAACGAGACAAACAACAAAAAAACAAAAAAGTGAAAATCTCAATAGCGCTTTTTACACTTGGTTTTCAGCAAAGAGGTCGGAAGGCAAACCTGTTTCCGGTCCTATGCTAATTGAAAAAGCGAAACTCTTTGAGCAATAATTGGATCTTGAGGAGAATAAATGTACGTTTTCAAGAGGTTAGCTACATAAATTTAAGGTTAGGCATGGGATCCGAAAGTTAGATTTTTCATGAGAAGCTGTCTGTTGACAAAGTTGCTGCAAATGAGTTTAAAATATTTTTTCAAGATTTTGTTGAAAAAAATTATTTGAGTCCATTCCAGGTGTACAATGCAAATGAAACCCGCCTGTTATGAAACTGTTTGCCTAACTTCACTTTAGTAGGTCATGACGAAAAAGTGCAAAAGGATTTAAAATGAACAAAGACATGTTGACAATCTTGTGCTGTGGGAATGTGTCCGGCGATCATAAACTTTAACTGTTCGTAATAGGCAAATACAACAAATCCAGAGCATTTAAGGGCCTTACTCATCTACAGTGCATTATACAGCTCTTAGATGAGTGCAGAACTGTTCAAGGACTGGTTTTTTCACCAGTTTGTACCATCAGTAAAATCCCATTTTGTCAGTTTGGGAAAAACCAGAAGATGCAAAAGCCGTTCTTTTGCTAGACAATTGTAGGGCACATCCCTCTGCCAATGAACTTACATGTGGTAATATTTCTGTCATGTACCTTCCCCCAAATCTTACGCCTTTAATTCAACCCATGGACTAAGGTGTCATTCAAAATTTGAAATGCAAGTACCAGAGGCTCATTTATTCAAAAATTGGTTGTTTTCGAGTTCATTGTTAAGGACTTTCAAGCTAAATTTACCATAAAAGATGCAATTTTTACTGCAGCTTTGTTATGGAATGGTGTCAAGAATGGTCCTAAGAAGATGATGAAGACGTAGGCCTACAAATTAATCTGATAGAGATTAGAGAAAACACAAGTTAAGTGAGTGAGCTGAGAAATATTTCAAACACTGAAATCGTTGAGTTCAGGATGAATCAAAAAGTGACGATGAAGAAGTCTCGGAAACAAAAGTTGTGTCTTGGAACAAAGCAAGTGAAGCAATCAACACATTTGTAAAATTTGTTGAGTCAAATAAACAATATAGTGTGGCCGAAGTTATGAACTTGCATGTAATAATAAATGGTTTTTTTTAAATAAAAAAAATTAGTTCTAAGAAGCAAGTAGATATTAGATCTTTTTTCCAGCCATCTACTAGTGCTGTTGTTAAAAACCACGAATAGTACAGTACTGTTTATTGTATTTCATACTGTATTCAAATTTATTTCATCATGTACTGTACTTAAAAAATGCATTTTAACATTATTTCTGTACATATACTGTATATTAATTTATATTTTTAAAATAACCCATGTTTAAATAATAGATACACATAGTAAAAGTTTGTTGTGCAAATTGTGTTGTGTTTTATACACCTCCTGTATTTTTATAAATAACCTCCATAGTCCAGAATTTTCTTTAATCCGGTAAGCGTCGAGTCCCAAACGTCCCGGATTAAAGAGGTTCTACTGTATATGAAAAATAATAAGGTCAACGTACCTTTGTCATCTTCAGCTACTAAATCCTATTTATTGCATTACTGGTTTCGAAGCTAGAACTCCATAGTCACATCCACTGTGACTGTTCAAGTGTTTGACAACGTACGTACCATGGAGTTCGTGCTCCGAAACCGGTAATCCAAAAAATAGGATTTTGTAGCTGAAGACGACAAAGATCTTCAACTTATTATTTTTCTATCTTCATCAAAAACTTAATGCCAAAATCACTGTACTATAAAGTATAACCCTGGAGCGCCGACGAAACTGGCTCAAACTGGCAGCAACTTACAAAAAGAACATTGGCCACAACGGACGAAAAAAACTTTTCAAAAGAAATCTTCAAAAAGAATGAAAAACAATAATTGCATGTCCTAATGCTCTAAGAGTCAATAATCTTCAACAAAACATCTTAACAAAGAATTTCAACCTTATTTTAAATAATATTTGTTGATTTCCTCTTTGTATATGAAGAAGTTGTTCTCTCTAACAGTTGATGATTTCTTCTTCATTTAATAGGGAAAATTCAACAGAGTTATTTTCTGACTAAGCCAAATATTTGATCCTAGTTATAACCGTAATACATTATTATGTAAGGCAAAAGCACTAAGACTATTAAATACTTGTTTTTTTTTCAGACGTATCAGTGCCACAACAAGTTAACCAGTGATTTTGTGTTCCTTGGCTCTTGCAGTCTGGTAGCCACAGCAGGCCATAGCTCCGAGAGCAAAAATGTTGCCATGTGGGACACCCTCCTGCCTCAGAAAAAGGCTCTCATTGCTGGTGAGTGTTACAATTCAGTTGGCTCATGAGGTAAAAAAAGCTGTTAGAGGAAACTATTCATCCCAAGGCCAGTAAGTTAAGTCAGGAATTTATTATGTTGTTTTAGTACAAATTTGTAAGATAAAAAAACTTTGCAAGCTTGATTATAAATGTCAATATTATACAGATATTGGTCTAAAATAAGGTTTTTAGTGGTAATGCTAATTTTATGGTTTCCAATAGAATTATTTTATCAAGTTGGTCAGTAGCGTAGTTGGTTCAATCCCAGCTTCATGTGCTAAAGGTTCTCAGTTCGATCCCAATCAGAGTCAATACATTTTGAGAAGGATCAGCTGATAATCACCGGCTGTTCATTTGTCATTGGGCTATTAATTAATGACACTTTCTAAGGAATAGTCGGCCTTAGTTTGTAACAATGACTGCATTCGCTCATCTACACTCATCACACTCATTCGAAATCCATATTCACCCATATCTTGACGATCAGCGTCTTATGAATAAATAAATAAAAGTCAATTAGTTCAGAAGTAATTACTGATTTCCATAAATAAAGTATGCTCCCGAACAAAATTTAACTCTTTTTAATTGGTAATGTTTTAAACCATACATTGATAGATTTGCTATATAATAGAACTGTTCAGTCAGATTTTTTAAAGTCTTTGTCAGAATGTTGAGACCCATCCCCCCCACCAAAGCTGGAAAGCGTGCCAACTGGGGGATGTCTCAAAACAAGTCAAGCGATGATGGGATCACGGGTGGCAGTTGGAGGGTCAAAATAAAACTCGGCAGCTGAGCAAAACTAATTTATTACCAAGAAAGCAAAAACTGGCTGGCAGAAGGCCACAATATCAATAGGCAGAAGGCCACCACAAAATTCGCACTTAAATCAATAATAATAAACCCTAAAATTAACAAGATAATACACAAAAGCTACAAAACAACAAACTCAACAAATACCAAAATTACCAATTAACAACTACATGGCCTATCTGCAGCCTAGCCAGAGACACCCAAAACGTAAGACAAAATGTATTAACAATTTAAAAGGTGACAAATTCAGAAACAATTTCGATAACCCCAAATAAAAGCGGCAATTTAGCCCACAGCCCATAATTCCACCGGGCCAGGGAGTAAGCCGGAATCCCTGGGCAGCTCCGAATAAGAAGTTACGTAAAAGTACAATAATCCCCTTTTGATGAGTTTAAAAATTAAACAACTTAAAAAAAAAATATAAACGGTACCGTTCGAGTAAAAATTCACTTTAAAACACCCCTAATACACGTAACCAAAAAATAAATACCAATAACTAGGCCTAAACATATAAATAAATAATAACATGATTTAACAATGGGGACCTAACAAATATAAAAATCTAAACAAATGTAACAACCAAATAAACTAATTAAACTAAATAACAATAAATATAAATAAAATAAATATTAACATAAAAAAAAATCTTTGTGTATTTTAAAAAGTTTTTCTCTCTTTAATAAAAAAAAATATAAGTCCCCATGGCTGTTTCATCGAATCACTGTCCAGTTCTAGGCCTAGGCCACATAAATATATCCACAAAAATTTTGTTCTTCTTTCTTTTTTATATTAGCAACCCCCAGCTCAGCCGCCGGGAAAACAAGATGGAAAGCACTGACCTGAGGACAGAAGACTCATACCCAAAGATGTAGTTGGGGCAGCAGGGTCACCAATGGCCTCTATGCATGGTCCTCAGGCCAGGCTGGCAGTGTGGATGGTCGAACTTTCCCTGGACGACAGGCTGAGGGAAGATGTCCCACTCGAGGACCCTGGACTGCAAGGTCAAACACAGCCATTAAAAATAGAACAGCCAAACCCTTTTACAAAAATAACACATAACAACTAAATATAAGTGTGCATGATTTCGCAAAACTGAACATGAAGATACAAACAAGAACATGAGTGGAGCAAACAAGACAGTGAAAGATTAACTTTAGGCTATGAATAATTTAAACCAAATTACAATTTAACAAAATATAAAAGACGTATGGAACAAAAAAAATGACAAACTGAAAACTAGGCTATAGATACAGGAGCAAAATGTTATACATGAAAATCAAACTACACAGATAGGCTAGGTTATTGTCAATGAACAAAAATATGATATATCGGTAACTCCAACTGAAAAAAGGCTCAATAAACATTATACAGAATTACAATTGAAAATAAAACAAGATATAATAAAGCAATTACTGGTAAAACTGTAACATTGAGCACATGGCTTTAACCTAGTCTGAGAAACATCTAGACAAAGAACACAAATTTAACAATGCACTGAAAATTACAACTAACCCCGATTATTTTAATCATTTAAACAAAGTATTTTCACCAAAAGGGTGATTAGATATTAGAAATTACAAAAGAACACTTACGTTTTAGGAGCCTTTAGCCTCGCATGGTAAGGTGGTTCGGCCGAGTAGAACTCTACTAGAACAATCTAGACTGATGGCCAACCTGACAGACGAAGGCCGGAACACGGAACGACCGAGTCCAAGCCAACGGCCACCAAATTACGCGAATCGCCGGGCACAAGCGAATCTCAGGCAGCCCGGCAGACTACGACGAAAAAAAAGAAATGTACCGGTCAGAAGACCCGGTACAATGTGATGTACGAAAATAGATCATTATAGTATATGTACTGTGTAGTGTATATAAGAAATATGTTATTTATGACCTTATAAATGTTTTGTAAAGGTTTAACAAGCCTCAAATATCCTTTTCTTCTTAACCCTAGAATGGTAAGCTTATTTAAAATCACACTATTGGTAAGCATTCGTAAATTTTACGATGTTTTTGAAAAATGTTTTATGTAAGGAAGTCAAATAATAAACAACTACAAAAAATTTTTTAAACTATTTATTATAATGAAAAACAGTTTTACAATGCTCATTTTGAATAATTTTTATTTTAATAATATGAAATTATTGAAAAAATAAGAACATACACTTTTACGACTTAAAAAGAAAAAAAATTTTTTTTCTTAAATTGAGATGATATTTAAAACAATTAACTTTAAAAATCAAAAGGCTATAGAAGAGAGATATTGAGAAAAAAATTATATATCCAACATTATTATATTGTCTGAGATCTCAATGCCATAATTTTAGTCATGATCAGTGCATTTACAGCAAACATTTCCTCGGTGCTCATTGCAGTAAGCTTGACTACAGTGAATGCAATGATTGGTTGTCATCCTCCTCTTCTTAGTGGGACATATTTTACAAGTTGTTCTTGTATTGTTGATGGGTGGATGATCTGGAAGAGTCTCTTTTTTTAAGATTTCAGAGATCACAAATATTTACACACTTACACATAAAGAATATTAACTATTTACACATGTACAACATCTATAACTATTTACACAAAACAACAACGCAAAATTAGCTTGAAAATAACGATATTTAACACATAAACAAACGTAAAACAATATTTGAAACAACACGTATAAAGTAACTTTGTTGGTAAGCACTCGTATATCTTACGACTGACCCTCAATATATCACAAACGATGCGCAGGGGACGGCTGTCAAGACGACACTGGGAGGAGATCTCCTGGACGGACAGGGTTGCCAACGCATAAATGACGTCATTATCAAAAATTATTTAAAGTGAGTCGTAAAATTTACGACTGCTTACCATTCCAGGGTTGAATTTGTTCAGATCAAAACTTATTCCATTCATTGACTCTTATACACCATAGTCTTTCCCTGTCTCCCTTCTCGGAAATACACTTGTTTAGGTATAATTGTTGAGATGAACGTTTTCTTAGTGAAATATTTTCCTTTATTCCAATATCCTTACATTATAACTAGTACTTTACAAATTATATATTTTGATAAGTAGAACAATTTGAGTTGCATACTATTATTTTAAACATTTTACTACAAATACAGTTAATTCCTGATTATCTGCGAACCTGTCAAACAAGATTCCCACAAATAAAAATTACTACGGATAATCCAAAGAATTAACGAATGAGGTTGCAATTGATAAATAAAAGATAAATAAACTATTATCATTTATTAATACAGTTATCATCATGTTATAAGTTAAAAGCATACAAAATACAGTAAAGTGAAATACTATACTGTCATATAAGTACATATAATTAAAATCATTAAATACAGTATGGAAATACAGCTCACTAACATAATAAATAATGCAATTAATTAGTCATCTTATAATCCTTCTGACAAGAGCGAACGATTCCCAGGTGCCCTGATGTTCCACTTCCTTCTACACTCGGTGAAATATGCACGGCTGATCACCGTACATCGTAAACCCAATTTTAACCACTTATGCATCAATGGATAATGCAGCGTATTATATTACATTATTTAACTGTATATGCACATTCTAAATTTTGTATGGATTTTTGTATGCTTAATTCTTAGTGTTTTGTAAATTTATATATTACCTGGGCTACCACGTATAAGCCGTAATACAGGAGTTGACTGTATGTACTTAAATAGTGTTAATTTTTGTCATTTATTTTTGTGTATTAATTAAATCTGATGACTTTGCAGCCTTTCCGTGCCATGATCAAGGGGCGTCCAGTATCGTGTTTGCTCCCCAACACCAACTTCTCATCTCCGCAGGCAAGAAGGGTGACGTCAGCATCCTAGATGTACGGCAGAGGAGTATCCGTCTACGCTTTATCGCACATGAATCTCCAGTCAAGTGTTTAGCCATTGATCCTGCTGAGGAGTTCTATGTCACTGGTGCTGCAGACGGTGACATTAAAGTAAGTTTTTATTTATTTATTAGAAAGTCGCCAACTGTCACGATAAAAGCAAATACGGTTGGCATGAGTGTGATGAAAATAGATGAACGGGTGTTATCGTTGTCACTAAGGTTGACTGTTCCTTAGAAAGGACCATTAACCAAGGGAAGTAAGGGACCTACAGCTTAGTGTGGAATCTGAACCATGTACTAATAGATTTTCAGCAAACTAACAAACCTGATTCTCAGTTCTCTCCCCCGCTTAACATCTGAATTCTGGCAACCACACCACATGGACAACGTAGACTTCTAAGGTAATCACCATGTTCATAGCAGAACCATTCTATGTTGGTGTTGAGAATAATGAGAATAGAAGTCATTGCTTTCAATCTCCATAACATCCCAATTAGCTGGGTTACAGCACTTTGCCACAGTGTTTAGAAATGTTTAAGATGCTAAGATGTGGGGACAGTAGTTGTAAGAAATTGAACAAAATTTTAATTGTTGTGTATATATAAAAGACAAATGCCACTGACTCATTCACTCATCGCTGTAACTAATAAAGTACTAAGCCTAACGTGGCTGAAATTTTGTAGAGCCAAAGATCTTATGTAGTAGATGTGCAATAAGAAGGGAATTTTTAAAATTCTTAGTAAATCGAAGATGGTAGCCTTTTTAGTGCCAAAAATTTTAAATGCCAAAAACAGCGTTCCTCTAATTGGAATGTAGCAGCTAAATGAACAGTTCTACAGCAAAACTAACACCATTTTCTGGGCCTGATTTGAGACGATCTACAACTTTGGACCTATGACTTTTTGCTCTATTTCACCTCCTACATCCTTAGGTAGAGCTAGATTTTCAATTTGTGCGTGTAAATCAAATTGGTTAATTTACAGCCTCTAAGAGTAGACTTACAGATTTTTCTAGACTGTGAAACTTTGTTATTTAGGAGAAAAATACAGTATTCAATGGGAAAATATACATTTTAATCTGAACACATGTATAGCCATAGTACATGGCTAGAAACACGATATTTCACTGATTCAGAGTCAATTACTGTACTTTGCGCCCTCTAAAAGTAGATTTACAGATTTTTCTACACTATGAAACTTAGTTATCTATGAGAACAAACTCTTTTCAATCTGAAGATTAACAATTTAGTTTTAAAGCATGCATAGCTAGATCATACATGGCTATACATGGCGAGAAACACAATATTCTATTGATTCAGAGTCAAATATAGTACTTTGTGCCCTCTAAAAATAGACTTACAGATTTCTCTAGACTTTGAAAATTTTTTATCTAAGAGAAAAAACTGATTTCAATCGGAAAATTTTAATTTAATATCTATATAAATAAACGCCCTTTATCACCCATCACTATATCTCCAAAACTATACGTCCAATTGACTTTATAGATCGCGTGCTATCCTCAAACGTATCCTGGCGTTTCACGTACTATTTTCAAACGTATACGCGATCGCTGTAGTAGGCACGTCGCGTGCTCTTTTGTAAAACTTAATAAAACATATGTTTATCATAAAGCAAGTGCGACAAACTTGGTACCAATCAATGCAGAATGTTCTGTTCTGTACATTTCATATTTTTAATATTTTTTTTACACAATTTTATAAACGTAGGAATAAAATTAAAACATGCAACTTGAAATTCCCGCTCAATTCCCACCTGGCGGAGGGGTCAAGAGGGGAAAAATGGCCGATGTTTGTTGTATAACTGTACAACAACCAATATTCGGAATCAGATGTACAAAATGTCAGTCTGCAGTGAATGAAATACTCTAGCCAAACAAATTGCAATGTTGTAGGTGCTTTGGTTGTTTTACCAAAAATGTGTTTGTATACCCTTGTTTGCGTGTTCTTTCAAAAGCCAGTACTGGTGCGTTACTAGCTGTTGTAAAAAGTTGTACTAAATCAATTATTTATTGCGATATAAACAAATAAAAAAATTGGGTAGAAAGCCAGAAAGTTCTAGCGTCGGTTGGTACCGTCTCGAGGAAATTTCGTACTGTACGTTGACAATGGTCACGTGACAACGATGATGTAGAACAGCGGCCGTCAGTTTACGTTTAGCCATCTTTGTTTATACACAACGCTCTCTCGACTGCTCATATTTACAGTAATAAGTGTAGTGAATTGAAATTAAATGAAAGTGTAGTGTAGTGAATAGTGTTGTGTAGTTCATATATAATGTATTTTAGTGGAAGTGACAGTGTATAAAAGGAAATTAGTTTTAGTCATTGTTCAACAAGTCCTACAACTAATCAACATTACATTATATTTATATAAATGCACTAGCACTTAAAAATCATAATAATAACAATCCTACATATAAATAATGCAATATAGGGCTAAAAACAGGCTGGAGAACTAAGAGTGAGTAAAATATTTCATTTTTTTATTGTATTTTAATTTTACAACCATGTATATATTTATGTAGGTACTAGCCTAAACATTTATTTTTTATCCAATTTGATCAAATAAGACATGTAAAAATATGGTATTAGTTTATCATTCTCATAATAATCTAAGATTGTGAAAAAAAAAATAATATATATTATTTGTGTTCGGTCAAAATGACACTTTTATTTTATTTATCAACAATATAATGTAGTATATTATTATCCTACATCAAAACTTTATTTTTATCATGAATATATTTTTTTTATATTTCAATTTAGAAATATCCGTTTTATCAGTTTTTGTTCTCAGAATAAATCCCACAAAAATTTTAATAATTTTTACTATGATTACAATTTGCACACACTGATTTTTGGTGTTATAAATTTTATACTTTTTGGAATATATTCATATATTTTACATTTTCTTGTAACTAATAGATTGTACTAATTAGCTACAAGTACATTTCGCAAAAAATTATACATACCCCTTATTTATGGATTGTTATGTAATTTTTCACAGAATTTTTCTTTTCCATGGTATTTTCCACAACAAACTAAAAATATAAAACTTTGTATGTGGGTACAATATGAATATATTTCCTAAACAACTTTTTCTTGTCTATTCAATGGACATTTTTTAGAATTTCTACAAGTTCTATTTGATTACCTACAATGATTATACTTGTAACTTTGCACATTTTTTCATTTTTGCGTTTTATGTAAACAAAAATTTAGGAAAAACTAGTAGTTTGTATAAAATGTAACAAAACAATAAACAGTCTGGCTATCTTGGAATTATTTACAAAAATTTTTTAGTGCTCCTAAGCAGGGTTAAAAGTTATAGTTAACTTATACAAAATTTTAAATTTTGTTCAATCTTTAATAGACAATAATTATTTACTATTTTTTTTCTTTTTTTTTTTTGTAAGTTTTTATGGTAGTATGTGAAAGTACAGTTCTTGAGAAAAAAACGAAATTATAAAATTGACATTTGGAGTATATTTAGTATTTTTTATGATTTTTACAAAAAAAGCTTGCAAAGTGCTGAAAAGAAGCACTTTGTAGTTGGGAGTTCATAATGGGTCACCTAGTGTTCACCATATAGGGTTAACAGCTGTTAACCCTCCGCTTGATGACTATATCACTTATAAATGATAAGCGGTTTTTGGGCAATTTACATAGTTCATTTCAAACATTTTTTACATATCTTTAGAATAGTTGCAATATGACTTATTATATGTCGTTTTTATTGCAAAAACATGCTCTATCAATTAATAAAATAATATTTGACTTACCAAAATTTTTAAAAATTTGATGGCTTGAAAATTGAAGTCTTGAAAAAAATGTTTTTATATTTTTTCTGTTTGATGCCACAAAAGTTTATCAAAACATTGTTCAATAAAAAATCTAAAATATAGAAAATGTTCCAAATTTGGTTTACAATAGAAATAATATCATATACACACAATTTATAACAATATATAACACTCAGGAGTTGAAAACTGTATACTTGTTCCGTATGCAAATTTATACTAGTATAACATTTCATCAGTTTTATAGATATTTATCAAAGAAACTATGCAAAAATCAAACTATTCATGTAAAAAACACCAGTCCACAAATATTATATAATAAAAAAAATGTTAATAGTATAGAAATTTTTATTTACAGCACTTTATATACACGTGTATGCAATTCAAAATACACTTAGTCTGAGTCGGATTCAGGCTCATGAGCTCTTCTCTTCCTTCTACCACCAGCATTAGGTCTCTGGTAGTGTTGTAATCTGGAATAGCATCCAGGATGAACACCACAGTTACATCCTGGGCACCAGTATCTGCTACGGGTTTGTTTTTCTGATGTTGAACAAACTCCACAAACTCTAAGTTTCACACCGGTGAGTCGTGTGAGGCTGTGAGCACCATCTCCAGCTGGTCCAGGTTGAGGTTGAATGAGATCAGGGTTTGGGGGCTGCTGATGTAAATCCCCATTGGCCAGTGATTCAATTATACTAACTGTAAAATCATATCTTGTCTCTGGCTGATCTGTATTGCTAACATATAGAATGTATGCATTTAGCATTGCCATGTCTAGGAAATTGTCAAATATTTTCTTCCAGTATTTGTTTGTGGTTCTGGTACATGTTAGATAATAGATGGATTTGTCCTTTGTATCAACACCCCCCATATTCAAATTGTACTCACCAATTAGTTTGGGTTTGATTGCCTCGATGCCACTTCGGCTACGTAACAAACCATCTTCAGCACTAAAAGCAGTTGACAACAAATATACTGGTTTTCTGGTCTTCTTTCGTTTTTATCCTACTAGTAACGTTTTATTTTTTCTATAGTAAATGCTTTGTTTTGGTTGTAGTTTTGCTTGAATTAGGTTCTTGGATATGTCTTTTGAGCGTTTATTGATCGTGCCAGTTAGAAATGTGTTTCTACTATACAAAACATCAGCTAAAGGTAATTTTGTATACCAGTTGTCAGTGTAAAGATGGTAATACTTGTCTAGCAAATTACATTGATTCAAAATATGCACTACTACTTTCTGAGAAAAGGCATTTCCTGAATCATCCTCCAAAAATCACTTGCCACTGTATAATTCTGAATGAAGGACATAATTTGTCTTGCTGTCGCAGAGTTCAAATTTTTTTACACCAAACCTGCAATGACGCTTGTTGGGAAGATATTGGATAAAAGAGCAACGATTTTTCATACCAACCATCGACTCATCCAAGCAAATGTTTTGTCCAGGTATAAAATATCTTTTGAAACTATTATTCATTGCATCATAGAATGGTCTTACTTTATACCATGGGTCATGACCCGGCTGGCCTTTAGGTATTGCCTCTAGTGAACTAATGTGGAAAGATGATCTTATGGATTCAAATCTGTTTATGGGCATTACTTCTGAAAAAAAATTAGTCTTTTGTGATTTGTAGGTTGACCAGTATTTAGTATAATTATTCCTGAAACTTAGGCCCATGTTCAAAATCAATGCGATGTACTTTTTCATTTCCACGGTATTTACTTCAACCCATTTTTTTATCCGAGCATGTGGAGTAAGTGTGCCAGAATCTCTTTTACTTCTAAACTGTTTTTCAGCATAAGCATTGGTTTCTTTGACTAATAACTTCCAAATTATATCAGTAAAAAATAAAAAGAAATATGTCAATGGTAGGCTATTCCTTGGAGGCAAATTTCTAGGACCTGTATGTCTGAGTTGAAAATTTGTACTTATATCAATTGGTGGCTCTGGTGGATATACACGCAACCAATTTGCAGTTTGTTGTGTACTTACAGGTGTAGTAGGCATAGAATCGTCAGAATCAGAACTAGATGTATCCCTAGTACTAGTAACAGGGATAGGCCTAGGTTGAGTTGAATGCACATTTGAAGTTGATGGCCTTACCTGAACCACATCATCATCAGTTTCAGAATATATATTAGGGTCTAAGATTGGATTATATTCTTCTCCACTACCAGAAGAATAGTCTTCGGGTGATTCAGAACTAAGACAATCTTCAACCTCTGATGCAATGTCACCAGAATTATTACTAACTTCACTGTCACTTCCTTCACTAACATCTTCACTCAAACAATGCCTAATAGCACTAGAACGGCTAAGTTCACTCATAATAACGTATACATATACACAATAATAATAAAAGCAATAATATAAAACAATAACCTAGCCTCTATCGTCAATAACAACAACACGACAATGCAACTGCGTAGTACTACTGCCGCCGCTACCGTCAGAGCGCTGGCGCCAATCAGCTGTCAAACTATATTCCCAATATTCTCAAAAACGTCAAAAAAGTTGAAATCCAATATATCCATGGAAACCCTATTATTTCCTCTTTAGTACAATATCAAATACGAGATTATCGCTAGCGCCGTTTTTGCGTAAATTACGAAAATCGAATGTATCGCACAGTGCGATATCATCATTTATAATTGACCCAATATATCGCACCATGCGATAGTCATCAAACGGAGGGTTAAATAAAAACAAATAGAATAAAACTGTGGTAGACTAAACTTTTTAAATTAAAAATAATTAAGTACAGTAGTAAACTAAATAAAAGATCAGCCATTTTAATTGGAGTACCAGGAAAGCCGATCTCCGATCGGGTTCATATCATCTAATCGCTGACTTCCAATACCGTATTTAAATGAATCCCAAGATACTGAAACATGCTATGAAGCTGAAATTGAAAATACAGATCTTGATTCAAACAATGAAACAAATCTTATGACTTGTAATAATACTTTGCAAACAACTTCTACAAATAATTCTGGAAATACCTTACAAACTTCTAGCAACTTTCTTAATTACGATTTGCCATCAACCTTGATGTTACCCCCGAGGTTGATGGCAAATCGTAATTAAGAAAGTTGCTAGAAGTTTGTAAGGTATTTCCAGAATTATTTGTAGAAGTTGTTTGCAAAGTATTATTACAAGTCATAAGATTTGTTTCATTGTTTGAATCAAGATCTGTATTTTCAATTTCAGCTTCATAGCATGTTTCAGTATCTTGGGATTCATTTAAATTCGGTATTGGTGGCTCATTTTTATTAAAATTAAACTTACGTCGTTTTGGAGGACGTCCGCCTGGCATCTAAGAAAAAGTTAAATTACACTGAACTAAAGTTATCAATGAACTGTAAATGTATCTTACTTGCTGTACTCCGGCTTGAAGGACCATAAATATGCGTTGTGGTGCGTTGAAATTATAATAAAAATGAAATTAAGTTCCAGAATAACTGAATTGTGTATATTAGACATAGGTAAGAAAAATACAATAATATTTGGTTTGTTTACATTTTAACAGATTCAGAAAAACGTGTTATTTAAAAAAATAAATTAAAATCATAACTCACATGTTGAAATAGTAAATAGTAAACATTAAAAAGTGGTTTTGACCCACCCGCCCACCCATTTACTTTTGGAATCGTGAAAACTCATAGAAAATGAGTTTTCTCAAAATTGTCACCAAATCCATTGGATTCCTGAGGTAGAAAACATTTTTATAGACAAAGTACGAAGAAAATCGGTAAAGCCGTTTTTGAAATAAAATGACTGGAAATAGGTACATATACAGATACATACAATTCCTTGCTCGTTTTATAATATAAGATACAACGTAAATTGAAAGCTTGCTGCACATTTCAACTATATAATCAAAACTCATTATTATGACCGGTGAAGCGGGCGGATGATACAGCTAGTATATATATATATATATATATATATATATATATAGCTGGATCATAAATAATATTGCAGACGAAATAATTTTCTACATTAATTTATCTACCTAATTTTATTAATAATGTATCTGAAAATCAGCTATTTCTTGGTTTTATAAGAGTCTTAGTTCATTCATTCGGTGTGGAAATTTCTACAAATATCAGTTGAATGAAGATTTATATTTAAAATACAATATAACCTCAACATTCTGAGTCTTTAACCCTCCAGGTGCTGACATCGCGTAGCGCGATGTCAGCGCTCGCCGTTGTAGTGCTGACATTGCGTAGCGCGATGTTAGGTACGCGATCTATTTAAAACGCACTAGCGGCTTTAAACGACTGAATATTACAAAATATGTTATATAGTATTGAAGTAGAAGAAACGCGGAACATGTTATACTCTATGGAATACGTCTTTGCTTCAAGACTGCCTCTATACAACAGTTGTTTAGAAGCGTATATTTTGTTTTCAACACACACAAATCAGATGCTCAGTGTATTGCCGCTTGGTGTTTGTTTACATTGTAAGTTTGTTATTGTAATCTATTATTATTGTTTTATTTTGTGTTTTATTGTATTTTATCATAAAAAATGAATGAATTAAGTAGGTCTAGTGCAATAATAAATGTGTTAGACGAACTAAATGAACAATCAGACATTTAGAGAATGTAAATATAAATAATAAATCAACTTGTCATTGCTCCAGAATGTAAATTTTTGTACATAAGATATATTTTTTAATTAATTATTTTAGTTTTTTATTGATTGTCATTGTTATATTTTGTGAGCTGAAAACATTTTGAGTTGTAAAAGTGAAATAACACTACATGTCTTTTGTGAACTGATACATGAACTCAAATTGAAAAAATTGAAAAAAAATTGTCTTCTTTGTAAAGAATAACATCCAGCAATAGTTTGCCATGAAAAGATAAGTCCTGTATAAGTATTTTTTCTTATTCTATGATTTTTTCTGAAAATAATGATATGTAAAATGTACCATTTTCATTAGGTTTGCAGTACGGTATTTAAAAAAATATTTTATATATAGTTGCAAACATGCTGAAAAATGCCTAGCACTCAAGAAAGTTCAACTCAGCAACTGGAGGGTTAAGTATCATATCTGTGATGTGTGGTATATTGTAAAATATTATAGTATGAAAGTAGAGAATATATTTTGAACACACATTTTCATGACTGCTAACCCATACCTACTCTATTTTGATCACTTTCCTATTAGTAAATAAACACAATAAAAATCCAAACACCTCTTCTAGGCAACAGAATTACACCATGAGTTCCTGACCACATTCATTCATGAGTATCTACTAAAATTCATCCACCTCTGCTGTTATGTATGTTACAACAAAAACGCTATAAGTCTATGTTTATGGATGATGCAAGATGTCCTAGATCTATGCCAGATTACTTTAACCTAGGATTCAAGGAATATCTCCCTGGTCTGTGTGTTTAATTTGAACATGAAATCCATACATTTACTTTCAAATCTTTTCTAAATTACAAATCAGACACCTGTCTTTTAACTACTGATTCAGGATGAAATAGAAGTAGTTAGTAGTGAAGTATTTAGGGCGAAAGACATTCTCATCACTTTTTTCATTACTTCTCTCACATTTTATGCCACAAAATGGTTTACTTTATTTTTTCTTATCAAATATGAATCCAATTTGAGACCTAGATACATAATATTTAAGAAAACAATAAATCTAAATCTCTGGCTAGAAGTGACGATGAAAATAGTGTTCCACAAAATAACAATTCTTATAAATAGCTCTGTAACCATTACATTTCTAGTATTTGGATTCAGGAATCGATTTTTATTATTTTAAATCAAATTTATTGTATATTCACTTTTTACCCTCATAAACTTAATGTTTTCTCTAGGTTTGGGGGCTGACAATACATCAGCTTTTGTACGTTTTTCCTGGTGAACATGCTCGTTCGTCATTCTTCAAGCACATCGGTCAAGGTGTGACCCAGCTGCACGTTGATGGTGCCGCCCGACTTTTCTCTTGTGGTGCCGACGGCTCCATGAAAGTCAGACAGCTACCCGAGCGGGAACTTGTTGTCCAAACTCTTTATTAGGTAATTGTACAGTACTTATATCCCCAATTTTAATCCAAAGATTAAAATAACCAACATATTTTTTTCTCCTTTACCTCGTAATCGTAATAAGTAGGCTTATTAAAAGAATATTTTTATATTTCAGTAGGTAAAAAGTCTATTCATAGAAATGCATGATTCATAAATAGCTGTGGAAATATAAAAATCATTAATTCAGTATTACATGTATATGATGCATAACGAATAGTATACTCCATATAGTAAAATTCTGTTTACATTCTTTTGTAAATCCCTCTGGTCTGAGGAAGGTGAGCGTGGTTCACCGAAATCAATCACCATAATATTTGTGCATTTTGTACTTATATTGTAATATATTTGTGTATTTTGTGCTTATATTGTAATACATTTGTGTTGTGTGACGTTTACTTGTACTGTATATGAACCAACACGTATTATGCTAATTAAAAAACTATATTTACATTATAAAAAATATAGTAGATGTAGTCATTGGCTATGAACAATTGAATATCACAAGTATATCTTTCCTTCTTGAAAATTAAGCATTACAAGATATAAAACTTCATGGTTTAAAAAAATCGTCAACTTAGTTGAAGAAATAAAGTTAAAGAACAGTAAGTACCTCAAAAAGTTTCACTGAGAAGAAAAATTACAGTTAATTTAAATTTATTTGTAATTTAAAACCCCCTAAAAGCATGCAAGTCCTACATTTTAAATTAATGTAGGACTTGTCATGTTAAACATGCAGAAAATAACAGAACAAAGTTCCAAAGTTCAAAGTACAAACAAATTACACATAAGACAACTTTTACAATCAAATAAGGAAACTAATTACAGAGACTACACATTGTAAATATCACTGATCACAACATAAACACGACCTTGCGACTACTACTGAGCAGCTATTGTCTGTTCATAGACGCATATAAGTCAAGCAACCTAAATCCCCTACTGCCTGCTTGTCCGGCTTATAGCTGCTGGTCTGAAAACATCAGTTGTCTTTCATTCGCAAAGCAATAAATCCATTCAGCTCAGCCAATAAAGCTCATGCAGATTGCCTTTATTTATGCAGATTAATATTTGTGGCATGAAGTTGGCTTTTAGCAGCCGAGCCATGGTGGGATTTAGGCTGAGCGACTTGTAGTAATGACGTGTCATCTACAGTATTAAACAGACAGAATATACAAATTCTAAATAATATATTATTTTAAAGTCGTATATTTTGTTGTCTTAGTTATTTGTTGTTATTTTGCAGAACTTTGAATGAAATATGTTTTGAGAACAAAAATTAAAAAAAATTATCTTGTAATTTCCAAAAGATCTGAATATTACCTATTTATTACAATTATGAATATCCAATATATTGGAAGTTTGTCTCTGAAGGGTTAAAAAGGCTAGACTATTGAGGCAGTAATTTCATCACGATTTCTGAAAACGATAAATTAAAATGATTTGTCTTTATTAGGTCTTTAAACATCTAACGACTTACTATAAATTATCAAAAGACCATGAGATTTAGTCCTTATATACAGTATTATATGTTTGTTTAGAATTTTTTTTGTTTTATAGAACTGGCTGATTTAGATGTTCAACGAAACTCGATGGTGCGCTGCCTCTCGCCTTCACGTTAGTATAAGTAGTCCTAATTATTACCAGGGGAATAATGTCCTGAGATATTTATTATTGTTGAACTATTTATGGTGTCAAATATGTAAAATTGGGGGTGGTTCCCCTTATAGTTAAATGAATTGTATTATTTTGTAACTATCTAGTGTTGTATTTAGTTATTAGCTGCCGTTAAAAGAAAGTCATGTAGCATTTAAGTTAGTGTACGTTTGTTATGTTGGATCAACAACTTGTATAATTTTACTAGAGGAACGCAGAGCGTACTAGATCGAGTTATATTAATTTATTACATAGGTTGGCTGTGAGAGAATTCCAATTTTATTTTAACTGATTCTGTTGAAGATAGTAATATACGTGTTGAAACTGAACACTTTCGTCAGGTGTTCTAATCAGATGTGTTTATGTAATCCAAGTATTGATCAGAATGCGCTTATCAGCAGGCTACGGCATATTCTTTTCACATCTCTTTTTAAATGTATGTTTACTTTAAATGTCATTAATGTTCTTTATGGAATATTGAAATATAATTTAAAGGAGTGTTTTGAAGCGTAGTTATCAAAGTTGTTAATATAATTTTAAATTTATTCACTATTTATTAACATTGTTTAAAAGAGTATTAGATTATTATCATAAAAGTATATTTAGTTATTTCTTTGATCCTTTTTGTAATATGAGTATGGAGAAGCAATAAATGGTAAGGCATTTAATTAATACACATTTTAACTATGTATAATCTCTGTTTGTTACACTTAACTTCCTTTACGTGTTGAGGAAGAGCCGAAATCAATTATACTATTGCATTCTACGTGACTCTTGTATATTGGAAAACTGCAAGCTTTACCTAAAACACCTTCCCTGCAACAATATTCCAGAGAATTTAGCAGTGGTATAGTTAATTTTAATAATTTAAGTACATTCAGATTTTGGTTGTACATAAACCTGCTGCAAGACTGAGAAACTACGTGAACATGAATAACGATGTAACTGTTTCATTACAAGGAACATTATGTTTTATTATAATATCCACGATCGTGTGATTGTTTTTTTGATACTAAGCTAACTTCCTTCATTAACTAATGTTGTTGGACGAGAAATGTAATAATGTGATTAAAGCTAAGAGGAAACCAGGAAATATCCTTTAAGCCTTTTAATATAGAGATATAATTTGTTTGGTTAACAATAAAATATTGCTGAATTCTTTCAAATTTTTAAGAATCTGGTTATCATCAACACAAATAAGTGCTAAACTATTGTTTCTGTCTGTCTGATGGATGATTTCTTTTTAACATTTATTTTATAGTTTATTTAGAATCAGAAATTAGTGATTTTTGTTCTTCTGACTAATTTCATCTAGACTGTCGATTATAATATTTTTAGTGACTGGAACAGATCAATTAAAACTTTGAAACAACTTGCTAATGTTTGTTTATTGTGTGATTCTTAAGATTTTTTAAAGCTATTTTATATTTAATCACACAATTTTGTGATTTCAGACCTCTGACTTCAAAGCAGTTACCTGATTTTTCATGTTTAAACATCAGTATTATGAAAGTTTATGTTCATTTCAAGTTCAGACGTGCAAAATCAGGTAACTGCTTTGAAACGCAGATCTAGGATTACAGACTAATATCTACCAATTCACCAATTCAAATGTTTCTTAACAATAATATTTACCATCAACAAAACTGGCACGTCAACCAAATAATTTCTTACAGATTTTAGTATCAGCTGATTGTGTCAGCATTAACTGTGTAACAATCTAAGTACAGCGTTTGCCATTCAATTGGCATATTACTCTTCAAAGAAATTAGTATTTAATAATAAAAGCTTAAATACATTATTTTTTCTATTTTTTTATAAAATACTTAGCTTTAATATCTCTGTATGTATTAGAAAATGTTTTCCTAAAGTGTAGTTATTTGTTATATATTTTAGCAATTAAAAACAGTTTGATGATTCCTCTTATTAACTCATTGTCAAGAGAAATGATTTTTTTAAATCAAATATCTGGTCTGGTAGACTCTAATATTAAAGAATATTTAGATTTAACCATAATTTGACATGACTGGCAACCATCAGTTAGGGAATATGATAAACATCGTGGAGCTAAATTGTAAAGTCATTTATTTAACCATATTTTGTACAGAATGGGAAAATAACATATTTTTGTGTATAGTAGAAAATTAGGGGTGTCTTTATTTTCTAATAAATTATTTATGCTAATTGATATAATTATTTTGTCTTCTAGGTGTTTTTGGTTGTTATTAAATCGAAAGGAAGTGATTTAGTATTTTAAGTAATGTTGGTGATCAGTGAAGTGTATAAGTAATTATAATTATATAATTATATATATATATACAAGTATATAAGTATACAAAGTAAAAAGGTAATTTAACAAAAATTGTCCAAACATCACTGCAAATTCTCTGGAAAAACAGTTGCCTGCTTGTACGTTGCTTGTTGCACTCTCGCGCTCGCCGCGGGCTCCAGACAATACCAGTTGTTATCTTAGCTTCTAGTCTGCATGATCGTTGGCATTGCACTTGTTACGATAGTCACATTAGAGGAACTCGTTCCACTTGACACAGACTTTTCCTACTCACTATAACCGGTCTTTTCGTATTGATGTTAGACGTAAGTTAAACCAACACTCACCACCTGGTTGTAATTGTTTTCTATCAGTAAGTCAAATTTTGCTGTTTTAAGTTTTCAAAGTTTGGCTGTAATCACGTTTATGGTAAAAACTGCGTAAATCTTGCTGATTATATAAGAATGCTTCAAATATATTCTTACAAATATGAATGTTGACAGCACGTTGTAATTCAATCATTCACCATAAGCAATAACATTTAAAGTATTTGATGAACTTTATGGATTAGCAAAGAAAAAACTAAAGAAGTCTGTTAAGATATTTGTATTGTATTGTTATTAATTTACGTTTTGGCTTTGATTTTGTTTTTAATTGTTAAATAACATTTTAATAGCGTTTTATTTTCAGGATAAATTATTTTTAACTAACTGTGATTTATTTAGTTATGAAACTTAATGTAATATTAACAAATAGGCCTAGTACAATCTTATTATTTTTAATTTCATTTCTTTACTGTTTATTATTCCGTCCATATTTACTTCAGTGAAATTCACTTATTGAAACCTCTTGTAATTCATTTTTGTTGTCTCCCCTGTGAACGTATGTTAAAGTGGCTGTTTGGGTGGTGAGTTTGGACTTTGATACAGTGCCCTTATATTAAACTGTATTTGCATACTCGTTATTATTTTCAACTGTTCTCTTATACCCTATATAAATGAGGAATGCACTTTATTTTCAATATTTAATTTTAAAGATAATAAGACTACTGTTTTATATATATATCTATGCCATATTTTCTTAGGAGATAACTTGTTAAATTGTATCTAATTAAATTGGAACATAACTAAAATTGAGAATTTGTTCATTTTTGAGTCTGTATAAGAGAATAACAGTAGTTCTGTTTTTATAGTTTTTTAGACCACTTATTTTATTTCTTGTAACTTTTTTTCTTACTCTACAGAATTTAAAATAATGCACCTTTAATTGATGGCAGTCTGCTATAACGACCTAAAGGAATGATGTTTTAGTGAAAATATTGCAATGTTTATGTCTTAAAAATTAACCTATATTTGTTCTTGAAATAAACCATGGATAGAACTCTGTTCTTGGTTATCTAGGAATGTTTATTGCATTTTTAATTGGCATTTTTTTAGTAAGAGAAGCTTTTTAGGGCCCACAAGAGACTATAGATATTGAATAAAGAAATTAATTGTTACCTCCTCCTATAGCAGCTAGTGTTGTTTATGCTTTAGTTTTTGGATTGAACATGCTGGCGTTATTTAGTTATATACCAATATTGTGTTGTTTATTAACATCGTTTTTCCATCACTCACTCTCGCAATGTGCTCAAATGTGTCACAACATACAATATAATAATCCCATTCAATAACTGAGCCATTAGTCGCTTTGAAAGTATTCAGATGATTGTATTGTTATTAATTTAGTTGATAAGTTGCACCTCGATGAATTGTTTTTAGTGTTACCAATCAGATTAAAGTTGAGATTTCATCATTCCTTGTAGGCTATAAGGTAATCAGACACAGGACTGTTTTAGGGTTGACCTAAATGGTTAGAAATGTCATAGAGCAAGTTATAGAATGATTTATTTATATATATATATGAATATTTAACAGCTTCTTGTTTATGTAAATAATGTTGAACTGTGTATAATGGTGATGTCAATAAATTCTGTATTGGACAGTGTTATTGTTCGAGTTTTCATTATTTTAACATTACATACAATATAAGCCAACCTAACTGAACACTTCATGGTAAAGGATATGTGATAACATGTGATGCATATTTTAAAAGTAAGTACCGTTTTGTAATCCTGCCTTTGCAGTGTTGCAATCGGTGTTTGTTGCATACACACTTTGTACCACTATGTGTTGGCTTGCCACAGACACCGTTATCGATCCATTCGATAATTTTTTAAGGTTGCTTATGAGTGTTTTAAATGCCTCCTCCAATTAAAAATACTGCCGACTATGAAGTATGCGCTGTGTATGTTTTCTTAACGCTTAAGGCATTAAAGCAGCTGACATTCACCATGACATCTGTCACTGTGATAATTTGCTTTAAACAATCGTCATCATCACGATTATAATGTTCTGGGAATGTGAGAGAAAAGGTTTGCTTTTTTAATTGTTGCTAAAGATTTGTTTTTGTGATTCTCTGTCAGCATTTTTGGAACCCAGCGTAAGCATAACTCTTACGCTGGTAGTTCAGACGTTCTATCAACATTTCATAAATCACACTTCTTGTAACTTTAGGACACTCACTACATAATGATGCAGTTGTAAAGAGTGTTTTATCTGACTTCTTCATCAAATATTTGCACGGTAATCAGTAATAAGTGAAGCTGTCTACTTCTTTTCTTATCATGCACAATCATACAGCCATCTTCAAGAGCACTAACCCATTTTCGTACCATCCCACTCATTCTGTTTTCTCCTTAACTTCACAGATCTCACGATGAATGTCAGCTACTTTCACGCCTTTAGCGTTACAAAGGCATAAAAACAGAATTTTATCAACTGGACAGTAAACATAATAATACATCAAGTCACACATAAAATTTTATAGATTCAAATACTGGAAGCTCATACTCAAACAATGTAATAAAATGTAGTTTGGTTCTAGGCTGGGTGAATGCGAAAATAGAACCATACTGTACGCCAATAGTACAGTAAGTGTATGGGTGGTTGAGAGGGCCAATATTACCGTACATGTATAGGTGGATGGGTGGGTATACCGTGCGTATACGGGTGGGTGAATGCGACAATAGAACCGTACTGTACGCCAATAATACAGTAAGTGTAGGGATGGTTCAGAGCCAAAACTACTAAATGTGTATAGGTGGGTGGAACTCATTCGTGTGGTTACAACAAAAAGAAGGCAAAGAATTGTTTGAGATGTTACAGAACATCACTATCTATTCGCCGTCTTCATGAAAATTTGTAATCGCTTTGCAATATATATATATATATCTTATAGTTTGTTATCAGAAACAATTTGTTAATTTTTAAAAGCAGTGATATATATTTGGAGCAAGATCCAAGAAGTCATATTAATATTTTCATGTCATTAATAAGAATAAAAAACAAAATGTAAGTTATCTCCTGTCACAAAGGTAAGTTCAATCTATCGAGCCATTTAAGACCTGCCTCACTGATTCTGTGTATACTGGCTAATCCCTCTGTAAGAGTTCAGGGGCACTCTGTAATTATGTGATTCATTGTTTAGACTCCCTGCAATCACATGACTGATCTAGTCAATCCACATTCATAGATCCAGCAGTTACACCTGCCCACGTTAGTTAGGCACTAATTCAACAGAGTCCACTCCCTACAAGTGAGTTTCATCCCACCTACAAGTATTGACAGATCGTTAACTAGAAACTTATTTCGTCCATCAAAACTGTTATTTACATCATCAATGCTGCTTAGCAATAAAACCCCATATGGGAAAGATAAAAAAACCGACCGTCTCCTAAAAAAAGAGTGCTATACAATTTTAAAAAAACATAGTATAGTATTTTAGATAGACAACAAAAGTACTGTTCTAAACACTCAAAAGATCTTTAATTGCTGTATCGTACACCCTTACAGGAATTAAATTATGTTAGAAACGGTACAAGGAATTTGAAATTAAGTAACTGTCATGCAATAAAAATACACTGTTTAATTAAAAAAAATACAATATAAACATGATCTAGATTTTACAGCTTTTTAAATTACAATAAATATAACTAATGATTACAAATTAAACATCATAACTAATAAAATTGCTTGATCTACATTTATGATTGTGTCAACTAACATTCAGAAAAAGGTTTCAGTAAAACTGTAGCAGTGCTAATGTAAGGCGTTTTCTTGGACCGATGTCCCACTAGATCACAGATGATTGAAGTGCCAGGCTGTTTATTGTCAAGCAGTAATACTCTATGTAGTCAGAAAAGTTCCTATATAAGAACGGACAAATTAACTAGTAAACATCATATTGATGATACAACTCGTAATCTTACATTTTTAATACTTCCAAATTTATATTGAACCACTTGCAATATAAAAAATGTTCTAACTATATGGTGGGGACAGATGTACGTAATTATTTTACGACTAGGATTATATGTCTGAGGCACAGAAACAAAATAAAACCCTTTGGAAGTGTGCAGTCATCGATGATTGTTAGAATAACAAATAGTGGTGCAAGTAAATATTTATAAATACTTATCGAATAAAAGAGAACATTTATTTTGCTATCCAAAATTAGTAAGATTGTGAAATGATTTAGATTAAACAATCTTCTGCCATTGTTTATGTGAATTATGCATTTGTTACATTAATGATAAAAATGTCTTCATGTATTTAAATTTACAGGGCCGGATTTAGCATTTTGGCTCCCCTAGGCCCAATAATTTTTTCTGCCCCCTAGTCTGGTTAAAGCTTCTTTTCTAAAAATATTTTTTTTTATTATATCAGGCCTATATGTTATTTGCTGAAACACTACTCCAAGGTGGAATTTTATCATTGCAAGTTTTTTGAGGAATTTACTTGGTTTTGGACATTACCAACCGTTAATGTATTAACAAAAGATTGGTTCCTAACTTTGGTTTTGTTCGATTTAGTCATTTGGAAAAATAAATAAAATTTTTTTTTAAACTAATACATTATAAAATAGGTTTAATCTCAGAAACATGTTTACATATTTTAAATAGGTTTAATTCACAGCTTAAATGAAGTATTTTGATAACATGACACATTACATTATTAGTCAAAGATTTGTTTTTTTAATGATTCTAAACTACGTATTGGAAAATTGAAGGGAACGCCGGAAAAACAACATTTATATTGATATTTAAGATTGAGGGATGAACGATAAACGTTCCATTCCGCGGAGGAATTTGAGGTTATGTTAGCACGGAGAGAATGAATCGGAAGAATCAAAAGAATGATGACAGCTAGTGCCACGAGGAATCACGGAGCAATCTGTAGTTATTTAACGTCACTAACGGCCACCCTCCTCTATAAGAGGAACATGGGAGTTGCATAGGGTTGGCAGTGGCAATACGATCCGTACCGCTCGACGACATCCCTACAGCCAGTTCTCCCGTGTTTAAGATCAATGTTGTAACGAAGTTGGTGCATCATGTTGAAATATAACAACTTTACCAACAAATATTTGTTCCGATGAACATCAAAATACTTTATTAGCTCGATTTTTTAAAATCAACTAAAAAAACTATGTTAAGTTATGGCTATTTATTTTTATTTCTAGATATTTTTTTATTTTTTTCCTCAGCCGTGCTCAGCTTGCGCCCATATGTCCGGGCCTATTGGGAAATTCGGCCCTGTTTCTAACTTTACAATTGGTGGTTGAGAGGCTGATTTTTAGTCAATTTCAAAACACATTTTTGTAGTATACTGCAATACGACTTGTATTTTATATTATTGTGTTCAAAACGTTTTAAAATTAAAAACAATATAATTTTTGAAGCTTTATTTTTTCAAAAACAAAAGAGACCCAAATAAAAGTAGGTATAAATATAAAATTCCTAAAACAACCATTTTGAATATATTTAGGGTTGCATGTTATTTATACTAAAGTGCATTTATCAATAAGAGATTAGAGAACTACTCTACGTATTGCTCCACGTATAAGCTCATGTTTAGCTAATTTCTCAATAAAACTATTATTAAGGAATAATAAATTCAGTCAAATTTTTACTTCATAATTATTTACTGTATATTGAATAAATTTTTAGCCTATTCCATAAGTTTTCACTCAAAAATATTAATTAACTTGAATCAATCAAAATAGATTCTATCTATTAACACAAATGTATTATAAGTAAAAATACTATGGGTATATATTTTGGTAGACTGCTTTTTACCATCCTCAGACAAGAAGGACTTAAAAGGGAATTGTGTGATTAATTTACAAAATCGGCATAAGCTGGGTTTTGTCAGTTCTGCACTGGCAAATTACAGACTCATTACAAACTCAAGTGGAATGAAATATTTATGACTACTAACTATGTAATAGCATCAAATTCAATATCTCATAAGAGAACATTTATTTCAACATAATTTTTGTTTACTATTTGGTTTTAACAACTTATTTGTGTTCTCTTAGTGATGGCTGCGTTTTACAACCAATACTGTAACACTTCCAAAGAGATTATGGGAATAAATTTGAGACCTGTGCGACATATGATTTATAAACTAGAAAGCAGCTTCTAAAATTTCACATTTTAAATGTATTGAAGTACACTTCTCATTGAAAAAATGTAACGAAAAAAGGAATATGACCGACCATAACTATCTATTTAACTGAGTACTAATATGTTTTTCTTAGTGATGAACAAAAAATATATTTTAAAAAGCGCAAAAGTTTCTTGTACATAACCACTAACTATAAAAAGATCAATGTACTTTAGGAGGAGCAAAAAACAAATTTATGGCTTTTTTATAAATTATTTAAGGCTAAGAAATATTTGGCAGTTAGAGGTGTCTTTACTGTTAGTTATTTGGTTTAGTACTTCATCATCACGAAGGCTTCATGAAGCTACCATTTTTAATGGCTACATAGTTTCCTAAGTTGAGTTATAGGGATTGAACTGTCTGTTGAATAAAATTCGAACTCAATCAAGCACAAATAAAATAATAAATCGTAATGATGAGAATTTTTTTTATGTGTGCGATACTCTGTCAATGATAAAATGCAATATTTTGAATTGAAATTCAGTTTTGTTGATTTTGCACTAAATTTTGCCATCTTCTAACAAAGATCGTCCATTTTAACTCCAATACGTAAAAAAATTAACTAAAATGTAAATAATCTTAAATTAACAAATTTACATCTAACATGTCCATAACTCAAAGAAAACATATTTATCCATGGTTTCCTATTATAAGAATATTAACACATGTTATACGTTTTAATTTTCCAATTTGTACATAGGTTCACACCAATAACATGAACAACAAACCATTCATTTAACTTTCACTTTCTGAAAGTATGATTAATTAACATTTACTACACACTTAATTAAATACATAACATTCGACATTTATGTATATTATCTTCCATCAAAAGATAAACAATGTACATAAATTGTTCCTCTATTTAGAATAGATAATACTCAGATATAGTCATTGCTTGTTAATTATTTGCATGTATACATAACAACTTTCTTTATCGTACAACACTCAATCAATTGATTGTTCCTCTACACCATTGTAGGAGTTGGAAGTTTTATACATAATCTGCAATAGTAGATGTAATTGTTTCGGCAGAACCTCAATACTGTACACTGGTGATTTATAGAGACCTCTAAATCGACTATCAGTTCGGTAAAATTATATTGATTTCTTTAAATGAAATTTAAAGAATTTAAATTTAATTTAGGTCTTAATCCCCATTTCTTAAAAATTGTCAAGAATTAATTGAATTCAAAATTATGGTTTTAATTGAAAATTAAAATGTCATTGTCTTTTATAGTTTTAAAATTATTGAGGTTCCGATCATATTTTTAATATAAATATAAAAAAAGCCAGTTAACACTTGTTGATGATACATAAAACCATAATTCTTCCAATAATATAACTTGCTAAAGTATTTTATTTGGTACAGTAGTATTACTGTATAACTTGAAATGAATCAATTTTGTCCAAATAAAAAATTTTAAATTATAAGATGAATTTATAACCTTACAAAAATGAATTTATTTGGAAGAAAAATAGAGATGTTTTACGTGAAAATAACTGAAAATTAACTGGCCATATTTACTATTGACTGCAGAATGGTTTGGTATTCTTTGAAAACATTTATTTTTAAGAATGTTATACTTTTACAGTAATAGGCAAGACAGCTTTAAACATAGGTTACATTCCAGGATGGACACTACATATTGAAAAAATTCTATTTATCTCATAGTTCACTGTTTGGTAAAACAGGTACTAAACAATCGTCTTGGTTTGAAGTTCCAAAATAAAATGAGCCTAATTTATAAGATTTTATTGCGTAATTAAATTTGAAATAGCAGAAAAATGCCAAAAAGACAAAATTAAGACTTAAATTTTAACTCTCCTTACTAACCCTTCAATATGTTTTGACGTACTGAGTGTGTCACAAGAACAGTCATTAGTTTACGTCTATCTGAAATGGAATATTGTAAGATTTAACATTGTATATTACATCAATGTAAAGCTACGAGCATCCCACTGTTATTATGAACATCTAAATAACAATGGTATTTGTAAAATGAATAATTTTTTACTTGCATTGTAAATTTACTTTGATGTTCTGTAATTATTTGACAAAAAAAATAACACCAAGTGTTTGAACAAAATTAAGGAAAAAATGATATTATATGAGAGTGTTTTGTATGTTCATGAGATGCCTATTAGAACAGTTGACTGAGGGAAATAAAACGTCTGTCCCAACTCATATTATTCTGCAATATATTATAGTCCGTAGTATATAGTGTATACTACGAGCAAATGTAGGTTACTCAATAAAAATTTGTAGTATAGAGGTTTTTACAAGGAAAACATGTCAATACTCATTTTACCAACCATTTTTATTTTGGTATGTACAAAATATTTGCTATCACATCAAAAAATGTTAATGGCATTAAAATAAATAGTATGTACATTTTAGCCTACTTTTACAAATACTGAAATAGAATATTAACAACATATTTTGTACTAGATAACAACTAAATATAACAATATATTATTAACAGGAATGTTAAGCTTGCAACAGCTCATAATACAAAATGAGTTATAGGTTGACAGGTGTAGCCTGAGCTCTCGGTTGGAGATGCGTGATGAAAAATTGAATGATGGAGGAGGCTGTGGGCCGTCTACCGAACGTCACTGATGCTTTATGTTCTGCGACTGCTCACACAGGCAACGATACGCCTTACATTAATCTCTTCCCTTAGACTGACTCAACACTCGCTAACCCCATTCTGTGCCGCACACCCTCCTCTTGCGGAGACCAGAGCTCAGGCCATTTCTGTCTAGCTATTGCTGTAAATTACAGTACTTTTGGATTGGGCTTTTATTACTAAAGGAACATTTTTCTATAAGCAAATCCTTTTTATGCTTCAAAAAACGTATAAAGAATATCAAATAATTGCCATTTTTTTTAGTAGTGAAAAAAATTATTGTTAAAAAACTCATGAAGACATTTTAAGCAACTGTGTAAACAAAACTCATACTTTTCATATTGTTACCTAATTGTTCATACATGTAACAAAGAAGTTTTTCATGCTGATGAAATTGGTATAGTTGTGTAACAAAATATTTTTAACAGGCAATACATTTAAAAGCTAAAAAAATAGTTCACAACCATAACATTCATTTGATACCAGGGCAGTTAAATATTAGGTGAACATTATGACATGATTTTCAAAAGCTCCCATTTCATGAGATACACACAGAAAAAAAGTTTTATGTCTGGTCCTCTTATGTCTGTGTGATATTTTATTGTACACCACATAAAAGGTACAACAAATTAAGACATAAGCCAGTGTGGCATGGTAATAGAAGCATATGACCAATATTTTATCAAAGACATCAAATTACTATTATATTGTGTCACAATATATTTTTGATGTTGTTGTTATGTTTATGTAGGTTATATATTTAGGTAAAAAAATTTTTTCAAATGCAATAAGTATTTTAGTTTTATTGCGTAGATTTGCTATTGCTTCAAAGGCAAAATGTAAACCTAAAAATAGTTACCTTATTATAAGCTAATTAATGAAAATTTATTTTTAGTTAGCACTCAAGTACCATTGTTCCATGTTTATTTTCTTTTTTTTTTAATAACATAAGCCAAATATATCATAGAACTAAGCAAGCTTAAAATGTAAAACTAGAACTTAAATTTAAAAAGTTCTTAACAGCAACAATATCAAACAGCAGAATATTTTGTCACTTAAAACCAATAAATTATTTGCATTCATTGAAGCTTTTCAATTTTGAGTTGCAAGCTTTAAGCAGCCGTGCTACAGAAAAAGGTATTACAAATTTTTAGCATAAAATCACAATGCCAATGATCCTCAAGCACTAAACAAAACTATTTAATAGTTAAATTTTAATAACGAAAGAAACAAATTACTAAATATGGAAGTATTTTATAAATAACAATACAATTAACTTGAATATAGCTTACTGAATTAACTTTATAAACTTACAAAAATAGTTTTACTACAGGCACAGCAACGCTATTTCAAAGCACGTCAACTGTCATTAGATACAATATTTTAAATGAGTTAAGTAAATTTGTAAAATTAAAATCCTTTGAAATATTTTAGGTTATTGGAATATGATCTCAGCATTAATATTAAACTGCTCTATCAACAAAACTTTACATGTAGGTTGATCAATAGTCATTGTCCAATATAAGAATATTTTTTTGTCGGTAACAAAAATTTCCTTTTAATTTTAAGTGGAAAGACTTCAACATTAGTCTGATTCCCGCAGAACAGACTCGGCGATCATAAACTTGGCGTTACAAACTGTAACAACACTTGCAGCGTGATATATACCTCTGCCGTGAGAAGTTATGAGTAGAACGTCAGCACAGACTGTTGGTTGCCACGCACAAACAGAAATGGAGGCATGTCTCTGCTGATAATCTCCAGCCACGACATGTACAGCATAGCTGTGACAACATTCTTCCTCGGCATCGGCAATGTCCTGAAGAAAATCAAAATCAGTGAGTGTTGTAAAACATGAAAATACTTTGAAGGCAACTCGCCATCCTACACTATCCTCATGCTTGTTACACCTGGACTATTTCATAATAGTATTTAACCCTAGTATCGGAACACATCTAAAATTAGCCGTATTTATACGTTCCTGTACTGCCACACAACTAAATTTTGTTGCACCTTTCTTCTACTAACCTTTATTATAATGTATCTATTAACTATATTGTCACGATTTATTTATTCATAAGACGCCGATCGTCAAGATATGGGCTAATATGGATTTCGAATGAGTGTGATGAGTGTAGATGACCGAATGTAGTCATTGTTACAAACTAAGGCCGACTATTCCTTAGAAAGTGTCATTAATTAATAGCCCAATGACAAATAAACAGCCGGTGGTTATCAGCTGATCCTTCTCAAAATGTGTTATGACTCTGATTGGGATCGAACTGAGAACCTTTAGCTTATGAAGCTGGGATTGAACCAACTACGCTACCGACCAATTTATTCCTCACTGGAAATGTGAAGTTATTGGTTTTAATGGTATGCTTGTTTTGTTTCTGAAACGAAAAGAATATGGCTAAATTTAGCTGTTTAGCTCATTTTCCCTATTTAAACAGCTCCACATTTGCAGTAAAATAGTTCATCAGAGCCTAAAAGCTTGCTGAATGTTTCTACCATGATTTAAATGAGCTAATAGTAACTAAAAAAATACTTTTAAAAGCCAAATTCTAGCCTTATTTTCAGAATTTAAAGAAATTCTGTTGGGAGGGTGGGAGGTGAAAAAGAGCTATTTCCACCATAGTTTAGAAGATTAGAGTATAAGACTAATTCATCAAACAACCCTTATGACAATATACTTACATAACTATAAGGTTAGAGGCTGTGGAATGTGCCAGAATCAACTCTCGCAGTCGCAGATGTCTGTTGGTCTTGTCCTTCATAGCCAGTAGCTCTGCATCAGTTATGTGAACTGCAAATTAACATTTCCTTTGGTTACAAAATTATGGTATTCAAGGTAAGATACGTCATTCAATCATACAAATATTTTATTTTACATTAACTACTAACGTTTCAGATTTATTGGAGATGTCAATTTTTAACATATTGAGATGGGAGAGTTTTGCTGTTAAGTAAGGCTCTTCCTGTCCACCCACTTACACGTTGATAGCTCTCCACACACAACCATTTAATCATATTTTGTGTACCCTGTGACCTAAGAGAAATATAATATATGGCAGTAGCATCTTATGATTTTGTGATTGGAGCGTAAAACAGCCCTTAATTAATTGTAAACATTTTCCGCACTAACATGGATGATAGTAAGGAATGCTGTGCAATACATCATAACTCAGCCATTTTAGTTGTTAGGAACAAATTATTTTTAAACACAACACCATGGTCAGGGCCGTCATGTAGTTTGTAGGCATGCAAGACAAGTCTTTAATCCCCCCCTCCACCAGTAAAACTCATGATTTTGATGGTTCTAGTTTTGGTTGGAGGGAATGGTACCCTAGCTCTTTAGAGCCACTCTGTTATCCATTAACCTAAGGACACGCCGTGGTCTAGATTTGCAACATAATTTTTTATTCCCTGTGCCACTGTAGAGCGCAAATAAGTATTAAGCTTTGTTTGGCATTAGGGACTGTCACAAGTATAACACATTCATTGTACAACATAGAAACCAAAACAGTTGTCTAAGGGCTTTTAAATATAATTAGACTATAAATGCATACATAACCTATATATTTTTTTTTTAACCACGGCAGCACACTTGGGGATTGTGGTTCCCAAGACAACCGCCTCAATTGCCCCACCCATGCGACAGCCCTGACTATAGTACAGTAAAATACACAACCTGTGATATAAATATAAGTTGACATTTTTAATGAATGGGAGCCACATACCACAAGGTCATGCATACTTGACAGTATTTCAGCTAGGGACGTGCGTTCCAATGTTTGTTACCAGGATTCACTACTGAAGTCGTAGGTTTTTAATTGCCTCTGGGTCATGATGCTGGATCAACACCGGAGAACTTAAGGTGACATTTTTACTACCTGTCCTGAGACATCAATTTCCAGAGGCAAGTAGTGTACCTCTCAGTTACTGAGCCTCTAGTCTACTCTTTATTTTATGTAGATAATTATTTTTAGTAAATTACCTCCATCTTCATCTTCATCCGCGATCTTCAGCTCCTTGATGAGTGATTCAAAATTAGCCACTGTTTCATCCTGTGGTTTCTTAGTGATGTCTGGAATCACTTTCAGGTCTGAATAGTCTATTCGGAATTTCGCTAATAGGCTCGCCATGCTGCAATTTATAACAATCCATTATTCACTTGTAAATTTACAAAAAAATAATAAAAAATGTTATGATATAGTTACAATTACACTGTTAATTTTAATTAATTGCTGTAACCTTAGGTGAAAGGCTAGGTTCTTAAACAGGTGACACGACACCTTAATGTGACCAGTTCCCAAACTGTCAAGCTGCCGATAGGAAGCCGATAGCTCTGTACAATTTTACCGACAACGGGCAAAATGCTTCTCTATTTCAACTTTATGCGTCAAGACACTAATGATTGATTATCAAAGGTTCAATCTAGAATACCTTAAGTTTATATGATGAGTTTTTTTTTTTTTATTTTAAAATAATCAAGAATTACATTCCAAGTTTCACATATTCAACTCTTAAAAAATTATAAAAACAATACATTTTTCACAAAAATCAATTTATGGTCCACTAGAAAAGTTCTTCACTTATCAAAAAACTCCAACTGTAACGACATAATCATTATTATAGACAAAATCCTTGAAATAAGAACCCATGTTTTTTGTATGTTCATGGAGCGAATCGCCCCCCTTAAGTCTGGTGAAGATGAGACTATGAGAAGTGAAGGTGAGCGAAGAGTAAAACTGTATATGATAGTTAATTTTGCTACACTGTTATGTCGTTAACAAAAGCGAATAGTTTTAGTTAGTGCATTTCTAGATACCTCATACTGATATTTTTATTGGGAATCGAATCTGGACCGATTGTGAGGAAGCCCCTTAGCTACGTCTGCTCCATAATTTTATTTATTACTTAAAACAGATGTGACTGTCCTTAACTGTTACAGTAAACTTCCTCTAATCCGGCATCCTACGATCCGGCACGCTGGATAATCCGGCACGACTTTATGAAAAATATATTATGTACTGTACCACAAAACGACGTACAAGAAGATGGCCCTTTGCTCTGGCAACTTACATAATTTATAGAGAAAATTACCCGGAATTATCAAAATTACCGGGTTTTCGACGAAAACATTTACAAGTCTCGCGTACCCATCTATCGTAGCTAGATCTAAATTACTAACAGTAATGCGTAATAAAAAACGGCATCGAAGGAACGCTGTGAACGCTATGAAGAATTCAGAGCTACATAATAGGAATAAAAATAACTGTAATCCGTGTTCAAGTTCGTTTGGGATCGGAAGTCGCGAGGGAAAACACTGTGCCGTACGACGCATATTGGTATGTGTGGAGGGGAGGCGAGTCGTCTTCGGCCGACATCGGGTGACATCGTATAATTTCGGGAGCAACCTGGCACCACTGTAGCATTGTTTACAGTCCGTGTACAGTCTACGTAGTGTTCTATTGTGTTATTGTTGACTGTGGTGTTTGGTAGAGCTTGATTTTGTGTTGAGGGATTTTATATGTATGTAGTGACTGACACGTGAAATGGGTCCTAAAGTTAACGTCGCGTCTTCAAAAAGAAAACATCAGACTCTCACTTTGTTGCAAAAGCTGGAAATCGTGAAGAAGCTTGAAAATGGTGTAAGTAGACACATCATTATGAAAGAATTTGATATAGGATCGTCTACAATTTATGACATTAAAAAGAACAAAGACAAGTTGAAAGAGTTTGTGAAAGAATCAGAAAGTTTGAAAAATCTAACTGAAAGACAAACTTTGAAAAAACCCAAATTAGACCAACTAGATTCGGTGTTGTATGCTTGGTTTGTAGCAAAACGATCAGAGGGTAAACCCATAACTGGTCCTATGGTCATTGAAAAAGCTAAGCAGTTTCAACAAGATTTGAACATTGATGCCGATTGCAAATTTTCTGAAGGCTGGCTTAGGAGCTTTAAGTCTCGTCACGGCATCCGAAAATTAGATATTTCTGGCGAGCTTAAATCTGCCAATGTTGTAGGTGCTGAAGAGTTTAAAGTTACATTCAAATCTATTGTATCTGAAAATAAAGTGACTGCTTGTCAAATATACAATGCAGATGAGACTGGCCTTTTGTGGCGTTGCCTACCGAATTCTACACTGGCTGGTGGAGATGAAAAAAGTGTTAAAGGCTTTAAAAAAAATAAAGATAGGCTAACAGTTCTGCTGTGCTCAAATTCATCTGGAGATCACAAACTAAAACCTTTTGTGATTGGAAAGTCGAAGCAGCCTAGGGCCTTAAAAGGTGTGAAATCATTGCCAGTGATTTATGGGGCACAATCTAATGCGTGGATGGAGAAAAAGTTGTTTAAAAACTGGTTCTTTCAAGATTTTGTTCCAGCCGTTAAGAACAATTTTAAAAAATTACAAATTCCTGAAGACAGTAAGGCTATTTTATTCTTAGACAATTGTTCAGCTCATCCTGATGAGGAAGAATTAGTGTCTGGCAACATTTCTGTATCATATCTTCCTCCCAATGTGACACCCCTGATTCAGCCTATGGATCAAGGTGCAATCCAGAACTTTAAGACACACTACAGACGCTACTTTGTACAAAATTTACTGGCATCGGATTGCAATGTGAAAGATTTTCAAGGACAGTTTTCCATTAAAGACGCTATCTTTGCTACTGCTTTGGCTTGGGGTGAGGTAAAACAAGAAACCTTGCAAAAGTCATGGCGTAAACTCTGGCCTGAAGTAATGGACGAAAATATCGAAGCTACCGACAGTGACCCTCCAGTTGATGAACTTGAAGTCGTTTTAAGCGATTTGCCTTTAGAGAATCCCATGTCTCAGATGAATCGAGAAGAAATTAGGGAGTGGATTGAAGTAGACTGTGATGAGCCGACAGAGGAAATTATAACAGATGAGACCATCATACAGAGTGTTCTTAATCCAACAGTCCCCAATGACGTGGACTCCGATGAAGATGATGTAGATGAAACAAACGACATCACATGGAATCAAGCAGCTGATGCCTTGAATACTTTAATTAAGTTTTATGAACGCAGCAGATCGTTCAATGATGCTGACATTATGAAACTGCACATCATGCGAAATGAATTCATAAAGAAACGAAGAGAAATAACCAAAAAGCAAACTGACATTCGAGATATGTTCAAGATGGCTTCTACAAAGAAGAACAATCCCGTGGATTTAGATGAACCATCTTGCTCAACTTCAAAATAAACTTTTTGTAAGCCTACAGTGCTCATTTTAGTTTAATAATCATGTCATTATATTTTTCAATGTTTTTATTATGTAGTAAAGCTGTTTAAAAAGTAAAATATATGTTTTAATCTATTTTTCTGTTGAATTCACATTTTTCCCGATATTCATCCTGTAATCCGGAATATTTCGTAATCCGGCATGTGTCAAGTCCCGGACATGCCGGATTAGAGGAAGTTTACTGTATATAGATCTAAAACACCTCTTATGTAACATATCTAATAAATGTATAATATTACATAAATAACTAATTGATTGCTTTATTTTAAAATGATAAATGTTTCTTAATTCTATAAACATAATTTTATAATTTATACTAGTTATTAAAAACCTTTGAACTGCAGTAACCGTTACAAGCAGGTTAATTTCACAAATGTAATGTTAATTTAAATTTAATTTATGTTCAACAGAGCTAATCATGATCTTATAGAGATCTAGTGTTGATGCGACAATTTCTAAACAATGTGAGACAAAGATTTAAATGTCCATTTATGGTTCAAACTTGCAGTGAATTGAATAAAAACCAGCAAAAATAAATTACATATTCTATATGCAAGACAAAATTATATTTATTTTTTTTTTTTTAGTTTGGAACTGCCAATTTTTTAGTTTGGAACTGCCAATGGAACTGCCAAGTTTCTCACAGTAAAGAAATAGTGTCAATTAATAAATTACAATAGAAATACAAAATAGGTGAATGTCACACTACACAAATTTATTACATTTAAATTTTAAATTATTTTGTTCCATTTCAGTAAACAAAAGAGTTTAACAGGTTCTTTGTGAATCCATCTGTTCTGAACATGGTTTACCAATATCCATCACCAGTGTTTATTATGCTTATACTGTAAAAAAATCTGTATGGTATGAAGTCATAGAGAAAAAATAAACAGTGATTTAATTGGTCATTAAAATGTCAGTCAGTGTTGGGAAAGGCTATTGACATATATGATTATTCAAGATCTAACAATCATGCTTTCACCAAAGGACTTATAAATTGTAAGCTCCATACAAAAGTATGTATTGGTTACAAAAATTATAAATTGGCTACAAAAGGGAATAATATCCATTCCCTCATCCCAACAGCATCCTTCTTGTTAGAATAAAAACAAATGGTATTAAAATATAAAAACAGTGTATTAGTACACATTTATAATTAACTAGATATACAAAAATGCATATACAATAGTATTGTCATTGAAGGTAAATTGAATTCTTCATAAGCAGAGAGGGAATCCAAAGCTGTTATTTAGTAACTGTTATAACCTGAAATGTAATTTATGAGTAACTATAAACAAAACTGTCTTACTTTCTTTGCTCATATTGAAGTTCATCCTTTTTGTTTGCCAAGGTGAAGACTCTAAGCTTACAGTCAGACCAACTGTGACGTGTTGAAATTATGTACGGCAGAAGAAGAGTCAGACCTAAACATATAATCTTTTGTTAGCTGCTAGATTAAAGAGGTGTTGTGTTGAATTACTTTACAATTACTTGAAATCCTTTTCTTAACTAGTTAAAAACGTTATGTTTTCAAGTAAATGTTTCTCAGTGTATTAATATTTTTGGCAAGAAACCATTTCTGAAGGAATATTTATTTTAACCCTTTAACACAGAATGGGAGTACAGTAATGTCACTGTCTACCAATGCAAAAATACTGAGTCACAATCAGTATTGAAACGGACAAGGCGTTGTAGTACAGCCAGGTACAGTGCTGAGGATTGTCATTTCAAATCCAGCTCAAGCTGATATTTTTTTTCCACACCTCTGCTCTGAAAAGGCATAACGTTCGTAAATAAACATTGTCCAACAAGGAGAGTGAAAGTTGACGTGATCAGTGTTTCTATTATAGTTGCTTGGAACAATACCTGTCCTTACAGCTGGTAATTTGTTACCAATAACAAAAGAAGTTTTTTTTTAATTGGCTGAATACTGTTGTTGATTTACACTTTAACTACAGGTTGGCTTGAATTAAAAATTTGGGGTACTAGGCCTAGGATTTCATTTGTAATGAAAGGTAAGGAAAGCAAAAGCAGCATATCCGATTAGGGTGTGATTCTTTTGTGTATGTACTACTACTGTGGTGTTAGTGAACTTGTCTTCTAAGGTAAGTTGCTGATGTTCTATCTATTTAATGAACATGAATATTTAGATAACAAAAACTAGGACATATGAAAAAAAATCACCAGAAGGGCTCATGGTGGTTATTAACCCTAGAAATGTCAAAAATTGATTTTCGATGGTCAAAAGTTGTTTGTGATGGCAATCGTCAATATTTGATGGTCAAAACATCTTTTTTATCAGGCAGTTTCATTATATGTATTATATGTAGATATTATTAAATTGCGTTATAAATCATATCATTGTGTTTAAAAAGAGATGGGACATATTGGAGAGATATGACATCAGCAAACCTACCTTAGAAGAGAAGTTCACTAACACCAGAGTAGTAGCAACATACACAAAAGAACATAATAGTATGCTACTACTACTCTGGTGTTAGTGAACTTGTCTTCTAAGGCAAGTTTGCTGATGTCTTATCTCTCCAATATACTAATTCCTAGCCTAGTGCCCTTTAACCCAACCTAAAATTGTTTTTAAAAAGAGTCAAACTTTCTTACTTGTAACTTTGATGCCTTTGAAACATCGGTGAATAACATATTATATAAAAAAAAAAAAAAAAAAAAAAAAAAAAAAAAAAAAAATCGCCGGTCGAACAGTTGAGATTTCCAACTGTCAATCTGAGCCTGTGTGTCAGCTGTTTTGAGCAATTAGACATCGCATTAGTTTTGTTATTGACATTGTTAGTAATTGAAATATGTTTAATTTTACTGTGTTATGTTATGTATTAATAGTTTTTTAATTAGCATAATACGTGTTGGTATATATACACAGTACAAGTAAACGTCACACAACACAAATTTATTACAATATAAGCACAAATGCCCAAATATATTACAATACAAGTACAAAATGCACAAGTACAAGTACAAATTTGTGCATTTTGTACTTGTATTGTAATATATTTGTGCTTATATTGTAATAAATTTGTTTTGTGTGACGTTTACTTGTACTGTTAAGTATTGTTCATTTTAGTTTATATGTTCATTGTAAACGTATGTTATTATTTGATGTGAGAGTGTTATAATGTTCAACTATCGTGATAGGTCTAGAGACCTACCTAGTAACATAGACTACATTTTTCACTTATTGCACATATTCTCCTTAGCTCAAAATGACAAATAAGTAACATGTTCTTCATATTTTGCAGAATGTTTTACTATAAATAACATTAGTTTTATAAATTTTACATATTGTTTTATGAGATTTTATTGCTACTTGCGCTATATTAAGCGCAAGCTATATTTGTAATAATAATAAATGTAATATTTTTGAAAACTAGACAAAATTTTGAAACATTTGGCTATCTTTGAATTTGTATTACTTTATTATCATTATTAGGAGTTTACAGCATGGTCCCCCCACACTTTCGAAATTGATATAGCAAAAAAATTATTTTGAACATCAATAAAGTTTTTTTTTACATTAGAATTTTTACGTGTTATACATCATTATATGGGATTTAGGGAATACAATGGTGATAAAATTATATCATTCGGATTATATTTTAATTTTTTATAAATTTTTAAAATGGCCCTTGCAAAGCGCCTAAAAAAGGCCCGCCACATCAGAAAAATGTAACTATCAGTTCTAGGGTTAATATTATAACATCAATAAAATATAGACAGTTAGAAACATACCTCCATCATCGTATAGCCACCAGACATCAATGATCCCCTTCTTTTGACTTCTCTGGAACTGAGTCAGATTGTTGACAATGCCTTTGTTGAGGGGTTGACCGTCCAGACCCCTAAAATATTGATCAATTGGTCATCATTTCCAAATATCCAGATAGTTCATTTGCACCCTTTATGATAAAATTGGTGCAAATTTTAGATTATATTCAACATACATCAGTCATTATCTAACATAAAATCAGGTAGGTGCCTTGAAAAAACATGTCAATCTTAATTATATTCTTGATCAAACTTGCAATTCAAGTAGAGTAGACGCCTTCAAAAGTGGATTTAGGAACAATGTATGTATTTGAATTTTATTAAAATTGTTCAGTTACTTTTAGCTCACATAAATAAATTTTCAATATTGTGGATTTTTTAAAAGTAATAAACATTATGAGTTAGTTTTCATTGGTTAATTTGACTAAGTTTCAAATAATTCTAAAGTTAGGATTCAGCTTCCAGGTTCTAAAATATTCTTCAAGGGTTGCAAGATCGTTTGTGAGTGTTTCTTCAATAGCTGTGAAGTCCTTGAGTTGATAAGCTAAAGCAATATCGTCTGCATATATAAACTTTCTTGACTTGGTGATTGGGATGTCAACAGTATACACGTTAAATAAAATTGGAGCAAGTACGGACCCTGTGGTAGACCATCCTTCAGCTGTTTATATGAGCTTTCTTCACGACCTATACAAACTTTTATTAGCTTAGCACCAAGCATCGACTCTAGAAGTCACAAAAGAAAATCTTGCACTGTTTTACGGAGAGGGATTAGCTAGCATAAATAGAATTGGTGGTACAGGTCTTAAATGGCTGATGGATTGGATTCAGCTTTGTAACAGATCATTTGTTATTTATTTTTAATTTTTACATAATTTTAAATTTAAAAAAAATGGTAGCTGACAAAAACCATACGATATATATAATTTTAAAGTAGAAAACTAAAGTAGTTAAAGGCCTGTTGGGTTATAATAATAAGTGATGCAGCAATATGAATTTAATTGTAGCCCACAGAGAAGAAAGAAACAGAGGTTGCATCTAATAGTGCACTGAATGGGTGTTGGGACTGGAGTATCTTGGAGTGTTAAGTAGTTAGTTGGGTCAAGACGTTGTCAGTCCCTACCCTTATTCCCCTTCAAATCCTCATGGATAAACAAAATAATTTTAACTAAAAATTTATACACTATTTACATTAGTAGTAATTGCCACTGAGGCGATCGCTGCTAACTTAGAAACCAACCTCTGTTTCTCTTTTCCTCGTTGTGGCGATATGCACTTATTTTAAATCCAGTGCCACAAACAGCTCAACAGTGAGGCAACTGACTTTCGAAGTCAAGGTATAGATGAAAAAGGGTAGTATATGCATCGGACAAATTTTAATTCCATCGATTATTACTTTGTCGGGGAGATAGGGCAAAATGATGGGACAGTACGGATGCTAAAATCAAGTGCGTCATCGTATGTTCAAAGTACTGTTATGCAGAGATCGGATAAGCAATGACAAGTGAGAGATATTTGAGGAGAGAGACAGTCACGTGGTCATTGGCAGTCTGTCACTTCACTCCACTATGCAGCATTTTGTTCATCCAATGAGCTAAAGGACTTGACTGATGTCAATGGAGACAAGACTAGGCTAATTTAATCTGTTTCACAACTCACTAAGTTTTATAGTTAATTTAATTCATTCAAAGTCATAAATAACTCTTCAAATCTGGCGACTGATTAATTCGTCAAGACTAGCTATAATTCACAATTCAATTAGCTCTTAAAAAACAAGTATTTCGACCAACTTTTATTCCAAATTCTAAATTACCAATACTTTTCATTGTATACAAGTTGTATGTGACCACTTGACTTTTAACATTGACTCAAGTGACAACACAGTCAATTTATTTACCTCGATATAAAATTATTAGTTATTTTTACTTTAGTATTAAGTGTTGTTAATATTAAAAAGCTTACTATTGTATAATTTGTAATAATCATATTGAATGTGGGTGTAATAATGTAACCTAGACATTCAACATTTCAACGTTTTAAAACATTAAAAACAATATGAATAGCAATGTCATTACATGTACATATGGGTACTGGACTCTTTCTTTCTATCCTTTTCTCGCTTGCTCAGCTTTGTTTCTTCTGTGTCTCCCCTGTCTGCACTCAGAGCGCCCAAGGGGTTGCGAATCACAGCTGGCGTTCCTGGTGGTGTGATTTCACTTGCTTCACTCACTGGATTAATACATTTACATTATTATCATGTTTTAGTAAAATGTTACAATGTTTATTCAAAAGTCAATCCATAGTTAGGCCACTATTAAAAACACTGTGTAAAAATAAGCGAACTGATGTAAATAAAAAACTAGATTTCAATTATTGAAGCCATACCTTCAACAGCATTCTTTTTTCCTTTGTCATGTATCTAAAACAATACTTCACAGCCACTATGTGTATGTCTTTATCAACTATGTTAATTATTTTTTTATTTAGAGCTTGTTTTAAATTACTACAATTTCTTGAACTGACATGCAAAGAAATGTGGGGATTATATTAAATACCTGCTACCAACCTCAATATGCCAACTTTTAATATGAACTTGGTTGCTCTTGAAGGTTATATATTATTTTACTTGACAATAAAAATTGCTTAGCAAGGAAATTTTAACAAAACTAAAAACTATTTAACTATAAGATTGGTTTTTTTTTGGTTTTTTTAACTACAGAACAAAATGATTATAAAGACTACTGTTTAAAAATAAAGGTACTTTTACAGACTTTATAAATATTGAGATGTATCAATAGATTATCTACATTTAAAGATTATTTTCATATTCCTAGTTGAGTTATTTTTTTGTAAGTAACACATGTGACCTTTTCTTTTATCAATCCAATTTTCCTGTATGTAGTTTATAAAAACTATTCAACATAATTTGAAATTCTTTCTTAACTGGTATGAGAAATTTGCTGCACTCACCTTATCACAAAGTGGACATTCATCAAATTCTAAAAATTTAAATATTTTCATTCTACTCAAACTTTGACTTACCAAAATGAGAGTTTGAGTCCACAGTAATTATGTATAGATAGACAGGAAAGACAATCAAAGCTTAAATTAAAATTATTTAAAATGAGAATAAAGGTAAAATGAAAGAAATAAAATTAGTGTAGAAGACTAGACCTACAGTGGTGCATTACGGTACATTACCGGCGTAATTCCTGCCCAGTAAGGCTGAAACCAAGTCAGAGCTTAATCACCTAGAGTATTTCACCCCTCAAGGTACCATTCCAGCCCTTTGCACGCCATCATCACCCTTTATGTTACAACTAAAATTATTAATGTATATACCAGTTGTTCAAAAAGTCTGGAACCCCTTAATATTTTATTGTATAATATTAATATTATTATTGTTGTATGATATTAATAATAATTAATTGTAATTAATTTAATATTATTAATTAATTATTATTAATATTGTATAATATTAATAAACACAGAACAATGAAACTCTAGGATTACATCCTCACTGTGGTTACTGACTTTGGCCATCTTACCTGTCCTTTTTCGCTTTAGGGGAACATCCTGTGGATGAAGTCTAAAAAATCTTTAATTTGAGCATAGGTCGTTATACATAATTTTAAAGATCATTGTTAGAGGAACACATTGCCACAACCGCGACTGAAAAAGGACTATTCGTTTGGAAATAGCAGCCTCTCAAAGTTCCAACGAGTACAAATATTTAGAGGCTGTTATTTTCAAATGAATACACCTTTTTCAGTCGGGGTTGCGGCAATGTGTTTATCTAAGAATGAACTTTAACCCTTTTAGTGCCGTGACCTTGAACGGCCTCTATGCTGAAAAGTGCCGAGCAATTCTGAGCAAAAATGTAAGGGTTTACAAAAAAAATCATATTAAATTTATTTTTGGTCATAAACCTTTGAAATAAGTTTTGTTTTATTTTATGATTATTATTGCACCTTTTGATTGTAAATTATTTTAAAATATTGTCTTCTAAGTATTTATAAACTAAAAAAAGTGTATAAAAGATAAAAATAAAAATAAAAAATTTGACTTTGAGTCCATAAATGTATATTTCAGTATTTTTTTTAATTTTTTCCAGTAATACTGTCTTATAGTGCATCTAAAACTGAACAAAACCAGTATAACAAATATTACTTTCATGCAAACAATTCCCAATATTTTGCAAAATAAAAATATTTTACAATACGATAATTTACGGCAAAAACATATAAGTTATGAAAAAAATGTATTCTCTGTATTCTTATAAAAAAACAAAGTTATAAGAAGTAGATTACTATATTAGGAGCCTATTCTATACCTAAAATATGTTGTAACCATAGTAATCATAAAGAATAATATAGAAAATAAATCATTACATACATTATTGATTGTTCAATTCAGATATTCAATTCAGATACTCTCCACCACTTGTAACATCATCTAAAAGATTCCTCAATAAACTAGAATCATCACAGTTTACTTTATTTCTATCCATTTTACAATAAAAATAATTAAAACTTTGATTTGAAAACACACGCAAACTCCGATCGGCACAATGTAAACAAACAAATAGCGCAACTTTGTAAACTAATGAAACATCGATATATCGAAGAGTACATCGAAACATCGATCGAAACAAGTACTTCAATGCCTTTAGAAGCTGTCTGCATCGTTACTAGCCAGTTAATACAGTAAGATAGTACTATAATAAATTATATACGGATCGACACGCTCCGTGTCGACGGCATTTTTAGTACAGAAATGCATCGACACGGAGCGTGTCGTGCGGCACTAAAAGGGTTAAAATGAGGTATAACTCAACCTATGTTTACATTCAAGATTTCCTCCACAGGATGTCCCCCCCCCCAAAGTGAAAAATGACAGTTCAAATGACCAAAAACCCAGTAAATACAGTGAAGACCTAATCCTAGAGTTTCATTGTTCTGCGTTGATTGATAAAATAAATATTAAGGGGATTCTATAGTCTTTTTGAAAACCCGGTATATTTAAGTTGTTAAAAACTAGAAATGGTGATTTCAAAAACTCAAAGTGAATCATCAGTTTTAAAAAGCATTTTCACACATTACGTGCACTTTTTTTTCATTTTGGTCGACGTTTCTGTGCAAATTATAAGAAAATTAAGTACTATTATTAAATCCAGTGATTAATAGTATTTTTTTGTTTAAATTAAGAGTTAAATTGATTAAATAACAAACTTTGCAAACTAAAAATTTTTATTTAAATGCACAAATGGTATTTAACGCTAGGTTTGTGATTTGAGACATTATTTGCAAAATCTGCACGAGTGCTCATGAAGTTAGTTTAAATTTACATTATAATTAATAATTTTCAATTTCGCATTACACTTTTGTCACAGATCTTGAGTTCAAGTTTCAAAATGTAAAATTTTGTTTCCGTAATTTAAATATTTTAAAAATATAATGTGCGACATTTAAAGAGATCAATGGCATGCAGAGGGCAAATGATACAAAATATTTGATGAAGAATGATGGTGAAGCAGAAATGAATGAATGAATTAATTAATAGTGTCAAATAGCAATGCGAGTAAACTTTAAACTACCTAAAACGTTCATTGCCGTTACTGTAAAAGGGTTCTTTTGAACAAATAGTACATTTGACAATAAAAATATCCAATTTCTCCAAATAATTTGTAATTTGCCACCATCACTTTTATAACAGATATCGTAGCAGTAGATAAAAGGGATGCTAAACCACTGTATTGCTCTCATTCTAGTTCTAATTATTGCATTTTCAAACTATTGTTTAGTGTTTATAGCAAAAATTATTTTGGGAGGAAAATGATCACAACAGTATGATATCAAATACTGATATCAAAAACTGAACATACTTAAAATTGCGCAAAAACATACGAACAAACCTCAAATAGTATTAAAAATTAAATTTCTTGTAATTTAAAGACTAATAGGCTCTGTACAGCAATACACAACACAAAAGTAGAGCTTTTTACACTTATTTAATGAATGACATGAACACACTTAGTGGCATTTGAGTGTGGCTCTTGTTTAATTATAACAAACAATAATTACTTGTTGAAGTAGAAATCCGCTTGAATAAAAAGCTGTTATTAATTGGTTCAAACAATATACTATATAAATAATGTGAATATAACAATAGGAAACAAAAATGTAACATTAAAATATGAACAATAAGAAATTCCAGGATCATAATATGTTTATTCACACTCAAATTATTCAAAATATCAAACAAGTACATGCATTTAAAGAACTGAAACCTGGCAACATAGCAAGACGTAAAGGAGTTACTATGGTTGCAGCTGGCTTACATCATCACACTATTGGTGAAGCATTCCCTAACTCCTCATAGTTCCAGCAATTGCTGTAAGAGCGCTTTGAAGTCAAATCGGGACATTCAATAAATAAACAATAGTGAAATATTTTGGGGCCATTGGGGCCACTGGCCCCTTCCCCAGTCATTGAACTCACTAACACCTCTGTTGCTTAGTGGCAGAGGCAGTGGTCCCGAAATATTTCACTAACAAGTTCTGTTTTTGTGTTATATTCATCATACCCATAGTCTTATAACATTACCAGGTACACTGCTTTCTTTTCCTTTATACCATATTTTATAACCTTAATTACCTTGAACCCCAAATGGTTATATTATTATCATTTAACTTTTATACATGTTCTATTCAATAACATTTTAATAATTAGTATTTGGCTTTATAAGAATTGCAATGGCGAATACGGGTGAGTGATACAGACATAAGTACATTTTCTATATATTTAAAAACATGTTATTTGAAAAATAAATAAAATAGTTTCTATATAATAAAATTATATTGATAATATACCTACTCTGGGACATGGTGGAAATGAAGGATTCATTGCGAGGGATGGTTTCCTGGGAGTTCAACTGGGTGAGGAAACTGGTTGCAGCATTCATGGTCTCCACTTCAGTAGTGACAATGGCCACTTCATCTGTGATGATCTTGGAGTAGTCCATACCTTCCTTCAGCCTCAGGATGGCCACTGACAAATGTAGGTCTAGTGCTTTACTGAAACAAAATGCAAGCGTCCGTCAGAAGGCTGCAATTGTGGTCTTTATTTATGAATTAACAGTTGCCGTCTCACCAGTAATTCATGTCTTATTCAGCTACAAAAACGCTACTGAAAAGAGTAGATATAATTTATTCTTATGAATTTACTTTAAGTGTTTTTTTTACAAAATAACAGATCGTAATTCAAATCTCAAAGTAGTAATTTTAGATACAGTATACGATCTATAATACTACAATGGTATATCCCATAACCCAGTATTTCAATCAATTAAATCAAAAACCTCAGATGGAATTGATTAAATATCCTCAAAGACTCTAAAGCTATGTGAAGAACTGACCAAACCTCTTGTAAATATAATAAGTCATTTGCACAGGGTGTATTTACTGAAAATTGCCAAAGTTTACCCCAAATTCAAAAAAGGAGATAAAAAACAGCCAACCAGTTATCGCCCAATCTCACTTCTCTCTACCTTCTCTAAAATAATTGAAAAAATAGTTTTAAACAGGCTGCTGCAACAAATAAAAGCTCACAACCTGATCACAGCTCATCAACATGGTTTTACTGCTGGGAAGTCAACAACAACAGCCATAATCAGCCTTGTAGAAAAAATAATAGACAATATAGAGGCTGGAAACACTGTGACAACCATCCTGCTCGACTACAGTAAGGCATTCGACTATCTTAGTCATAATTGCTCGTAAAAAAATCAGTAACGATTGGTGTGACTGGTACTGCCTCAAAATGGTTTAAAAGCTATTTAGATGGGAGGTCACAAGTTGTTGAGTTAAGTTGCACAATAAAAGGAAAGATACAAAATATTCTATCAGAAGCTCAACAATCAGACAGAGGTGTACCCCAGGGCTCAGTTCTTGACCCCGTTTTGTTCATCATTTTCACTAGTGACATGCCAAATCTTCTGGACCAATACGGCTCAATGCTCATGTATGCAGATGATACTGCCCTTATAAAAAGTACAAAAACACCTGCACCTGCAGAACTGGAAATATGTACATACATAGCTCATAACATGGCACTTGAATAATGCCAGAACATTGATCTGGTTGTAAATGAGAGCAAAACCACACAGCTCTTCTTTGGACAGAAAAGGCTCAAAACTTCTGAAATACCTGGACTAAGTAGAGCTGAACAAGCCAAATACCTCGGTATTAACATTGACTCTAACTTGTCAGAGAAAATCAGAGCATACTCCGAACAGCCTATTTTGCCTCACCGAGTCCCATCTACGGTATGGCTTTGTGCTATGGGATAACTCGTATAAAAATAACCTCCAACGAGTGCTAGTATACCAAAAGAAGATCATTAGATCCATGCTTGGTCTAGGACCCCAGGAATCCTGCCGGAGAGCTTTCAAAAACTTAAAAATCCTTACTGTACCAGCCACTCTATATCCTGGAGGCAATTCTCTACGCTGCAAGTCAAAAACTCCCCAGAAGAAAAAAACACTTATAACTACTTTATAAGAAATGGTAATGACTATTCTCTACCCAAACAAAGACTGGGTTGAGCAGCCTCTGTGAGAAGCAGCCCACATACATTGGAGCTAAGTTTAGCAACTGTCTACTACCTGAAGTGCTGAAAACCTCAGGACCTATCAGCCAAATGAGGAAGCGACTCATCGCCTGGCTCCTAGCTCATACCATATTATTCCATTGAGGTAGGATGGAGTTCATTAGAGAGAAGAGCCCTTTGTTCCAGACTAGACCAAGAAACCTCCACATCTATTTACTTTTTATAGAAAAACTATCCTAAAAAAAAAAAAACATTCTTTTTGTAATTTACGACATTACTGTACTCAGTATTCCAAAGAGGCTTTTGTATCTTGGCAGGACTATAAGCACAGTTACTTAAAGAGTCTGCTGTCATATTGGCTTTGATTCTGGTGTCAGCTATAGATAACTTGCACTGCCTAGTAGCCAAGCGGGTATTTAAGTAGATTATAGGCAGCAAAAATGAGACTTTTAAGAGGAATAGAGAAGATTAGCAGGAGAAATAGAATAAGGAACAAAATAGCCAGAGAAAGGTTGAACATGATACCTGTACACAATGGAAAGAAGTAGCATACAGTGGATTGGGTATGTGAAGAGGAAGACTAAGAAGAAGTGTGGAAAGATGTGAAGAGAAGAGTAATACAGAAAAGCAAGTGGAGGAAGAGGAAACCTGGAGGGATAGACAAAAATGGAGAAGGCTTTGCAGAACGGCCTGTGAAGACGGAAATTTCAACGGATGAATGATTTCTTCACTCCTTTAATTGGTTGTAATCACTCTTATTAACATATCTGACAACAGCTTTATTTTTAATTGCGTAGAGCACAGAGTTAATACATCACTCACTGCATGGTGTTGAAGTACATGGCAAGATCTGTCCTGTCACAAGTCCTCCAATCCATCTTGAAGCCCATGAGGAGAATGTTTGGTCGCATCTTTCCTAGTCCAGTTGCTTGCATCAATGACTTAGCTCCGTCTTCAAAAGTTGAATCATCAATGCTGCAGTAGAAACCTTTTATCTTATGCACCTCCATCCAGCTGCGAGCTTTTTGGTTCAGAATATATCTCACTTTATGTGGGATGGGTGTCTGGAAGTATTTAATATAATTAATTTACTACGATAACAATCCTAAATACTGTAAAATTTAAAAAAAAAAGATATACTCTCATATTTTATGCAATCCTGATATGTATAATCCAAAATCAATGTACACACTCATAACATCATTCGCTCATATACACTCATCACATTCATTCGAAATCCATATTCGCCCATATCTTGACGATCGGCGTCTAATGAATAAATAAATAAATAACAAAATCTCTGGAACCACTGAATAGATTTTGATTAAATTTGGAGAGAAGTTAGTTTTCTTATCATAGAGACACAATAAGAAAGAAGTTTTCGAAACTCCATTTCTAAGGGGTATAAACAGCCACTTAATGTTTATTTGTTTCAAACAGCTTATAAAAAAACATAAAAATGATACAAACGATTGGCTAATTTGGCTTTCATTGTGAATGTTGAAGGTAATTTCTAATAACTCTCATTATTGCACTAAAGTAGTATAGTATGTACATCAGCTATTGGCAGCAATTAAGACAAGTACATCTTTTTGGTACATTTATCTAAACTCTGTATACAGTTTGATAAAAATTAATTAATTGAGCAGTTCTAAATATTTTAAAATGATCATAATTTTCAACATGTCATTTTAATAATTTTCTTTTTATATGAAAAAATGTATATTTAATTAAAATCATTAAAGCTGCACTACAGGTAGCGACTCATGATGTTTAGGTTTTTTTTTATGTAATCATATTTTAAACTGGTCACAATACTTGAAACACTGATCAGATAACTTTCTTGTTTTTTTTTTTTTTTTTTTTTTTTATTATTTTATTTTATTATTATTATTTTTGTGTTGTTTATTATTGAGGAAATAAATCATTTATTTACTAATTTTCTTGTCTTTTAGATTTAATCATAATGGTATAATATAATCTTTCTATATTTTTTGCTATAGGTTTACCTGATTTTAAAAACATTATTCAGTACAAGTAAACGTCACACAACACAAATTTATTACAATATAAGCACAAAATGCACAAATATTATGGTGATCGATTTCGGTGAACCACGCTCACCTTCCTCAGACCAGAGGGATATTCACAAAAGATTCTTTTGTGAATCCCTCTGGTCTGAGGAAGGTGAGCGTGGTTCACCGAAATCGATCACCATAATATTTGTGCATTTTGTGCTTATATTGTAATAAATTTGTGTTGTGTGACGTTTACTTGTACTATATATGTACCAACACGTATTATGCTAATTAAAAAACTAAACATTATTCATCTTATTTCTGATGCCTCTTTATGCTAAAGTTTTTTGTTACTTCATATACACATTTCACAACTAATATGGCATCTTCACTTACACTAAAACTAAAAAATGTCATTATAAACAACTAAGTTTCACTATACACTATTTACACTTAAGTTCGTTCAGTTGCGACTTTACTACAAACTTGGGCGGGCCTGCGCAACGCGACCTGGAGTATTACCATGTAGCTAAGTGTCAAATTAAATTGGTTAACTGAAGTCTACTTTGAAACAGTAAAGTAGTTTTATTGACAAAAACTCACACTGAGTATGTGGCCACAGACGAGGAGAGAATTCTTGGTCATGAGATTGGCAAAGTCAACAAGAGGTGGTCGACAGCTAGGTAGAGCTGACAAAACCAAGATCTGTGGCTGGTAGTTCTTCACGTGTTCCTGTACCTTGCTTAGCTGTTGAACTGCAGCCAGCGCATTGCGGTAGGTCTGTGCCTGTGTTGATGAGCCCCAGTTTACATCTGTACAGAACTGATAATGTAGTTCCACACACTGAATCAAAGTAATATTCAAGTTAGCACACCATGAAAAAAAATGAACTTGTGAATCAAATACAAAAACAAAGATAGAGCTAAGTTTAATGCACAGGTAACTTCCCTAGTTGAATACAACAGAAGTATAAAAAAGTGTTGAGTCCAACTAAGTTTTGTATTTATTTAATCCCAATTACATTTTTTATGTTTGCCGTTTTCTATCACTTTCATTGCTACAATATATTTTGATCTGTCATTAATAATTTATAAGGGCAATAAATCAAAAGTCCAGAAAATTAAATTTGACATGTTCCTTCACTAACTGAAAATATATTTAAATAAATAAGTTTGAAGAGAGTTTATAAAATTGAATTGCAATATTTTCTTGCTGTCTGAATATATATTTCAACAAAATATAAAATCTAAAATTATATCAAAAACTGTTTCACATTCTACTTTTTTCCTTTTAAATCAAAATTTTAAAATAATACATTTTGATACAATATTCATGAGAATAAATTAAATAACTATACAGAAAAGATCCAATAACCGATTGTAAGTCTGTGTACTCTGTGACATTTTAAACAAGACATTTTATTTTATACAATATACAACTTTAAATTATGTGTAAAATATTCCTTTATGAATGATATATATATATATATGTCACATACCAGTTTTTCTGTATGATACAATGAGGTACAGGAAGAGCTCAAAGCCCATGGTGAGTAGAGCAGTCCACCATGAGATGAGGAACATGACGCCCACACACAATATGGCTCCCGCCAGACTTAACCACATGTTGTAGTACTGCAACATACCAACACGTTAAAATGTAACAAATGATGAGGACTTATTATCAAGAATGTCTTCCTAGAGGCAAAATTATGGCTGGAGAGTCCTATTTTATAGGACTTCCGAACAATAGGAATGGCAGGAGAAAAAGTTCAGAATCAGAAATTTAGCAGATCAAATTTCTGCCCAATACAAGCTGATCCATAGCAGGGAGCAGTTTTGATGGACGAAATAAGTTCCCTATTAATGATCTGTCAATACCTGTAGGTGGAATGAACTTCCCTCATAGGGAATGAACATTGTTGAATCGGTTCTGAACTGGAGTGGGCAGGTGTAACTACTGGAAATACAAAGGGGATTGACACTAGATCAGTAATGTGATTGCGGGGAGTCTATCCAGACAATGGATCACATAGTTACAGAGTGCCTCCTGCGCTGTTTAAAGGAGGGATTAGCTAGCATAGATAGAACCAGTGAGGAAGGTCATAAATGGCTTGACGGATTGGATTTAGCTTTGTGACAAGAGATCACTTGTTGTTGTTGTTTTTATATTTATTTTTTTATTATTAATATCTAATGACTTTTGGAGTTTTTACCAAGTATAAAACACAGCTGTCATATGATTTTAAATTAATAAATGGTAGCTGACAAAAAAACATATACTATATAATTTGAATATATACCTTAAACGTCGGTCTCCAGCCAATGGGCTTCACAAGAGAAGCGTGAAATGTGCTAAAATTGATTAGTGCATATGCAGCCAGAAAGAAGTTGGAAATGAGAGGTGCAATTGCGTTCAGTTCACCTGTAACAAATGCAAAGTATTGACATTATTTAGGTGCTTTTACTCATTTTAATAATACTATTTTTTTAACTTGGTAAAACCCAATGTAAATTAATAGTGAATTATTTTACATGGCGGAAAACAGTTCAGTAAGAAATAAACTAATACAAGCATATACTAAGTCAAAAAAACACAAATAAAAATTACTTTGTTTTTTTTCATGTAGTTAGGATTATGTAGTTAGAAATATTCTTTACACTATATATTTTAAATAGAACACAAATGTAATAATCACATCACTTATTTACTTTTTTCAATAATCCAAGTTATATCGATTATAATTTTTCCTTTTTTATATAAGAGATTGTTTTGGACAGTAATTGCTTCATTAGTAATTAATTTAAGAAGTGTGGTATCAAAAGAAAAAAATAAATTTTAAATTGACCTAAAACTGTAGTTCAATAATGATTTTACTTTACCTTCCTTTATATCCTAAATCATTATGCAAAGCGTTTGGGAGAACTGATGCTCCATCTTCAGGCTTGATCCTCTTATGTTGGCGACCAAAAGATGTACATGAAAACGCCGAACCTGACAAGACGAGTGCACTTGAAACTGTGAGTAAATTTTACTTTATATTATGTTTGTATTTATGACTATTAATTATATGTGTGTGTTTTAATTTCACCAACAACTAGTAAGAGGATCAAGCGTAAACATGGAGCATCACTGACTTTGAAACGTGTCACATGAGGATTGTAGGATATTAACGAAGGTAAGTAAAACCATTACAATATAAAATTGACATCCAGTAATAGGATATATGATTCAAATACAGTACTCCTAATTTTATAGAGACTTTGGCTACGAGAAGAGTTAACCCTCCCACTGTTCACTATGTGTTTCTATGTTAAGCCATGTTTACCACTTGTGTAAGGATAAATTACAAAATTCATATAAATATAGAAAATATTAAAACTATATCATAATATATATCATTTTATTTGTAAAACTATACAAAACATGTATAGGTTAAAGATAAGTGGATTTATTTATTTTAAAATGTTGTTGAGATCAAGAGAAGATAAAAAATCTTTTTTTCAAAACATATTTTGCAGTTCATGCTTGAGAAATTTTTATATTTACAATGCAAACTTTCTAAAATAGCCAATTTCTTCTAAATGTTATTTACATTTATAAAATGTAACTTATTTAAACAATATTTACGTAAACAAAAAACTACAATAAGAAAATCAAACTATGTAAACACCATTTAAAACTGTTCTAGCACCAGCTGTTCCACTGTTGATTATCATACGATAATCTGTGTTCCACATACAAACAATAATCGTCTACTCACAGATATTGTGTGGAGAAACAACGATTAAAACAATATAAAATATGCATAAAAAATTTACTATTAGTAACGTCTTTCCAGTAGTTTTAACGAACGATTACATAGTTGTCATTTTTGCGAACTAACATCCATAATACATGTTATGCTGTTGCGTAACCGACAACTAACATCGGAAGGGTTAAACAAAGACCACTGACAGAACACACAATCTCTGACACCAGCTACTGATAAAAGTAAGAAGTCCCAAAATCGTTCTAGCCATGAACCTATATAGAAAATTATAGTGCTTTAAATCAAATTAACCCACCAGAGATCTATGAAACTATATAAATATTGAACTAACCAATGAGAATGAAGATTATTGCTATGAAGAAAGTCAAGACATAGCCTCTAACGGGCTCGTTGTTGCGACCATAGCCTTTGCCGAAGAACTCGATGTAGGGGTAGAGTTTATCATTACAGAGAGCCTGGAACACCTTGGGAGCAGACACCAGCGATGCGAGTGCAGACGAGAGAGTGGCGGCAAAGCATCCCGCGTAAATCAGAGGGCCGAACACCGACACCAGCTCCATGATCTATTAGTGCAAAATAAACTAACGTTAAATTGTGTTACTGGTAGAGGAGGATGAATATGCTGTTGATAGGGAATTTAAACTGCTTCATCATTTTAAGCTAACACAAAATTTCAGAAGATAAGAAACATGAGTTTTACAAACACTTAGCCTACAATACATTTAAAATAACATTGCTTTGATGGGGTTAGACTTTTCTTAATAGTACAACAATTATTTTACTTTATTGCCTCCAAATACAAATTTAGAAGATGAATAGTTTCCATAGTGTATAATCTGACTTCTCTGAAAAGTCACTTGGATGACAGGTTAATTTGACAAATTTAAAATTCAAAATTTTTGCTAAATTTCAACATTACTCTGCTCACGTCTGGCATTGATTTACTTCAAATTCAACTAAAATTTCCAGATCAGTTTCACAAAATTACATTAAGTTAAAATTGAAAACAACTATAATATCAGGGAAGAGTTGATAATTATCTTTTAATTTGCCTCGGGTTACGTGGGTCCTTACCGAGAAGCCGTTGTGAAGACCGTAGTTACACTTGCGGCCGGCACAGTCTGCGTAAGTGCCTCTGAGCAGCTCCTCCTTGCTGCCGCTGGCATCTCTCAGCACGATGCAGCCTACAATGACGGCCATGCCCATGTAGGACAAAGTGGTGATCAATATGGAGAGCAGTGTACCCTTGGGAATGGCCTTTTGAGGATCCTGCAACAAAACATTCATAAAAAATGGTTTTGTAGCCTTGACAAATTATTAAACAATCGTGAGTAAAACTACAAGAGATAAAATAATCGAGACATTGCAGTTGAAATATCTCACACTCACTAGCTGTTGCATCATTGCCACTACATATTTAATCGCTCATAACGTAGTTAAACATCTTCAGATGAGTCTAAAAGAAATGGCGACTATTTCAGGAAAATATTTCTAACCATTACTCACAGCAATATTTAGGATTATTTACCAGTTCTTTAAATAACTGGATTATTGTTTATTGATATTATTTTTTGAAACTCAAAACTGTTTTAGAGACTTACTATTAAATTCAACGAGGGTGGCAAGTAAGAATGCCATTAACCACCAAAGTGTTTGTTTACACTACATTTTGTGGCCCAACTGTTTGGTGCACAGTTATTACAGTATATTACTTCAGTTTTTGTTTTTGGTTGTGGCAGAGACTCCCTACTGCGCCAAAAAGTGAGGTTTTTCTTCCTATAAATTTTTTTTTTTTTTTTTTTTTGCCAGTTACAACTAATAATTTTGAAGAGGTTTTAGGGGAGAGATGCCTAACTAAATCACAATTTCCCAGATTAGACCATTTTGTTTTGTAGGTTGGTAGACCATTAGCTTAACATAACTTCTATACCACAGGAGTAGTCTTTGCAGCCATGGGGTTAAGTCTGTTAAGATCACACAATTGAATCCTGATCGGCTGTGCGGCAAGCCACTGCCCTTGGCCCCCTAGTACGGTGCATTTGGTTACAACTAAATATGTGACAAGGTACAGCAGCCATCCAAGCTTTTTTGTCTAGATTGTGTTTAATTTTTGTTCTTTATGACTATTTAATTTGTTAAGGGATGATCACGAACCAGCACAATAAGTACCAATTAGAAGCATGAGATCAATAGCATCTACTGTGGGGCTGAACAGGCTATGTAACTTTTCTATATGAGGGACTCAACATTCAATTTTTAACCTGAATATTCATGTCTTCGTAAATAAAATTCACACATTAACAGTTTTTTTTTTTTTCATTTTGAGGGCTTGTATCCAAAGGATCCTAGCATCGGAAACAAGATTTTGAACCGGGTCGTCAAGGACAGAGGAATTTGACTCTAGTGCTAGGCGTACAGAGATCTCACTAAGAGCTCAACAGCTGGTGTGAACTAGGGAACGTTAAGAGTCCCTACCGGGCCCCAACAATATCTTAACTATTTTTTATTTACATTTTTGAGCACCCATTGCCAAAATTTCCACAATAAATGTGTTTAAGTCTTCAAACTATTAGTATATTAGAGAGATAGGACATCAGCAAACTTACCTTAAAAGACAAGTTCACTTACATCAGAGTAGTAGTCACAAACACAAAATATACATAATCTCACAAATTTTCAACACCACAGGCATTTTCTTCTCACCTGAAGAAAATGCCTGTGGTGTTGAAAATTTGTGAGATTGTGTATATTTTGTGTTTGTGACTACTACTCTGATGTTAGTGAACTTGTCTTTTAAGGTAAGTTTGCTGATGTCCTATCTCTCTAATATACTAATTCCTGGCCTAGTGCCCTTTAACCTAACCTAAAATTATAAAGTCTTCAAACTATGAAATTGCTACTCGAACATAAATAAAAGTTACGGATACAGTTTTGTAATAACCAAAAGTAAAGGCAAATTTGAAATATTATATTTTAAAACATATCTTTTGAGGTAATACTTTAAAATCTTCTATTGGAATAGAAGCTTTCAAATTAATTGTAAAGCTCAAATTAGTTCAAAACTGAAAAACTTTTATGGTTCAGACCCAATTAAATACAAAATATCAAGTTACCCTCAAGTCACCAGATATGTTGGCTCCGGCCAAGAACCCTGCAGCTGCAGGGAAGAACACGGCGAACACAGTGTAAAAATTGTGATTGACTCCCTGGTACAGCCTGTAGTCCGGGACAAAGTTCTGGGCCATCACTGACACTGAAATTATAACAAAGGTCCTATTGTATTTCATATTAAGGTTTCAAATTCCAATTTACCAATGACAATTAATTATACTAATCAACTATAAATAGAAAAAATGGATAATCATTTATTTGTTTACATCATTCAACATTGTCATCTTGTTTCAAATTTTTTAGTAGAAAAGCATTTTATGTATCAAAATCAATTTGAAGTGAATCTGACATTTCATTGGTTTTTTTTCAAGTTAACTGAAAAATCCTTTTGACTGTAAAAAAATTTTGTATTCAGACATATTATTTGAAATATATCTTCATAATTACATCGAAAATGTGACATTATATACATGCTTTTTTTTATTTTATTTGAATTAGTTATTTTGGATGGTGAGTTACTTTCTTTGACAGCAGCTTGGTACCAAATAATAATTAAAACTAAGAACAAACCATCTTATGATTTTTTGTTCTTAAATCTTTACAAAACAGCTATTGTACAGTTGTTGGGTGTTACAGGGTTTTTCTGAGAATTAATTATTTAGTAGATGTATGAATTGTTCTTCAAGAAATAAATAATATAAATGGTTCCTTACCGTTCCAACCAACAAAACCCATAGCTTTCACCGTATCATTCTGAGGTCCAACAATTGCTCCAAGAATGAAATCAAATATAGCTACGAGAAGTATCACTAGCAAGCCCATTTGAGTCTGAAACGTACAAAGGAAACAGAACTATTATATACCATTTAATTGGATAAATTATAAGTCAGTAATGAAATATACAAGCCATGAATACTGCTCCAAGTGATGGAACTCAGAGAACAAGATGTACATAGGTTTAATTTGTTTCACTTTTTTCAACTTTGGTAAGTAAATTGTGAAAATGATTTTATAAATCACATAAGAAATTGGAAACAGGAAATTACTACTTCTTTAGAGCTTTCTTCAACATTCTAACCACATCAAGGTGTTGTTTAGCAATTTTACAACAGAAAACTTTTACAACAACAACGACACTAAGAAAGAAAAGAAAAGAAAAGTAAGTTATTTTAGATCTTAGTCTCAAGCGGCCAGTGCCATAACTAGAATTTACATTTTCCAGTGACAACTGCGTCTAAGGTGCTATCTAGAAACAGACGTTTCACCCATGCGGTGACATGGCATCCTCAGTGGTACCATCGCTGTGTAAATATCTACACTATGTAAATAGTGAAATAAATAATATTACATTCTTTAATGTAAATAGTGTAGATAGCACCTTGACACGGTTGTCACTGGAAAATGTAAATTCTAGTTATAGCAAGAGGGCATCTGAACCATTACAATTCTCCCATGCACCGTAACATATGCAAAAATGAAAACCTAGAATTTGAGCATTGGTTATTGACGACTTAAGTCTGTTTCTAGCTCAACAATACTCACATTATTTTATTCATTATTCATAAATCTTTAAGAAGCGGACGAATATGAGTGTGAATGAGTGTAGATGAACAAGTGTAGTAATTGTTACTAACTATTACTGACAGGTTGACTATGCTTAGCAAGGGCCTAGTATTAGCAGCCCAATAACTAGGGCAACTAAGAGATCTACATTTTATGTGGAATTCGAACCACGTAGTATTGGTCTGATTTTTAGCTAAAGCAAGCGTGAAACTCAGTTCTCTTTTCATACACAACATCCTGACTCAGACTACCACCCAACATGGACACCCCAGACTTCCCTAGTAGTGTCATGTCGATAACAACCATTAAGCGAGATGTCATGTCTGTATTAAGAGGATCGTGCATAGAAGCTATCGCCTACAATCTCTTCAACACATTGTCCCCAAATAGCGGGTTACAACACTGCATCACTAGTTTGAATTTTACATATTATTGACTTGTTATATTTTTTTTCTTTCAAATGTTTGGTATAAAGTATATTATGTTTGGACAATATGCAGATTTATTAGATTATTTCTTTAGCATGTATGTCTGCTAAGGGATAAAATTAACATAGTTTAAATATTACTCAAAGTTTGTAACTATTTGTGGATCATTATGTGCTAAGTAGTTTTCATTGACTGTAAAAGTTATGGCTTAACATAATTACATAGCAAATTTTATAATATTTAAAACACTAAGGCACATGTACTCGGTTATTTAGATTTTATCGTATTTAGATTTTGTTTATCACTTATCAATCTAATTTTGAATTTTTCATTCTTCCTCCTTTTAGTTAGGTAGTTGGCCTTGAAAGTCATGCCATATCTATATACATATATTAATTTTATGTACTTTAACACACCCAGCTTATGATGAAACATTAGTGTTGTATTAATGCGATATCTATAACTAATTAGCTTATATACATGGTTACAATACTTGTATTTGCACCATATCACACCTTGGCCTCCCACTCCATGCCGACACAAACGATGCCCAGCAGCACAGCAATGGTGATACATCCCATGATCCTCATGTCTGCTAAACCTCCGTCTACTAGCTTGAGGTCGTACCGCCGCAGCAGGTCTAGAAGGGACTCACAGAACCCAACACAGTTCATGGCGCAGGAGATGGCATTGGCCAGTGACAGGATGAGGCCTATACTGCCACCAAACTCTGGCCCCAGTGACCGGGATATCATGAAGTATGTTCCTCCTGCAAATGATGTTTGTAAATTATAGTAAAAACTATATAATTTCAAAATATTCAATCTAAAACTAAACTCTACAACAAACATTCCATTCCATTTATATAATGAAATGAAATAATGAATTATTTTTGATAAAATAGTACAAGAAAATTACAATAAACTTATTTGAAATTCATTACTGAATATGATACAGACAGAATATAGTGGAATAGTAAACTATAAACACAAATAACTTTTTAAAAATCCATAAACTAGAATAAAAAAAATAACAGTGGCAGTTATCAGTAGACAACACCAGCGTTTTAAAACATTACTTCACTTAAAAAGGTTTCACGCTTACAATTTAAAACAAATATATTTTAAATGCTAACATGCTTTTTAGGACAGATGTGACTAGTGTCTCCTGAGAGATTTTTTCTAATTGTTTTGGTTTACATTAATGAAAAAATATATAAATTCAAAACAATACTAGTCCTTGGTATATAAAAAATAAATCTAGAGAGGATAAAATTAAAATCTAATTTCGGGAGGCTCTACACAACTGTGTTCCCTTTCAAAAAAATTAAAATTTTACATTCACATATAAAGCTGTAATCTTTATTTGAATTTAACATCAGCATTATGGAGATTCAAATTCATTATGGTGGCACATCTAGCACAATCGTCTGAGCAAAATAACAATAATCAGATGTCCAAGAAGAATAGCAGTCCATCAAATGTTATGTAAATGTTATCTAAGTCATATGTTGATTACTAAGAGATATTTAATGAGAAACATGTACATTATCTCCTAGACAAAGAATCTATTCATATTACGAGATTACAAAAGATATCCAGTGTTAAAATATTTAACTAAAAAAAACACATATGGCACACCTACAGGACACGCTATCTACTTAATCCAATAGCAAACCTCCATCACTAATTCACTTGTTAATCATGAAACGTTCTACCAGGTGTTTTACAGCACAATATTTTTGTATAAGTTTGAATGTAGTATACAGGGTGTCATAAAAAAGGTGTCATGGCTATTAATATTCAGATTCTACACATAATTTAGAACAAAAAAGAGGGATACATTTTTAAAATTTCGCTCCATCTAAAAAAATTTCGTATTTTTGCGTTTAAAAAAAAATATTAATAACTCAAGAACGGTTTGACTGACTTGAAATGTTGCAAATATCTTTACATCAACATTATTAAACAGCGAATAAATATTTCTATTTCGTTTAATTTTTTGTATTTCTTTTTTAAAAACTTCATTCACCAGTTCACATGGGCTTAAAAGCCTGTGTGTGAACTTTATTCAACGAGTGAAGTACCGACCGTTGGCTCAATGGGGATTCAAACCTTGGACCTTGCCCTCCACAGTCCAAAGCCTTAACCACTGAGCCACTACGCCGACAAAGAATAATAACCATCGAGTTATCCATTTCAAAATAGTGGCCATTAAAACTTTAAAAAAAACTTTAGTCAAAAAATTTTTAAATTTTAACTCCAAATATTTTATAATCCAAAAATCTATTTTTACATTTTCAACTGCCACCATTTTAACACTTTCAGTGCGGCTGTTCCCTTTTGGGAGTGGCACTTTACTCCATTCGGACATTACCGTACCCTATCGGGAATGCTAGTGGTTTGTTTCGTAATATCTTCAGTATTGAATAAGTGTCTACCGAGAAAACTTTGTTTTTTGCATGGCTTGGTCAATGCGATTTAAAACTTAAAATTTATTTCAGTTTTATTTTGTTAGTATTGCGTAGTAGTGTAATAATATACTGTAATTAGTGAAACATATACTTAGTATTATAGGTATGTATTTTTTTAATGATAAATAATGTCTGGACCTTCAAATAATTATTTGAGGTTAGGATAAAGGGCACTAGGCCAGGAATTAGTATATTAGAGAGATAGGATATCAGCAAACTTACCTTAAAAGACAAGTTCACTAACATCTAAGACTACCTTAAAGGGTAACCTTAAAAGGTAACCTTAAAGGTAAGTTTGCTGATGTCCTATCTCTCAAATAATTATTTGAGAAAGTTTTGGAAGAACAATACAATGTACAATCAGACTTAGTCAATGTGTAAGTAAATGATATGGATGACAGCAAAATTGACATGTCTGAATTAGATATTGATGACGATACCGAAAGTGGCTATGTGGCGTGGGACAACTTTTCTGTATTTTAGTTAAACTCTTTTTATAAAATTCTTTATAAATAACATGTAAATAGTGTAAAGACTATTTAAATTGGTGTATAATGTGTTTTTTATAACGTTTTGAGGTGTGACATTTTCATAAAACCTGCCCTACACTGCTGTACCCGAAATTACTTAGCACCTGACGATTACGCCTGCCGCAGCGAAATTGTTAACCTTTATTGTTAACGTCACAGACACCGTACCGCCCAACTTGCACTGCAGCTGGCATCGTTGTTTTGGCAACAGTATTTCCAGCGCCTGTTTATTTTATATACAGTTGTATATTGTTAATGTCATTTGTAGTTTTATATTGCTATTTATTTTTAGTTTTGTAAGTGTATTGTTATATTTATATGTCCTATTACTTAAAATATGGCTCATATTGATGACGTGAACTTTGACAATTTTGTGCATGATACAGTAGAACCCCGCAAATCCGAACCCCACAAATCCGAATTTTCGGCAAATCCGAACTGACGAGGATCGGAAACTTTTTTTTAACAAGTTAAAATACTGTATTTAGTAAATTTGGAGTCGCAAAACCGGGAATGAAATAACAGACAAAAACGTAAAAACATAATTTTAATTTACAAAAACACCTTTAACATCGTTTACATGGTTTATAATTGAACTTGAAATACAGTGAAGTACAGTATAGTACAGAATGAATATATGAATACAACGTTAGATAAAATACAGTATAAAAATATAAAAGATTAAGGTGTGTTCTTAAAGAACTCTGTAACTTTCTTCTGACGCATAGATGTGTAGCGACTAGAAGTGGCAATGTTAAGCCATCTACACATAAACATTACGTCAGTTGGTAACGCAGCAGGGCTCTGCTCCACATATAGTAGAGCCACATCCAGGGCTTTAGTGGCATCTGCGTGTGACACTCGATCTAGTTGGGAAATTTCTTCCTCGCTTTCTTCGTCTTCATTAGGGCTTTGAGGTTGAACCAAATTTACGATTTACTCATCATTGTATTCTTGGTGGCCATTATTGTCAACACCAACCCATTCTATGACATCATTTTCTCCATCTTCTTCACATCCTGGAAGTTTTTGAACGACATCTAGGAGGTCATTTTGTAGTGGAGCTTGAAAATGCTGTGTTTCTTCAAATTGTAAATCTGGCCACAGCTTCTTCCACGACTTTTTAATCAAAGTTTCAGGACAGTTGTCCTAGGATTCAGCCACCCAATAAATTACATCTTTTATCGTGATTCTTTTCAGGATGTCAGTGATGGAACTTTCTTCATCTGATAGAAGTGTCCGTACCAAATGTTTTCTATAATAAAATTTTATAAACTGCAGGACACCCTGGTCCATTGGCTGCAATAATGGAGTGACATTTGGTGGCAAGAAAACAGCCCTAATTTCACCACATGTCAGTTCTTTTTCTGAAGGGTGTGATGAACGTCAGTTAACGTTGAACAACTGTGCTAATGTTAGTACAGTAACTCTATACGCTATTTTTCGGATAATCCGAACTTTTCGGAATCCGAACAAGCTGTCCCCCCAATTAGTTCGGATTTGCGGGGTTCTACTGTATTATTATTTGAGGACTACCACTCAAAAAATAAATTATTAGGAAGTATACTTTTCATGATTTAATTCATAAATTCAACCATTTATTTGATTTAGGCTTATATAAATGTGTTTTTTAATGATTATTCAATTGTTCATTAACTTGTAACTTTAACTGAATATTGTGCAAAGAAAATTTAAACATATTATGTTTTATTCATTAATCAATTATGCAAATGATTATAAAATATTTTGAGCTCTTTTTTATCATTCCCACTAATTTAAAAGTAAGAAAAAAACCTATTTTGTGAGGATTAAAAAAAATTCTTTTTTATAAGTAACGCAATCTCAAAGTTCATAAAATTCATCATAACGCTTAAAGGATAAAAACAGCTAGAGATAACTAAATGGTTATTTCTTTGCTGTTGTATGTTAACATAAAGAAATATGGAAAATTTCAAGCCCGTCAGTCAAACTGTTCGTTCTTGAATTATTAATTTTGTTTGTAAAAAAAACACAAAAAGACAGATACAAAAGTAAGTGAAAAAAATGCTATTCTTAATTTTTTCTCTTAACTAGAATCAAAACAGCCTGGACTCGTTCCTTGTGATACCCCATGCCTGATCCATTCATAACAATATTTTACTAACTTTAGTTTGAGTTGCGTAGTTCCACAAACAAATAGTTGTAATTATATATATTCTGACTAAACTGTAAATTGATCCCAATTTCAAAACTGAGTTAATACTTAGAAGAAAGAAGAAATAACAGTTACCAGTACTTAGCAGAAGACTGTCGCGAGTGCAAATATCTGATTTTATTTACATACAATTTACTGTAAAATATAACTTATTTACTGTGATACCGATTAAAATAGTTGAAAAAAGGATAAGTACAGACAGGTTTAATGACCTCCTTTGATGAGACCGTTGGTACTTATGGCCGACATAGAGAGTGCTGTGATGAACGTGACGACTGACGTGAAGAAAATCAGCAGAACACCCTCGACTGAAACACATGTGAACATGAATATTACGAACAGTAATCAATGACGACGTTGTTAAATGACATCTAAGCCCCTCTTTCTACAACATTTACTGTATTTCATTTCAAAATAGATTAAACAGAATCATAATCACTCATAATATTACTATGGAGAAGAAGCTAACTAGACAGTAAAAAACTGTACATTTTTGGGTCTTGTAAACTGATGAATGCATCAATTGAGACAAATGTAAATTTTGTGATATTGAAAATGAGCACTGATGTATTCACATTGAGATCGATGTCACATTTTTTTTACATAAATCTGAATTAAAACTTATGTATCATGCACAAGTCCATTCACACAATAGCTATGGTATATGTCTATATGGAAAAACCACAATTGAATTTTAGTATTACATAAAAGATCAATTAGAATAATTGAAAATCTAAAGTACCACAATGATTCTGTCAACATTCAGTTTAAAAATTTAAATATTTGTACAGTGTGTGTTCTTACATTTTTTAAAGAAATTTTCTATGCAATTAAGACTCGCCTAGATGAAAATCATACACGAGTGCAGGAGTGTAAAACAAAACAGAAACATTTTTCAGTATAACAACACCAAATATTACAGTTAAAAAAAAGGTACAAATAATAGGGAGAGCTATTTTATAAGAATGTTGCCTCATAAATTAATGAAAGAAATAGGAGAAACGCATATTTTCAATTACTACTTAAAGATTATATAATACAATTAGCTCCTTATTACATTGAAAATTTCTAGACAGTTTACATATTTAATTAAATAATTATAATGTTGATGTATTTGCTTTATGTCTATGTATTTTGTTATTTATTACGAATTATTATATTTTTTAAAGGTTATGTAATAAAGTTATAATATTAATAAATAACACATTTTCTTGATAAATTATATTGTTCTTAATCACTTTATTGAATGTGGTTTTTTTACGTTGTATTATTTTTTTTAAATGTATATTATATAAGCCTAAATAATAAGTGACATTATTCTTGTAACTTATCTACTTTAATAATTATCAACATTTTTACCTAGATCCTAGAATGGGGTATAACAAAATCAACTTATAGTACTAAATATAAAATATTAACATGGTTAAATTAATATAACCAATTAGGCGCTGTCAAGGTCACGATATCAACGAAAAAATTTTAAAACACAATTAAAATTAATGTTCAAATAAGACTGAAATAAGATTACATTAACCAATCATAAATATATAGTACCTGAAACACTATTAATTTAAAATAACATTCAACATGCACAAAAATGATATATATGACTCGGAATGGCTGAGACTACTATTACAATTACATTTTAACCTGAAAAGACAACAATTATTAGGAATAAAACAATACAATGCTCAAATATTACATAAATGACGAAGTCTTACGACCCGCAGTGACGATGGCGTCTAGACGTCCCAGGCACGAAGTGAGGATGATACAATCCAAATGCAGTGTCTACGAAGTTCCCTCCAAGGTGATAAAACACAGGGACAAGACAAACATACATACTACACTTCACAACAACCATACACAGAAGACTGGGTTAACAGGGTTATATTAATTTAACCCTGTTAATATATTATATTTAGTATAAGTTGATTTTGTTGTACCCCATTCTAGGATCTAGGTAAAAATGTTGATAATTATTAAAGTAGATAAGTTTATTAGTTTAAGAACGTAGTTTTATAACATGTTTGTGTAGATGTAATTTAGTTTTTAGCACTTGAAAAAGGTTTGGGTTTTACCAAATCGAAACGTTGTGATTGGTAATTTTCACGTAATGATGGCAAATGTCCAACTACCTTTGTCTCCCTCATTATTCTTGTGTTATACATGTGCATTGAAATGAATTAAGATGTTTGATTTGATTTAAATATATTGCTAAGTAGATTAGCTTGTGGATAGATAAATTGTTAAACTAAAATTTGGAAACTTGTGTTTTGTATATATATTTTATAATATTAATTGGTTTTATTTGAACATTTTTCCAAATAAGTTTGCAATATTTTTTATTCAAATACCCCAAAAAAGTTCTACAATCTAACTTGGTTATAACTATTTTACTAAATATAAAAATACAGTGATTATAAATTATCAATAATTGAGTTAATGTTGTCACATCTATATCTATAGTTAAATCTATAAAAAACATTATTTCTGTTTCACAGCTGAGTATGTGTCTAACTCACGGATGCCTGCTTGTGCCACCACCCAAGACAACCGGAGAAAAAGCATGACACCCCAGATGTTGAGGAGGTTGCGTACCAGAACACCCTTGATCCACCCAAACTTGACAGCTCCCTCAGAGTCCCCCACCATCTGTGAAACCCCGTTGGCTCGCACCACAGTTGCATTCTGAAACATTAATGGAAAAGTGTAAGTTATTCACGTTGTACAGTACTACTCGTTCAGAATATGACTCAATGATGCATTATTTAAGGAATCTAAAATAGATACAAAACAAGTAAAAGCTAAACAAAAAAAATATAGTATAATATAAGTTCAAAATTAACAAAATACTGTAGTGATTGATTTCAATCAACCACGTTTACATTTCTCAGACCAGAGGGTTTCAAAAGGAATAACATTGGTGTTCAACAACACAACTTTTATACTAACATTTGTCACGGTTAGAAAACTCATTATAGTTAGCTGGAATCACCAAAATGGCGACTACTGGAATACAATTGGTCAATTACTATTAGTTATTGCCTGCTTTCTTCTTCATCACTGAAAATTCATTAGGAAAACTATTTAAGAATACATAAAAATTGACCTGTTTCTTCATAAGTTTGTTATGATCTTTACATTTTTTCTTTAAATCTTCCTATGCATAAAACTCTTACCTTTATTACAAACTTCGATGATAGGCCTATCAACATTTTCATTGATTCAATTTTAAACTATGGTTACAGTTCAAAAGGTGTTTAACTACATTTCTCTCACAGGCTTGTTACATTAAAAAGCAAAAGCATGATTTTCATACCTGTTTCTGTCTTTCTTCGTCTGACCCATATGAATCATATCACAAGCATTGCAGTTATTTATATTTTCAATATTTATATTTACTATATTTATACTTAGTTTCAATATATTAACTAAGAAACTATTTATAAATAGATCTCGTCTCGTCCACTTCAAATCTCACTATCTTGCAAGATATCACACACCGTGCTAGGCGACTTCAATCTGAAAAACCACCTCTTTGACTAGCTCCCCAGTTAACAGGTGATCTCAACTCAAGCGAATAAACATGTAAATATAACCTTGTGGAGGAGATTGGACTCTTATCACGCACGGAATAAGCAGTCAATTAAGGAGTGAAATGGGAAATTTGTATTGGGTTCTTAATATTGCAGTTTATAACACCTAGGCCTAATTACTTGTATCAATGGTAAAACTGACTCAGGCTAGTTTTGTTGGGCACTAAATAAATCACTAATATATTACATATATAATACATGGAAAATAAGAAATTAACTTCATAAAACATACGAAAACAAACTTTACAATGTTTCCGTCAGGTCAAAACGTTTATTTATCAACAATAATGCGGGAAAGCAGTAGACGTTACAAGAGCTGACATCTAAGGCAACGATAACACCTGACGTTCAAACTAATGCGCACACTTCGGTCTGAGGAGCAAAGCTCTCCAGAACGTCATATACTTCACGTAATTTTCACGTAATGATGGCAAATGTCCAACTACCTTTGTCTCCCTCATATGTTCATATAGTTTGCTGAACGGTGCTTGTGTGGATATGTCGACATAGTTAACATGTTATAAAGATAAAACACTGGAATAAAAAGATCAAGGTAGTAATAACAATAATTAAAATAATAATGCTTCTTTTACAATAAACTTATGTGGTTACTTGCTATAAGAAAAATGTAAACAATCATTAAATATTAAAACACATTTTTAGAAGAAAACAAAACCAGCTGATTTGGTTCAATCCGAGCTTTATTCACAATGAATGTACAGCTATCAAATTCAAATTTCTTTATTCATGTAAATGTACAAACATAAATTGTCATAAGATTGACAAAATAACTGTCATAAGATTATTTAATATAAAGTACATTAAATTACAATTAAATTATATAAAAAAATGAAAGAAAATATTTATTTATAAAAAGTGCAATCTGGTAAGTATGATCTGAATTTAAGCTTAATGTCTAGAAACAAAGTAAAGTATGATAGGATATTAAGAGTAATTACAAGAAACAAAAAGTATTCCTCTATACAATATAATGTTTTATGTACAAGATAGTTTTTTAGTTATTTTTTTAAATTTAATCAGGTCTGTTTCATTTTTAATACTACTGAGCAGTTGTTTTAGGAACTTATTTCCCATACAAGTTTGTTTTTTTCATAAAACTCTAAATTATGATAATTTGTTATCATATTTTTCTTGTTTCTAGTGTTATAGCTATGTGGTTGGTAGTTCAGTGGATAAGATGTGGGATTACTTTTTGAAATGAGGATTGTGTCAAAAATATACTGGCCATATACTGTTAAAATGTTTAATGTTCTAAAATGTTCCTTTGTAGTTTCATTCCAACGTTTCATGATGTCATTAGAAAGGGAAATCCATGTGCACGCTCAACCCGGATACCCAGGACTACAGTCCTGTCTATACTTTATTCCGTTACCTTGTATCAAAATAACACAAACTCATCTGTTGAAGTCTTATCAAGAAAATGTTACCAAGTGTTCTTGAAGTTTATAAACACTAATGGCGCGCTGTTAGCAGTCATGCATAATTCATCCAATCTCCCAACGTATCATAATGTTGTATACAAGATTAGGTGCTGCTAAATTTTCACAGAGAATGCACCTATAACGGTATCATTACAGTCTAATCCTGGATAGTGAGCCATGTTAAACTCCCAACTGGTAGGTGCCATTTTTGGTCCTTATCAAGCCTTTTTTGTAAAAATACTAGACATGCTCCAAATTTACATTATAGTATATTATTGTTTTTCTTCTCAAAAACTGTAAATTCACATACTGGTACTTCAATCAATAATCACATACTACCAATCTAAAATCTATATAGCCGCATGTGTAACTCACTGACTGACTCACTCACTCACATATACAATTTCTAACCCACTTCCAGATGAGCTAGAAACTTGAAATTTGGCACGCTTGTAGCTTTTACCGAGCAACTGATGAGAAAATTCCGAAAACTAAACATTTTTAATTTTTAACCCCCCCAAAAAAAGCATACTGCAGATTTGTAATTAAATTTCCTACGATTTTGTTAAGATGTAATTTTTTTGTATTTCGATATTAACCACGCGATAAATCATTAAATTCCTATTTTCGTTTAAAAATTCTATTTTTGATGGGTTTTTCGGATTTTATTGCCTTTTAAGATATTGTAAGAACTTAAAACCTTACACACTATCTACCTTTACTACCTTGTTACGAAATCTGCTGTGAAATTTAACTTTTCATAACATCTAATGAAATATTAACATTAACAATCAAATTTTGTTGAAAAAAAGTTATACTGTATACATTTATATATATATATATATATATATATATCATAGTTTACTCACTAACAGTCGGTAAAGTCGATTTTTTGTCGAAAACGTGTAATTTCTTTCGGAATAAATCCTCCTATTTAAGCATGATTAAAAAAGAAGATAGGAACTTAAAATCTCATACAAAAACTACCATAAAATGTTAAAAACGTGATTTTTTTAAATAGTTCCTGCCTTTAAGTATGAATAAAAATAAGGATAATCTATAAATAAGGAAAATCTAGTATGAATAAATAAAATAGGTATCCTCTTATAATCTTAAGCAGCCTCTCCACCCGTGATCATCTTAGGTAGCCCCACATAACCAACTTGATTAACCCCTCTGATTAATTTTTTGTAGCCAACCATGATAGACTTAGATAGCCTCCTATCTTAGGTAACCTCCGTGATCACTTTGGGTTGGGGATTAACTTGAGTAGCAACCAGGAAGTATCTATGATTAATTTGGGTAGCAATCTCCTGCACTAGTCAACTGTGATTATCTGAGTAGCTTTTGATGCTTCAACTATATACCATAAAGCTTGATGGTCTATATACCATAAAGCTCGATGTAGTGACTGACACTAAATATTGAGGCACTTCCCGGCGTCCTACCCCCATGAAGTGTACACTTGAATTGAAGCTCTCTGTCTGAAACCTCCAGGATATTTCTTATGGGAAAATCACAAAACAAATGTAGGTCGTTTTTATAACCTAAATTGAGTAAAAACGACAAAGAAATTTTTTTTAAAGCTCGAGTAAAATTGGCAAACCTTCTCTACACGTTTAACAAACGTGCATCTTATATATGAATTTCAACTGAAGAATGTTTTTAATTGGAGTATTGGGGGCCCAAAAAATGAAATTTTTAAAAATATATTATTTTTAAAACTGATCTTATCTACTCAAGTGGGGTATCAATTTAAAGCTATTCTTCTCCTGAATCCAAATATACCATCAGATTTTGAAAAGGAGTGTATGCCCCCAAAACAAAATAAAATCTTCTAAAACCGGAAAAAGGGCAATACTACAATAAAACGCCCAAGTATTCTTCTCTTAGATACTAATTTACCATCACATTTTACAAAATACTATGTTTAGGGGCTCCACTTCCCTGGAAACCAAAATTCATGGTCACACTGGTCAACAATCTTGGCGATGAAGTAGGCCGATCTTCTTCATGAGGTGACATGCCAAGATCCACAAATGGGACTGTAGCTGAGTGCCTTGGTTAGGCCGAAGGCCGAATTCTAGAAAGAGGCACGTAGGGCGAGCTCTTCTACAAGGCCACAGGTCGACTTTTACAAAGAAGCTAAAAGTAGAGTTCCCAGGTGAGGCCGCAGGCTGAGCTTACTTCACGAGCGTGGCACGCAAAGCATGCAAGTGTTTCCCCCTTGTCTTAAACATGGCTGCTTTGGGATCAACCACTGACTGACATAAATATTGAGGCACTTCATGGTGTCCTACCCCCGTAAAGTGTAAACTTGAATTAAAGGTCTCTGTCTGAAACTTCCAGGAAAATTCACAAAAGTTTACTTTCTTCACTCATAAATACGATGGTTGCCCTTCTTAACCCCAAAATTGCCTCAATGTATTTCTTATGGGACAATCACACAAAAGTAGTTTTTATGATCTAACTTGAGAAAAAGCTTGAATAGTGTTCACATCTTCACGGTTCTACACTTGTAAGAAACATGCGCTTTAAATATGAATTTCAGCTTAATATAGGGGGCCAAAAACTGAAATTTTTGAAAATATAAAATTTTTTAAAACTTATTATTATCTAATCCAGTGGGGTATAAATTTAAAGGTATTTCTCTCCTGAATCCAAATATACCATCAGCTTTTGAAAAGGGCATATTAAACGGGTATATGCCCCCAAAATAAAACCTCTTACAACCAGAAAAAGGGTAATACTAAAATAAACCACTCTCGTGGGGTATCTAACTATAAGTATTCATCTAATAAATCAAATTGTACTATTATATTTTGGAAGAGACAACATTTTAAAAGGGCTCTGTCCTCCCTCCCAAACTCCAAAATTGGGAAATGTTAAGGCCACAGGCCGAGTTTTACAAAGGGGCTAAAAGTAGAGTTCCCAGACAAGGCAGGTGGCTTACTTCAGGAGCACAGGGGCTGATAGGGTTGGCACGCAAAGCTTGCAGGGGTTTCTCCTAGTTTAGTATATAAATTTGAAGTCTGCGTGCGAAAATTTGCCACCCTGGCTCAAAGACTAGCAAAATAAAAATTATGGTCTAGTTCAGTGGAGACGGGCGTAAATAATTAGTGGTCAGGCGTGTAATGATAATAGTATAAACTAAGTATTAAATATCTCAATTCTCATGCAAAAATTACATAAAATAAACTTATAACAGACTTAAAACTGTAAAACAAAACTGTTTGAACAACAAGATCGAATAAACACTAATTAAACTCTCCTTTATATCCCCTTAACAGCTGAATCCAAAATAAACAAAGAAATACCTAGCTCAGGTGAACAGAGTAAATAATAAAATAAAATTACAAGTTACAAATTATGTAAAGAGCACTTGAAAAATTGTGCATATTGTAATCATAACAAAAAATATAAAATAATTTGTACAAAACGTTCTACTATAAAAAAAAAATCAAAAATTTTAGATTTTTGAAAATACCATTTTTTTAATTTATGTCCCATTATTTTTCGTGGTTTTTGTCATACTTTTATTTAATTTCATGTAGTTTTGGGCATTTAAAAAAAATTTGATATAGTTTTGGTCTACGACAAGTATTTCTTGAGACATCACGGAAAAACTATGTTCGCGGCAAATCACCTATGGTGGCCATATGCACAAAATAGAAGCCATGACTAGCCACAAAAAAATTCCTATATATTCCTGCCGGAGAGATGGCCTGCAAACCAATTCCAGAGGCTAGGTACCCGAAGTTTAACGCAAATTACAAATTGTTTTCAGTATATATAGACAATTAGGATAAGTTAAGTTATATATTTGGTTAGGTTTACAAGTCAAAATAATTTTTCGGATCAAAAATTTAATTTTATTGAAAAACCCAATTTATAATACAGTCAGCACAGTAATTATGTGCACTCTAATCACACCGTCGTTTTTTCTCGTTTATTTGAACATGTTGCGTTTTCAAATGTCATTACAATTTTTAATAATTGTATCATAGTTGGAACAAAAAAGTATCAGAATTTCGACTAGTTTTCACTGTACATCAAATTTACAACATTATTCCTCACAAACCCGTTAATATATTGTGTTTACATTTTAATAACTGATTGATAGGGATGTTTTCTGTAAGTTTTATACATTTTAGAATTTTAACTTTTCGAGAAAAAAAGTTCTAACAATTCCTTGAAACATTGTTTTCTTGGCTTCTAGAGGTTGTAAAATTGATTACTTGGACTTGTAATCCTTATGACATGTAAAGTTATTTCAAATTAATTTAAATCGACATGTATAGTTAAATGTTGTATTCAATGTGACATGTATAGTTACAATATATTACTCTCATTTGTGTAAGTAAATGCAGTGAGTTTATATTGATTTAAATCAATTTAAATTGGTCAACTTAGTTATTTTTAATTAATTTAAAATCACAGCATTTACTTATACATATAAAAATAATGTATCTTAACTATACATGTCATAAGGATTACTACAAGACTAAGTAATCAATTTTACAACCTATAGAAGCCAAGAAAACAACGTTTCAGGGTATTAATAAGAACTTTTTTTCTCAAAAAAATAAAATTAAAAATGTATAAAACTTATATAAAATATTCCTATCAACCAGTTATTAAAATATATATATGATAAATTAATGTGTTTTTGTGGAATAACGTTATAAATTTGTGAAACTTAAAACACTACACGTTAAAATTCAAAAACTTTAAAACGCTTATGTCCTAACATACAATCAAACTAGAAAAACAATGGTGTGATTAGACTTTTTGTAGGCCTCTTAGTTCCTTAGAAAACAACCTTCAAACTCGGATGCACATAATTTCTGGGCCGACAGTAGGCCTATTCATGTTCAGCATTAAATACCCAAGTAAAATGGAAAAAGAATTGTAGACAAATTCTGATTTCCACATTCGCAACAACGGGAATTTAGTGGACTTTTACCAAGGACATACGGGTTACCATAAAATATGACCTTTTGATGTAAATGTGTTCTTTGCCCAGGAAGGCTTGAAATGAATAAACAAAATGACTGCTGCACCGGAAGCTAAAATTATTTCTTTTTTATTACCATACCGTCTTTTTTATTATCTCTAAATATTATCTTTTTTATTACCGTACTTTTTGCATGACCCACCGGTGGGTCACGACACGCATTTGGAATATCTTATTACTGCGGTGCGTCATGACCCACCGGTGGGTCAAATAGTAAATTAGCTGAATGCAGAAACCACATGTGGCCTAAATATTCTTTGTTTTTTATCATGTCGTATTTAATTATACAGTATATATTTCATTTGTATTCATAACATTGTTAAAACTAAGTTAACGAATTGTATCATTTACAAACGGTGCTGGCAGTTGAAATAAATAAATGTAATTTCAAACTGTTTAGAAATCTTATTATTTTTAATTAATTTGTTACTTTTTCATTGTTGTGTTGCTATTTACCTGTCCAAGACACACCAGATGGAAGTGCAGCAAATGTGATGTACCAATAGAAATTGACAATTTTATTTAATTTCACATACATTTTAATATTTTTCATTGTTTAAGATGTCATTTAAAACTGTCTAAAAATATATTATTTGAGTTAATCATCCTAATAAATAATAATAAATATTTTACATTGTTTATCATATACTTTCCACTCTTATTAAGCTTATAATGTATAATTTGTACATATAATATCACCCTTGCTTGAATTGGATGATTAATCTGTTAAATTCAATGATACTGTCAAATACTTTGGCATTACGCTGAGTACAGACATGAGATGGATTGAGCATATCGATAATATTTCTGATCGGTTGTCATCTCTGTGTTATTAACTGAGAAGACTCCAATACCTAGTAAATCAAGCAGTTTTGCTGAAGATTTACTATGGTTGCTTTCACAGCAAATTAAACTATCTTATAATGTTTCAGGGAGCCAGACCAGAGGCGGAAAGAGTATTTCTCCTACTAAAGTGAGCCGTTAGGCTTCTTTCTAGTGAACCATATCTTGCACACTACAGACTTCTCTTTAAACACTCATCTTAACTCTTCCATCTCAACTCATCTTTGAATGTGCCTTTTTTGTAAAGAAGAATCCGGATAAATTTGCCACAAATGCCAAAATTCACCAATATGTAACATGTCAAAAGCTGGAATATTGCACCTTATTCAAAATCAAACAACACTAGCATAGAATAGTCCGGAATCAAGATGCATAAAAGTGTAAAATATGTTGCCCTGTGAAGTAAGAAATATTCAAGAAACCCAAAAATTATATAACACTCTTTAAGAAGATAATTGAAGAAAAGGCGTATTATTCCTTGAAACAGTTTGAAGAGAGATAAAAAACCAAATGAAAAAAGACAAACTGAAGACCACGGCACTAGATGCTTCTAGTGGGACCTACAGAGTATAAGTATTTAACATAAAGATTTATTATGAGTATAATTTAATACCCTATCTGTACATACCTTGTTTGCTAAAAATCGGATAAAATTGATTTATATTAGGCCTAAATAAAAATAGACACAGCCATCAAATCAGATCTGAAATAAAAAAACAATCAATATATAAATAATTAAGTATTTCACTCACTCTAGTTATGCATCCCAGTTTCCTATTTTCTGCGGTAGTGCTGCCTCCGCTTAAAGTGTTGAAGCAGCGGTTGACACTTTTCATGCACCCCCACATTGCACCCCGGACACCAGAATCGTGCACGTTTGCCACATGCACCGCACTTCTTTTGGTTATTGCTGGGGAGTCTTTGAATGACATGTCCGTCAGTGATTTGGCCTACAGGTGCTCTGGGGAGTATCAAAGGAACAGAAGGCAGAGGTTCCGGAGATTGTCCTACTAGAGCGCCTATAATTTCTTTCATGAAATTATACTTGCTTACCGGTTTGCTACTACTAAGCTTATACAAATGGTAAGCATTGTACAAAGCCATGTCGACAAAATTATAGACTATCTTTTTCCAGTAAGTTTTAGTCTGCCGGGAACAAGTCAAATGGTAGATGATTTCGTCTTTAGAATCAACATCGCACATGTGTTGATTGTAATGATGGATCAATACTGGCTTGACTTTGCGAGCACCACTTTTACTGACAATTTTAACATTTTCAGCACCATAAGCAGTGGATACCAGGTGCACAGGTTTCCTGGATTTGCGTTCTTTGTATTTCACAAGTAGAATAGGACCCCTTCTGAAATATAAAGTCTCGCCCACACTTACTTTGCTGTTTTTGATGGCAGAGCTTAATAAACGACTTTTTCCATTAATCGTGCCAGTCAAAAAGGTCTTATTTTTATGCAAATAGGTAGCTAGAGGTATCTTAGTATAATAACTGTCAATAAACAAGTGGTGCCACTTGTTAAGCAGACATGTCTGTTCCATCAACTTAGTAACAACTTTCTGTGTAAATGGGCAAGACCCACCTGACAACAAGTCACTACTAGAGTGCAATGTAACGGACATCACATAACCTGAAGCACTGTCACGTAACTCAAATTTTTTTATGCCAAATCTCGAGTGCCATTTGTTTGGCATGTATTGGATGAAAACACATCGGTTTTTCATTCCGACCATGCTTTCATCTATACAAATCTCTTGACTTGGCACAAAATGGCGTTTAAACGCATTATTCATCTCATCGATGAAATCTCGAACCTTTACCCAAGGATCATATTTAGGATGTTCCCTGCGAAAAGCAGTTCGAGAACTCACTTGGAACTGTGACATAATGAGTTTAAATCTATTAAAAGACATTTGCTGGTGATAAAACAATTGAAAACAAATCGGAGATTTATCCCAGTATTGTGACAGTTCGCTGCACCTTGAGAGACCCATATTCAATAATATGCCCCAAAATTTCTTCATTTCTGCTATTGAAACATCTCTCCAATGCCTGAAATGAGAACCTGGGCTTAGGGTTCCATCTCTCAGCATACGAGCAATGTTCAAATTCGCATACCTGTTTGTGGCGCCAACCATCATCTGCCATATAGAAGCTGTCATGAACAGGTAGAAGAAATCTATCGGACTACTACTGTTACCGATCTCTTTCGGGCCAACATTTTGAACTCTGAACCTCCGTCTTATGTCCCTTTGGGGTTCATTAGAATATACACGGATCCAAGGGTCACAGAGTTGGAGAGATGGAGTAGGTGTACGTTGGGGTGGTGGAGTAGGTGTACGTTGGAGTGGTGGTGTCAATGTACGTTGAGGTAGTGTAGGAGGTACGTCCTGTCGTTGCGGGGTTGGTAAGTGTGTTGTTTCTGCTGGTGAAGGCAGATGCATGTGCAGAGATGCTACCTGGCACAGGCGTTGGGGGGTGCTGGAGGCCTGAGGTGTGCCATCAGGCCAGATGGAGCATCCAGGCTGAAGATTAGGATGAACCATCTTCTTCCTCTTCCTAGTAGGCTGGCAGTCATCTTCCTCGTCTGACTCAGAAGATGGGATATATTCCTCCCCTGACCCTGAAGAGAAGTCTTCAAGCAACTCTTCCACCGACGGACAGTTATTTCCCTCATCAGACTCAGACGGGATATATTCCTCCCCTGACCCAGAAGAGAAGTCTTCAAGCAACTCATCCTCCGATGGGTTGTCGATATCCTCACTGCTGTAGTCATATTGATGCAGGTTTCCAGAGTCCCCAATGTCAAAGTTAAAATCTTCTACGGCGACATCTGCAGGTGAAACATTCACTACAGCAATAGGAGGTTCCTCGTCAATGTTAGAAAATGAGGGATCCATTTCAGAGACAATATCAACAATATCGTCGTTATCAGGGTCAAGGGTTCTGTCCAGCAGGCGACCAATCTTTGACCGGCCGATATTAGACATTGTTCTAAAATATAACATAAAAATATTTTGTTAGTAATAGTAAAACACCTTTATCGGAGTGATTTTTACTATTCTTAAAGTAGCCTTATAATTTGGCCTAGATCTTTTTATTATTATAGTTATATTATTAGTATTATAATTATAGAATTAATTTATCATACAGAACAACAATTTAAAGTGTGGCTGAATTGATAGTAAATATTATGTTAGTAGGCCTAACATAATATTTACTATTAATTCACCATATTATCAGAGAGTGATTTTAACTATTTCTAAAAGGAGCCTTATAATTTAGTGTAAGGCTGCTTGCTAATCATATGCCCTCACTTTAATTACCACTATGTTTATTATATTTATACCCATGCATGGCTTAGTCTAAATTATGCATAGATGAATTTAGTGGATGTTATAGTTAATTAATTCATATTAACATATGAAACTTAATTTTGAGCATTGTTTGAATGATGGTGTTTTGATTGAAATATAATAATTAGCAGTAGGGCCTATATCTTTGGAATAAGAACAATTTTTTATGTTGTATTTGTTGAGCAATGAGTAAAACTAATTAACATATTTCTGCACTATCACTTCACATAATACACTACACACACTTGAATAAATATATCAATTTTATAACACTTACAACGGAAATTATTCACTAAAATCACACTGACGCCGACCAACTCAGTATCTCGTGGTCGCTGATCAGTCAAACACACAAATAAAATGACAAATGACAATAGCTCCAGTGGCGGGAAACGTGGAAAGGGAATGCCGGGATGCGCGACAGTATTTCCACTTTAGCTCACGCAATTTCCCCTCTAAACAGCAGAATTTCCCCTTTTTCTCCCTCAATTTGAAATATCCTCCCCTGAAGTTTTTTCTAGATAAATAGCTTAATATTAAACCGTACTTATATCTTATAAGTATTACGTACTGTTGTATGGTTACATAAAGTGAATTGGAAATAATTGAATTGTATATCAAAAATAATAACTGTTAGTTGGTACCTTAAAAGCAAGTAGGGTGAATCACCAAGCTATCTAGTAATTTGTTATAATGATTACCAAGTTTATAATAGTTTATTATTCATGCACTTTAAAATCAACGTGTAAACTTTCTCAAGGTTTACTAGGATGATGCAATTCACTTTTGGCTGGTTTGGCCTTCTCAAGAAGGCTAGAAGAGCAGTTGTTGGCAATTTGTTCAATTTCGTCATCGATATTCGGTCACCATACATTGGACCTACAGATTTCATTTTTGTAATGTTTAAGTGACTGGCATGAAGTTCTTTTAAAACGAGGTAATTCTCTACTATTAGGTACTTAGTCAATCTCAAATCTGTTCATACTTTTATATGATGATAAGGTAGTCCTCACTTAGCAAGAAAAAAGAAAATCAAGTGTCGGGAAGCCATCGTTCACGTTGCAAAGCGATAAGAAGGTTTATGTCCACGCGATATTACTGAAATGTTTGAGACATCGCGCCGCGGAATTTATGAGCGGACTCGGTGTATACTAATATATAACTAATGATACTAACTCTATGTTTCCGACATCTAATTTTTTAGATCTACTGGTATTTAGCATCCTAATCATGTATTATCTAAGTATGGAAAGATTTGAGGTTGACTAAGTAATAATAGAGAATTACCTAAAACAAAACCACGTTAACTAGTAGGTATTATAACTTCGTAGCTTAACATTGAATTACCTTCATCTTGCCCAACTGCAACTCCTCCCTCCTTAAGAAAGAAGGTGTTAACTCTTTTTCATTGTCTAATATATAATTAGGCCAGTTGAAAAACTGTTTAGTGACCTAAAAAATATTAAAACCAACAAAAGAAACAGATAAGAGAATTAAACGGTTGGATCGATTTTATTTGTAAAGTACGGGTTCGTTGAGAAAAACTGTGAAAACGGCAGTAGACATAATGTGTATTTAGTTCATAAACACAGCTGAAACAAGTGCAAGCTAGTGCCACTGCCACTGATTCAAAGAGGGGTAGGTTAATGTCAACATTGCCAAGTGAGAGCTGATTGCCTATAATATTTAGAATATTACTTTTTAATTTTGTAGTAAATGTAAGGATTATCGTTAGACAATTTTGTCTGTTTTGCTATAGATATTAATTCTTTACGTAATTAATAGCTATGATTATAGCCTACGTAATTAATCTATACTTGTAAAAGGCAAAGTGTGCATGGGCACTGACTGACTCGCTCACTCATCACTAATTCTCCAATTTCCCGTGTATATAGAGCTGAAATTTTGTACACTGTTTCTTTACGCATTAAATGAAACAACTAAAGTATTTTCATCTCGATAAAGTATTCCTAAGGGGTAGAAACCACTCTTTAAATATTGCTCCATAAGAATAACATTGGGTTGATTTTAGTAAATTAATAACGGCTGGTTTGTAAATAAATAAACATGTCTATTTTGAATGTTTCACATTATACTATTGATGCATTTTTAATATTTGACTTTGAGTTTAATCTTAAGTCGTTAAACAAAAATAGATGAAATGAACATGCTTGAAATAGACTAAATAGGTGGCAAAGCAATTTGTGTGAGTGAGGTACTGTACCTAAATATAATATTGTGATTTTACGTTATAAAGTTAATTTACTATTTTTTGTATTGAATAGTTACATGCCGAGGCCGAGGTGTATCGAGCGCAGTGAGCGTCGGGGTTGGCACGTGAAGCGTGCATGGGTGTCCCCTATTAATTAAATATATCAGAGGCCTGTTTTATTGTTCTATAAAGTCTGTTTATTTCAACAACAGTTAAAACACTTTAATAAACGTGTTCACTTACTTTAAAATAATGTTGTAATTAATATTTTTTACTTTTTTCAAGGTGAATGTTATGAATTGTAAATTTATCCTCAAATGAAGTTTCACCATTTATTTTTCCTTAAAAAGATCAATTTCTCTTCAAAGTAGAAACACTGAAAGGCGATAACATTGACAAGCCAATGCCGCTCTTTTAGCTTAAAAAAACATCAAATCTATAACATGTCCATTATTTGAATACTTGATTTCTTCATCGGTGACCAACGTAGCTGGATGGATGGCGTCATTAAAAGAATTCCATTTTAAAATTGTGTCAAAACTTAAAATTCCAACCTACTGTTGTAGTTACAGGTCATATACCAAGGCCGAGGAGACTTGAGCGCAACGAATAACGGGGTAGGCATGCGGAGCGTGCGGGAAGTCCCCTAGTAGCAAATTTAAAACTAGCCGTTGAACTGAAACTTATGACAAATTGATATGTACTCATTTGTGCATTCAAAGTAACAGCAAATTAAATTTGTAAAATGTGCCAAATTTATATTTTTAATAAAGGGCTTTCTTTCCAAAACTGTATCCGTAAGTTGAGATTTACTACTTTCATAATAATGATTGTGTTTCGCCATTTAAAAGTGTCATGTTATATTATTTATGATGAAGTAGTCTAAGAAGGGGAGAATATTTCATTATTCTCAATTTATGTAGCCCATGAATTGAATATTCCATTCCGAGAATAAACATGTTGTATTGCATTGAAATTGAGCTTTCGGAGGCATTCGGAGAGATCATAGCTGTAACTGCTAAGATAAAGCCTAGAGGGAAACTCTTGAAACAAGAATAACCAACTATTGAATCGAGAATAACCTACTCTTGAAAATAGAGTAACCAACTCTCTAAACAAGAATAACCAAATCTTTAAACAAGAGAACTAACTCTTGAAACAAGTTTAACGAACTCTTGAAACAAGAATAACCAAACCTTGAAATAAGAATATACAAATCTTGAAACAAGAATAACCAACTATTGAAACAAGAATAACCAACCTTTGAAATAAGAATAACTAACACTTGAAACCAGAATAACATACTCTTGAAACAAGAACCAACTCTTGAAACAATAATAATCAACTCTTGAAACAATCATAACCGACTCTTGTACAAGAATAACCAACCCTTTACATAAGAATAACCAACTCTTGACAAGGCAATGGATCACTGATGTTAGTAATGGAACGAGCAGGTTACTAATGGGCCTGGTTAATTAACATTAATGGAAGTCCGAGTCCTGAGGAAATAAAAGTGATTACTTGGGGTAGATGACTGAACTTAGTTATTATGACAGTTTCCGTGATATCGAAGACAAGGGTGGCTGATGTCTTTAGGCGTGGTACTATTAGCTGTGCCACTTTAACTTGAGTCCACTACCTGGGGATAATGACGGGACGGAAGGGTCGACACGCTCGGCTCTGAGCTCTCCCCAGTACATGCTGAAAAAAGAATTGCTTGTTATATTTAAGTAACAACAACAGTTCGTTTATAATCTACTTTTAAAAATAAAAACAAAAGTTTTTGTCCCTTTGAAATCGGTCCACTACAAGATTTTTACATAACCACGGCTCAGTGCCATACATTGAGTATTATAGTACATCCAGAATAATCAAAAATACTTCTCGTATTACTAAGCTGGCGCAAGTAAACATGTAATTAATTATATTTCTCAACCCCGAGTGAGTCACTGCATTGGTAGCTCGTGAGTTAGGAACTCGCCCCTAAAAACACTGACCCACATTCACCCACAAATATAATTATTATACATGTTTAGATCCGCAAGCTTAGTAATACAAGAAGTGAAATGAAATGAAATGAAAAACGTCTTTATTTATATTCAAGAGGCGAAGTTGGGGTTGCAAAGCCCTCTCTACCACTTAACCTCATCATACATAATAAGATATTTTCAAATATAAATAACAATTTACAAGGAAATACAAAATAGAAATTGCAATGTACGAAGTAAAACATATAAAGTCAAAAAATGTGAAACATTATATTTAAACTTAAAAATATTTCGACTATCTCAAACAAAACTACTGTTATTCATAACATTTATTCAAAACTACATTCATTCGGCACAATCACTCAGGTGGTTTAGATTATTCTGGATGGACTATTAATACTCAATGTATGGAACTGAGCCGTGATACATTATGTCCATTATGTCTGCAATAATTGTTGGCTTATTTTACACACTATTTCAATCACGTACTCATACTCATTCAGCCACCCAACACGCACGCACGCGCGTGCGACACTTCTAGGACCCTCGCACCCCCTCTTCCAATATATAAACGGTTTGACGGTAGAGACCGTCCACTTTACACCCAACAACAAGAGTAGGGCATAAGAGCATGGCTAGTAGGAGGGGGAATCTAAGTGGAGTTAAGAAAGTGCAGTTCAGATAAGAGTAAAGAATCTGTAAAGTCATTCTAATTGTAGAGTTAAGCACATTGTGACAAAATCAGAGTCTGGTATTTAGAGAGGAGGGGAAGAACTATGCTATATCGACCACTAGGAAAACACTTATCGTCGGCTGAGTCTCACTCTTTCTTATATAAATAGGGTGTTTCAAAATTAAGTTAAAAATCGCAAAAAGATTAATCATGCTAAAATAAAGACAAACGATCCTATAAACATATTTGCTAAATTGCTTCGTTTTCGGTTTGTATGGCTGTTTGTTATTATTATGTAAAAACTCATAGTCCAAAAGTTCCTCAAAAGCGACATGATTGTAATTTTGCATGTCCATTTTTGTAGATATCAGTTTCGCGCATCTCAGCCGATTGGAGATTTCTTCCAAACGATCAACCTATAAGTGATTTCCAGAAAGTGGTGTTGGCGTACCAAAAGCAACAAAAAATTAACTTGATGGAGGTCAGAAGCGCAGATTAGAAAACCGCAGTACATAAGAACCGACAATAGTACAATAATTATTTAAAAGGTAGTATAACAAGTTTTTAACGTCTAGTAGCCAGTGTGAGTCGAATGTGTTGTGTAGATAAACTCTTGGCTACCGTGGGGGAGGGGAGGGCTGTTGATTGAAAATCGAACACCTGGTCTGAAGGGTAATTTTCTTCAAGTCCATCAGCGTGTCTGTACCGAAAGCTGGTGATGAAATCGTGGAGAAAAAAGTGGTCTATTTTGGAAAGAAGACCACTTTCCAAAATAAAAGACCAAGACTGAATAGAAATTTAACAAAATTATCACAGCAAATCAGAGGGGTTTGTTTTACAGTGGTGGTGGTTAATTGAGCTGAAAATAATTGTGGTTTACTACAGGCCGGGCAATTACTTCAACCTATCCCCCTCCCTCGGCCCATCCAATCGGAGGACGCTGCCATTTTGTAATTGCTTGATTAACTTATCAAGTAATTGATTCCAAAATAGACAACTACCGATTGAAATCCAATAAAATATTTCCTAATGGAATGAAAACTCCACAACATGTCGTATATGAAACCTGACAGAGCGCTTTTGACAAAAAGCTGTAGTCATTGTTACCAACTAAGGTCGACTGTTCCTCAGAAAGAGCTATTTAATAATAGCCCAATAGCCAGGGCAATTAAGGGACCTGCAGCTTTACGTGAAATCCGAACCACGTAGTGTTGGTCTGATTTTCAGCTAATTGTCAAGCCTGGCACTCAGATCTCTTCGATGGCAACCATTGGGCGAAAACCATGTCGGCAGGATAGTCTTAACAGTATTTTGCTGTAAAAGGTAAATTATGTTAATTGTTTGTGTTACTTTTATGTTTTCTGGGGATCGTTACAAAATGTCACCCTTTCCAAATATATGTCTTACAGAAATGTTTACAATTACTTTAGAGTGAAAAACTGTTTTACAAATTACTTTTTTTAATATTATAAGTCCAAAATGTACAATTCTTATTTTTAAATCTACTACGTTAGGCCTTAATCAAATGTGATGGTTTTATGCGAATATTATTGAATTTCTAACATGCGAAGTGGTATATTTATTTCGATCTTAATTAAATTTAAGACACTTTTTCGGGCAAGAAAAGCGGAGAAATATTTCTGTTTTAAGAAGATTTAATTCAACTTAAACGTAAATTATATAAGAACATAATTATATACTACTATATAAATGAGGTTCTCAGGAGCTTCGCCGCCCGTTGTCCTGTACAGGGCTCACTTCACTCTTCCCCATTCGATCGCAATCGAACTAATCGCAACTCAAACAACAAAACAGCATATTGTTGCGAATCACGTTAATTACAGAAATAACCGCGCCTGTCCTTGCACGGCGGGAATAGGCACACTTACGGTTTCTGAACCAATCCAGGAGCCTCTAGATTGTACGATAATGGCAGTTAATTCGCCTCTAGGCGGTGCCAGAAGATCCTACCATGGTGTCCGTGCGCATCTAGATCACACTTCCGGAACTTTCTACGGTGTAACGGTGCCATGGTAGAAACTTCCGGCTTCACATAGAGCCGAATTTACTACAAATCTCACACCATCTAAAGACTTCTAGATTAGACCAGAAACCGAGTGTGCCGCATCCCGCAGCGCAGGGAGAAAAGGTGTCCTCTGTGATAATCCAGGTTGAAAAACCATGTGTTTGCCAAATTCCATCCTATTACTTCGTCGCCCTGTAGAAGCACAGCATGCTATTCGACAGACCTCAGGTAGGTCTAGTTGTATTATTATTTAAATTTTTTTCATCACAACATTAGTTTACATCCAATAAAACAAACAGTGTGATTAGGGAAAAGAGCATATGTTTCTTGCTGATAACGTATTAATTATTTAAATAGAAGACGCTCGTTACACCTCGGCCTCGGTATGTCAGACCCAAACACATATTAAATATTCTTTTTTTTTTATCGAGGCTATTGTTAATGTTGTTACTGTGACATAAAAGGGTCCTTCAAAAAGCTACGAGTATTTCTAACGAACTTTTGAAGAGTCCCAAGTGCACATTTCTGATACAACATTTGTGAACGACTCCTGCATATCAGGAGTTATTGTATAGCCACTAGAAAGATGCCCAAGATTTTAAAGGTCCAAGATCCAAATCCCCAATCGTGCTAACGGTTGATACAGTTTAATAGTTGAATATATATAACGCACAGGCCTAAGGCCCATATAAGTCACTTCTTGGGTTGAGTAAACCGCACGTTAAGCTGGTGGTGGGACTCATCACCGGTCACGGCAAATTCCGAAGGCATTTAAGAACGGAGGGACTCTTTACGGAGGATCCCATCTGTCGCCTCTGTGGGGAGGACGAAGAGTCGGCAGAACACATTGTCCTGTAGTGTGAGGCCCTTGGTGCCAGAAGAAGAGCACTTTTTGAAGGCTCACCTCTGGGACAGTTGGAAATTACTAATCTAGTGAAGAAGCTCCTTGACTTGGTCAAGGATTGCCAGCTTTACGACGATTAGGCACCGGGATTGGCACAAAAAGCCTTAGGCTTCGTTGCAAGGGTTGGCTGGACCAACTATATATCCCCACATAAACTAACTAACTAACTAAGGCCCATATAAACTGATGAGTAAAGCTTAGTATGTACACATGATTATACTAAACATTACTTTAATTAGTATTTTGACGGTAAAAAATGTTTGATTTTCTGAGGAGAGTTCCTTTTGTATCAGTCGAGGTTCAGCAATCGATCGGCCCAAAACCAGTCTCAGCACCAAACAATGGACTCAGCGATTACTTTTTTACCCCCACCTCCTAACACGAAAACCATGTCTGCGAATATAAACGAGCTGTTACATATTGGAAATCAACTACTGTATAAGAGAAAAAGAACATTAAATAACTGCACATTGACAAATACATGACAGTATATATTGTAATTTATTAATAAAAAGCTGAAGATGTATTTGGATTTCTTTATCGTTTATATTTTCCAAAGGATTGGAGTAAGAATGATTAATATATTTAATTAAGATTGAGTGATATGTTAAATATACCAAAAAATTAAAGAACATAATAATAAAATTATTTATTTCTTCATTGAATACTTCCTAAAATAATAAATAGTTAAAACAAAATAAAAGATAGTACAACTAATACGTAATAAAACTAAAAAATCTTTACTTCAACGTAAAGTTCTGCACCCTACAACCTTTTTTAAAGCTATTTTTACAGTTAAAATGAAAAATTGAACCACTCCTAAATTGGATTTTAAACACAAATAACCAGCCAATCAGTGCAGGTTGAAAATATTTCACTCTGTAATGTTCCAATTGGTAATTAATCAAATGTCAATAAACAAGGAATAGATAAGTATCCATGCAAGTTGCTACACAATCCGTAGTTCTGGTTCACTTTAGCTGCTGTTTTCTATGGGTGACTGATTTTTAAAACAGAGAGATCGATCTAAACTGATCCCAAATAATGTGGATGCTCATTGTGTTTCAGCCTAACACCATCGAAAAGGATGTTAAATTTTTGATTATCTAGTCTATTTACTCAGGTGAAAGCAGGTTACTTCTGTCTTTGTTGGATTGGGCTCTAACTTCCAGTTTCTAAAATAATTACTGAGGCTAGCTAGATCAAGTGTAAGTGTTCTTTCTGTTTTTTATATGCCCTTGTGTTGACCTGCAAGAGCAATATATGAATTTTCTCGACTATGTGGTTGGAATCTCGGCATTGCACACATTAAATAAAAGAGAAGCTAGAACAGAGCCTTGTGGCAGTCCATCATTCAGGTGCCTACAAGAACTTTCTCTGCGACCCAGGCAAACTTTAATTAATCTGTTGCTGAGGGTGAAAAATTTAGAGTTCGCAACAATCGAGGACACGGAATCAAGTTGTAAAATTTAGGTAACTGAACAAATATTAAGTATTGATTTTTTCGAGGCTACTGTTAACGTTGTTCCTGTAAGACAAAAGGGACCTTTAGTATGCCATTTCTAATGGACTTTCGAAAAGTCCATTCTGAGTAGCTGAAAAATCTACAAATGCTGCTGACATTTTCTTTCTTCTTTTCAAACCCATTCTCAGTGAAAAATATTAAAAAAAGTTCTGAACCCAGCTTGTTCAACAGAAATTCTGTCATTAATAATAAGTGATATTCTGTTATAAATTAGACTCTCCTGCAACTTATAGTAGACACTTAACGTAACAGAAACACTCATGAATTGAATAGTAGAAATATATATTAAATAAGTATGTTTACTTGAAACACAACTTTTACTTGTTTAGTAATTTACCCAAGCTTATTAGTGATTGATAAGTAACAACACAGGTATCAACTAGGGTAGATCATTCGATAAGTAGCCTATCTTATCTTATTATTTTATAAAAATCTAATGTGTTTGTGTTTTATTCAGTCACGGAAAAACTACTGAACCCATTCAGCTGAAATTTTGCATAGACATTCTTAGGGTCTATGGTTAACACATAGGCCTATCTTTACTTAGAAATTTCATTAGGGCACTGCATAGGTAGAGGGGGAACAGCGACTTTGCAACGCCCCATGAGGAGTTTTCGCCACATGAGCCGGTCGGGGGTGGGGGAAGGTCACGTGACCGGATCCAAGATGGCGGCGGTCACGTGACCGGATCCAAGATGGCGGCCCCCAGTCCTGCCAACCTGGTGGGAATTTTCCCTCCCAAAATTTCCCTCAAATTCCCAAATTTCCCTCAAATTCCCTTTTTGTACTATATAAAATACACTATTAGCCTTGTTATACTATATAAAATGAACTTTTTTCTCACATCATACTATATAAAATACACTCTTAACCTAACTTTTACCATGTTATACTATATAAAATACACTCTTAGCCTAGCTATACTATATAAAATGAACTTTTTTTGTCCAATAAGGCGTCTTTTCCCTCCCGCGCCAACTCAGAATCGGCCTCCCCTGGGAAAATTCCCTCCCTAAAATTCCCACCAAATTCCCTTGCCGAAAAGATGGCGGCCTTTCCCTTGTTATACTATATAAAATGCAACGCCCCATGAGGAGTTTTCGCCACATGAGCCGGTCGGGGGTGGGGGAAGGTCACGTAACCGGATCCAAGATGGCGGCCCCCAGTCCTGCCAACCTGTTGGGAATTTTCCCTCCCAAAATTTCCCTCAAAATCCCAAATTTCCCTCAAATTCCCTTTTTGTACTATATAAAATACACTATTAGCCTTGTTATACTATATAAAATGCACTTTTAGCCTAGCTATATTGTATTGCATGCGTATCTGTACACGTGTACCAAATTTGAGCGAAATCGGACGGTAAATAACGAAACTAGATCCGGAGTGGTGGTGGTAAAGATAAGTCCAGAGACGACATATACATAATACAAACGGTTTATATTGTATGGCTTGCGTATTTGTACACGTGTACCAAATTTGACCGAAATCGGACGGTAAATAACGAAACTAGATCCAAAGTGGTGGGGGTAAAGATAAGTTCAAAGGTGTTATTTTTGGGAAGATTTTGTTATAGGTAGGTCGGAAATGGTGTACACAGGTGGGCTCTAAAGACTTTCGGGGGTCGAAAAAAATTTTCAAGGCTCTAGGACGCACCGTTTTCGAGATATAAGCAAAAAACCACTTTTTACGGGAAATGTATTGATTGTTTCGGAGAATACCTTCGGAGGTTTCCGGAGATTGTCGGGAACCTTCGGCAATCGTCAAGGTCCTGTGTAAGCACACCGGTCGGCGATCAGTTGTCGACGTGCCTTCGAGCGGCAAGTACTGTTCTCTCCTGACTCTCTGATTCCTGCCTGCGCAGAACTTCTCTGTTGGTGAGTATTTATAAAATATACGGTCGGTGTTAGAGACAGACCTGGAGTCCTTGTGATTAGGTCAGTTTTAAACACCGATCAGTCCTTTAGCAAACTTTGCAAGGCTAAAGGACTCGCGGGGGATTCCGTGAGAGTGGTGGGACGAACTCTCGGCCAACTTCGACTTGGCATCGGATACCCGGGTGGGGCCAGCGTGTGACGCACTGGCTTTTCCTCATAAGGCAACTGCCGTTAGGAGTCGTCACTAGGTTCCCTTAGCTTGCTTTTACCCTCCCCAGTGCCATGTTAGAACACCGATGTGTCTAACACTGAGCCACTTTCTGGTCTTGTAAATTTTAGGTATTCTCCGAAACAATCAATACATTTCCCGTAAAAAGTGGTTTTTTTGCTTATATCTCGAAAACGGTGCGTCCTAGAGCCTTGAAAATTTTTTTCGACCCCCGAAAGTCTTTAAAACCCACCTGTGTACACCATTTCTGACCTACCTATAACAAAAATTTCCCAAAAATAACACCTTTGAACTTATCTTTACCCCCACCACTTTGGATCTAGTTTCGTTATTTACCGTCCGATTTCGCTCAAATTTGGTACACGTGTACAGATACGCATGCCATACAATATAAACCATTTGTATTATGTATATGTCGTCTCTGGACTTATCTTTACCCCCACCACTCCGGATCTAGTTTCGTTATTTACCGTCCGATTTCGCTCAAATTTGGTACACGTGTACAGATACGCATGCAATACAATATAGCTAGGCTAAAAGTGCATTTTATATAGTATAACAAGGCTAATAGTGTATTTTATATAGTAATCAGTCATACGTCTGAAACATAACCTCACTTTAGTAGTATACGCTGATCTATGGAGTCAGCATCAGCTCTCAAGGAAACTATATATATTACGATGATTTCAGGACAAACCTCATTCAGTCTCAGACTTTTGAACGAGACACATCTAGCAGCTCCGCTATTTACAACGCATCTCTATTGCAACCGTATAGTAAGTATACATAACCTATAAATTCGTTTTACTCTCTAGGAATATAACCTAACTTATCTTACCTTCACCAAGATATTGAAAAACATTTTCTACAGAGTTTCTAGAATTATACACACCCGAGTAGATAGATATTGAGAGTTTTACGATATTGTGTTTCATTCGTTGCAGATCATCACGAACCCCAACCAGGCTCCCTGCCCTAGATGCGGCAAGCTCGTATCTCCGAAGAACATAACTCGCCACCTCAAGAGCTGCACCGGGCCTACAACAACCATCGAGCCCCAGCGACCTTGCCCTTCCTGCGGGACGATGATTACCCTCTCCCACCGCAGCCGCCACCTCAAGAAGTGCAGCCCCGCACACCTCAAGAGGAAAGCAGACGAACCAGCCCCCTCCATTTCCAAGGTTGCTCGCTTTGAGGTCGAACCCCAACCGTCAACCAGAACTTCCATCATTGATACCGTCCGCTCAACCATCGTATCGGTATACAATACGGCTAAGGTAGCAGTAGATCATATGATTGGAGGAAAGCAGCTCCGTATCGAAGAGATCGAGAAGGTGTTCCGGGGGAGGATGAAAACCTACTCCGTCGTCAATCGGCCCAGCATTAGGGATCCAGCTGGATTCCTCCGACAAGCCAGAGAGCTAATCACGGCAAAGATTGCAGAAAACTTGCATACAGAGAACATCAAGACGCAATTAGTTTTCATCGCCGAGTATAAGAAGCCAGTAGGCGATAACGATGAGAGGAAGGAGATGAACTTCAAGACCAAGAACGCCATCATCCTTCCCACCACCAACATTGTGAACTATCTGGAGGACGCCGAGGGGAAGCTTCTAAAGGAAATGGACGAGTTCTACGCCAAGAGATCCGGGTGGACTCTGGCTAAAATTATCAGATTGGAGCTTAGATTCAACAACTACAAGCCTCTTCGTGGATCAACATACTGTGAACTATCAAAGAAGATTGCAGCTAAACACGCCGTGCTCAATATTAATAACAACGACAACAAGTGTTTCCTGTGGTATGTGCTAGCCGCACTTCACCCTATTCACCGGAAAGACCAGCCTCATCGGATTCAACACTATCTACCCTATGAGCACGACTTTGACCAATTCCTTCAAGGCATTACATTCCCCATCAGCCTCGACCACGTCAAGTTATTTGAGAAGAGGTCTGGGATCTCCATCAATGTCTACGCCTACGATGAAAAGTTCGTAGTATACGCGCTGCTGGTCACGGATAGGGAGCAGCAGAAACACATCGACCTGCTGTATATAAAGGACAAGAACAACGCCCACTACTGCCTAATTTGAGATCTCGCCAGATTAGCTCGCCGGCAAATTACAAACTACCAACACAGAACATGGATATGTCGTAGGTGTCTACAGCACTATGGAAGAGAAGATCTGTTAGCCTCACACATGGGATACTGCAACGACCAAGAAGCTGTTAGGATTGAAATGCCTAAACAGGGCAGCAAAATCAAGTTCGAGGAAGGGAATAGAACGATGAGAGTACCCTTCGCTGGATACGCCGACTTCGAATGCATGCTGACCGCCATTGAGGAGGAGGAGGATAGACGAGGATGGAGCAGCAAAATCATATACCAAGCAGTATCAGAAGCATGAGGCTGTAAGTTTCTGCTACTATATTGTCTACGCTGATGATCACTACGGAGAACCTGTGAAATACTTTGGATCCGATGCAGCACAAGTTTTTGTCGACAGTCTGTTCAGAGAGTCGAAGAAAATTGCTCACCTATACTCTTCTGCAGCAGCCAAACCGATAGACCTAACCCCAGAAGATCTAACTACCATCGCCAACTCTACAATCTGCCATATTTGCGAGAAGCCTTTTACTGACCCGGAAGACTACAAAGTCAGAGACCACGACCATCTTACTGGAAAATTCAGAGGCATCGCTCACAACACCTGCAATCTCAAGTTCCGCAAACCTAATTTTATTCCAATCTTCATCCACAACTTGAGCAGCTATGACACACATCTTTTCATAAAAATGTTCGGACTCAATGACGAAACTATTAGCGTCATTCCCAATAACCAGGAGCGATACATTTCCTACACCGTAGAGATTGAGGGAGGAGTAAAACTACGGTTCCTTGATTCTTGCCGCTTTATGATATCCAGCCTCGACTCACTGGCGAAGAACTTAAAGACACCACAATTCCGCGAAACATCAAAATTCTACTCTGGAAAGAAACTACAACTACTCATCAAGAAGGATATCTACCCCTACGACCATATGGACTCCTTGGAAAAATATCAGCTCACCAACCTACCAGAAAAGAAGGACTTTTACAACAGGCTAAACAAGACGGATATCACAGATGCAGAACACGAACACGCTCAGACAGTATGGAACACATTCAAAATCTCCAACATGGAAGAATACACTCTCCTGTACAACCAGACGGACGTTCTGCTTTTGGCGGACATTATGGAGAACTTTAGAGACGTTTGTATGAACACCTACAAGCTCGACCCAGCATGGTATTTCACCGCTCCCGGACTGGCATGGAGTGCAATGCTTAAAACTACGAGAGTTGAACTGGATCTGTTGACCGACAATGAAATGCGGCTGATGATCGCCCGAGGTATTCGAGGAGGAATATACCAGTGTTCCAACCGTTATGCAAAGGCAAACAACCCCTATATGGAGGATTATGACATGGACAGGCCTACTACTTACCTCACATATCTCGACGCCAATAACTTATATGGATGGGCTATGAGCCAGCCTATGCCTCATGCAGACTTTCTATGGGCGCACGATCCTGAAAACATCGACATCATGAGCATACCAGATGACGCTCCTAGAGGCTACATCTTCGAAGTGGATCTAGAGTACCCTCGAGAGCTCCACGACACCCATTCGGACTATCCATTGGCACCAGAGCAGCGCATTCCTCCAGGCTCCAAGAACATGAAACTCCTACTCACTCTCTTCAACAAGGAGAAATATGTTATTCACTATCGAAACCTAAAACAGTACATCTCCCTTGGCATGCGGGTGAAGAAAATCCATAGAGCTGTCAGCTTTATGCAAAGTACTTGGCTAAAGGCTTACATCGATTTAAACACCGACATGAGAATAAGAGCAACAAACGAATTTGAGAAAGACTTCTATAAGCTGATGAACAACTCAGTCTTCCGTAAAACTATGGAAAACATATTAAACAGAGTGGATATCCGCCTCGCCACCAAGGAAACACAAGCTGATAAGTGGATGGCGCAGCCTAATTTCAAGAGCCGTACCATATTCACAGAGCACCTGGCTGCAGTCCATATGAGTAAGACACGTCTGTTCTTCAATAAGGCTATATACGTAGGCATGAGCATCCTGGACGTTTCTAAGTTGTTGATGTATGAGTTTCACTACAATGTGATCAAGAAGAAATATGGAGAAAAAGCGCAATTCCAGTATACGGACACAGACTCGCTTACATATATGATTGAAACAGTTGACTGGTATAAAGACATGAAGGAGATGATTAATCTATTCGACACCAGCGATTACTCCGACCCCAACCGTTTTGACATTCCAAGAGTTAATAAAAAAGTGTTGGGGGTGATGAAGGATGAGCTTAGTGGACGTATAATGTTTGAGTACGTGGGACTACGCTCTAAAATGTACGCTAGCCGGTCTGAAAACGGAGAAGCTAAGAAGGCAAAAGGAGTAAAAAAATCTGTAGTAAAGAATGAACTAGAGTTTTCTGACGATAAGGAGTGCCTCGATAAATTCTGTCTCCTTTACAGTACTGCGGATGTTACGTTGGATGACGCTTTGGAGAGAAATGAAAAGTATAAATCCTGCCAAGTGAATAGAAAAATTAATCTAATTAGGAGTCGCCGTCATGAACTGTACAGCATAGAGCAAAATAAAATAGCGCTTTCAGCCTACGATGATAAGCGTTTCATTTTGGAAGGAGGAATAAAGACCCTGCCATGGGGACATTATTCCATCGACGAAGAAGCGATGATTGACCGAGCCGTCTTAGACGCGCTGATGGTGGAGTAAGGAGACGGATGGGAGCACAAGAGTGCAGGAGGTAGCAAATAGAAGAAGGTCGGCTACCACTTTCCGCAGCGGGGAGGGGCTGTGGAATCCCTTAAAAACCAATAAATATTTTGGTTTACAAAAATCTTAATCAGTTATGAATTGGACACAATTCAATCCAGTTATGAATGTGAGAGAAACCATCGCCAAAGAGCTACACGCTCCAGCCAGAAGAACATTTCCCACCAGACCTGTAAACCCGGGTGTTATTAACCCACGTTGCTTTAACCCGGATTTTATTAACCCACGTTGTGTTAACCCGGATTTTGCTAACCCACGTTGATTTAACCCGGGCTTTAATAACCCACGTAAGGTTAACCCAGATTCACCTGCATTGCTATAACCCGAGTTAGCCCAACCCAGACTATAAATAGAGTTGTTTTCTAAATTCTTTATCATTTTTATACATGAATTCGGATGAACAAGATCTTGTATCAGCTTTGGCTTCCACTGTAGCTGAGAAAGCTCAAGTCTTAAAAATGTCCTCAATTCAAGGTAACAATGCACATAGTGAAGTTTGGAGGGATCTAATGTCATGGTTACAGTTTAGTATAAAAAACTTGAATGGTGCAGCTGACCATACTTATGGGATCACTTTCGATAAAGGAAGCGAACAATTTAAAATGGGTACACATTAAGTTAAATTTGAAGGAAATAACATCTTGATTGACGGAAAGGTATATCCTGGGTCATCTGACCTATTCGAGTTAGTTTTTATGAGAAAACCCATAAAAACATCAATTGAAGACTATATAGATGGAGATTTGGATTCGTATAGGAAAATGTTGCTGCAAACAAAATCCTATATAAATCCTAATAATGGAATGGTGAAAGGAAGCAGGGGTCCTAAGTATAAAAACATTATTAAACCTTTAATTAATGGTGTAACACCAATAAGTGAGGAAAGTAGTAAAATGTATGTAAATAATCCAGTAGACAGTACTTTTCGTCCTAGGAAACGTTCAAAAACTCCAGATAGGTTACCTGTAAAATTAGGTAGGTATCACGTGGATGAGATTGAAAACAATTCACTTGATGCAGATAAGGGTGGGGAGACGTATAGTTCAAATGAGCAAGATTACTTTGATAGTAGTTCAGACGATGGAAATGAAATGAATGAAGTAAGGAGACAAGTATACAAGGATGTTTTAAAATTTTTAAAGGTTAATTACTCGAGCTGGGACGATCCTAATCAATTAGTAGACAGGTTGCGTTTGTTGATTACCTCAATAAGGCGGGAAACACTGACCATGACAGTGAGATTATTACAATATTAGAAGAACTTAAAGGAGCGCGGATTATTAAAGACTATAATAACTTCCAATTGTAGAAAGAAGCATTTATAGACTTAAGTTTTAAAATTTAACGACTCCTAATAAGGTTTTAACTGTTACTGTTTCAAATAGTTGCATACTCCAACACATGTACTATCAATGGCACCATATAAAATACAAATACAAAAATATAAAAACAATAAAAGACTTACAAAAAAAGTTTGTTTTAAATAGAAAATCTTTAGCTTGAAAATAGACCGTTTTCAAAAAGTATTTGTTATAAACAATAAATGTAGGTTTTCCTAGTAATAGCAAACGTGTGTCTAGCTCTGAATGTTATTTTACAATGTCATCTGCAGACTGTTTGCCGCCTTGAATTTGAATCTTCCGCCGCTTTTCCAAAAGGTACAACAGCCTACTGTCTGATTATTCACGACGCCCTAGTCAAGTACAGTCCACTTACTGGAACTGTCAACAGAGTTCTCTAGTGTCGTACGCCTTATAAAAGGAAGCTCAGCACCTACTCGGTCTCAGTCGCTGCTCCACCACCACCATGGCATCATCATCATCTGCTGTTCCAGACACTGATGTCTCTATAGTAGAGTTTCCACTGGTTGACAAGGAAGGTGTACCTACTCTGGTAACGGTACCGGACAAACAGGATCTGACAGCTTTTCTCAAGGTAATGTACAATCTCAACTCGGAATTTACTAAATTTGTCACTGTCGGTCTTTTTAATGAATTTCTCTTTCAAGTGGGCATTTTGTTTCACAAGCAAGGCATGCGTAAATACGTTTTACTAAACAACGCACAGTTCTCAAAGTTGAAAGAAACGGAACCTTCAATTACTTATGCTCTGTGTCATAAAGATCAACAAAAGAGATTCACTGAAGTGGACATTAAATACACTATCCGTAACATTTTCAACAAACCTTATGTAGAGCTTTTCGACAGAGATAATGAAACCGCTATACTTTTCACTAAAGAGGAATAGTTGAATTTTGTTAGCTTATTGCCTTGCATTTCACGGTACATTGAACAGTTGACCTGTGTCGAGCCTTACCTTATTGACCACATTGATCGGGTTATGCGTAGTGATTCGGTCTATGTTCCCCCACCACAGCAAGTAAACGGTTGGGATGCTGACCGTTTGCATGACGAGATTGTTTGGTATAAGAAGACAAAGCCCACAGTAGGTTGATCATAAACATGTCGACACCGGCTGTGGTGGAGTTTCATGGGTTCAAAGACAATCACAATAGATTTATCGTTAAAGAATTTGTCATTGTGTGTCCTTTTGTAAATGTAAATATAGTTTTCAAGTCTCCTTATCCTGAAAGTAAGTTGAATAGTGCTGCTCGGAAAGCTAATAATTGGTGTGAGCGTAAGTTTCACAAAATACTTTGGGACGAGGGATGTGTACCTTTTAACTTCAAACTAGTTCGTAGCTTACTAAAACCTTTTGAAATAGTCTATACCAAAGGGTTGGAGAAAAAGTTATTTCTTTCCAAATTTCATGGGAATGTTCAGGAACTCGACGAGTCTTGGACAGTTCCCGACATGTATACGTTTTTACCTTGTTGTTTACCGCAACACGCTAGTGATGGCAAGTGCGCCTTAGTAAGTGCTCAGTTTTACTACAAAAAGTTGCGTGCTTTTAAATGTGTGTAATTTTACTGTGAAAAATTAGATAAAAATTGTTACTATCGTATCCCTAGCTCTGTGTGAATGTGTGTGCAATAACCGTAACGTCGAGGTGAGGGCGGCCCAAATTCAATAAAAAAGCCCGACTGTTCTCTAAGGCAGCCGTAAAACGCATAAGACCTGAGGCGGTCCTGCAGCTTGGGGCTGGGCTAATCCCCGTAAGACCTCGAGTCGCAGATGCATATAGTATGCAATGGGCCCTCGTACGGTACGTGTATCTGGATGTGTGTAACACTCTATGGCTGGCTTAAACTCTGTAAGTCCAGGGTGTGAGTAAGGGATATTTTTAGTAACAAGAAAAATAAAAGCCCTTTGTAAGTTTGTGCGTCACATTGAAAGGCTTCTCCAAGTAAAGTGGCGGCTAGACTTATAGGGGATCCAAAAAAAAAAAAAAAAAAAAAAAACACAAAAATAACACTGGGAGGTAGCAATTCTGTTATGGAGTGACTAGCAGCTTGCGATGGTTAGGGCAAGTTACATTAAAGTAAGTGGGATTATGCCTACTGGGGATACCCACTATAATAAAAAACGCGCCTTTGCACAGAGTGCAATGACCCTTTACCTCTTGGGTGGTGTTGAAACTTGGGTCAAGGTCAAGGTCCCATAGAGTATAGATTTACTATAGAGGATAAGAGAAAATAATGCATTTTATATAGTATAACAAGGCTAATAGTGTATTTTATATAGTACAAAAAGGGAATTTGAGGGAAATTTGGGAATTTGAGGGAAATTTTGGGAGGAAAAATTCCCACCAGGTTGGCAGGACTGGGGGCAGCCATCTTGGATCCGGGACCGCCATCTTGGATCCGGTCACGTGACCTTCCCCCACCCCCGACCGGCTCATGTGGCGAAAAATCCTCATGGGGCGTTGCATTTTATATAGTAAAACAAGGGAAAGGCCGCCATCTTTTCGGCGAGGGAGTTTAGAGGGAATTTTAGGGAGGGAAGTTTCCCACGGGGTACCGAGTCTGAGTTGGCGCGGGAGGGAAAAGACGCCTTATTGGACAAAAAAAGTTCATTTTATATAGTATAGCTAGGCTAAGAGTGTATTTTATATAGTATAACATGGTAAAAGTTAGGTTAAGAGTGTATTTTATATAGTATGATGTGAGAAAAAAGTTCATTTTATATAGTATAACAAGGCTAATAGTGTATTTTATATAGTACAAAAAGGGAATTTGAGGGAAATTTGGGAATTTGAGGGAAATTTTGGGAGGGAAAATTCCCACCAGGTTGGCAGGACTGGGGGCCGCCATCTTGGATCCGGTCACGTGACCGCCGCCATCTTGGATCCGGTCACGTGACCTTCCCCCACCCCCGACCGGCTCATGTGGCGAAAACTCCTCATGGGGCGTTGCAAAGTCGCTGTTTCCCCTCTACTCTATTAATGCAAGCCCTACGTCAATAACAATTTAACAATTAATTGTTTTTCATCAATCATAGTAGACTGTTTTGTGCACTGCATAGTACACTTAGCTGAACTGTTTATTCTGTTAAATACTGGTAACTAAATCTACCAATTACAACGCACTTTTGCATTATACAGATGCTAGTATGTACATTTTTTTGTATTACTGAATGCAATAAGCACAATATAAATAAATAATAAACGTAAACCCCGTACGAAGCACGGGAACTGTGCTAGTATCTATAAAAGGCAAAGCCCTGCCTGACTCGTTCATCACCAAATCTCCAACTTCCCATGTAGGTAGAGAGCTGAAATTTTGAACACTGTTTTTTTAGATCTTAAATAGAACAATTAAAGTATTTTCATCTTGATAAAATACTCATAAGGGGTAGAAACCACTCCGAAAAGATTGTTCCATAAGTTGCATTACATGATAGGTATAAGGCAAGTAATGATATAGCAATCAAAAGTAATTTATATTCGTCTTATTTAAGAGCAAAGCGCTTGTACAGGCGTAGCGTAGATTTGGCCAAGAAAAAGTTTAATATGCAAGCTATTGAAACCACCATCAACCCCTGTAAAGCTGCTTGGAGCCTTGTTAATCAGACAGTTAAGAAGAACAGCCCTCTGAAATGCAACGCTAGCCCGGACGAATTCAACACTTTTTTGCTTCATGAGGTGGATCGTTTGGTTGATTCATTGCCTTCTGCCGACACTACTGCGACTATTACCATTGCTACACAAGCAGTTGGGGAGTGCCATAGCAAATTGCCTCGGTGGCACAAAATTACTGCAGGCGATGTACTTGCTAAAATAAAAGGGTTCAAAAACTTCCGTAGCCCTGATATTAACGGAATTTCAGTGATGCTCCTTAAGTATGTTGCAGACATTATCGCTTGCCCATTGGCTAAAGTACTCAACTCCTGTTTACATCACGGTATTTTTTCCTCTTCACTCAAGATCTCGAGGACAGTTCCTGTGTACAAGAAGGGTGACCCTGCAGCCGTCGGAAGTTATAGACCGATCTCAATTATACCTACATTTGCCAAGGTCTTTGAGTCATTTATGAATAGCCAGTTAACCAAACACCTGGAAGGAAACAATCTACTCGTAGACTCCCAACATGGATTCAGAGGGGGAAGGTCAACTGTTTCAGCTGCGACCAGCCTATTAACGTCGGTCCTTGATGGTTTTGAGAAACGGCATTCAACAGCATTGACTCTGGCAGACTTGAGGAAAGCATTCGACTGCGTCTCACACAGTATTCTCCTTAATAAAATGAAGATCTATGGAGTGCAAGGCAAAGTCCTCCAGATGTTCGAGTCTTACCTCAGTGGCAGGTTTCAGGTTTTCTCAGTGAATGGAGCTAGATCCCAACCTCTACCAGCCAAACATGGCGTCCCACAGGGTTCCGTGGTTGGCCCTCTTCTGTTCCTCATAATGATCAACGACCTCGGTCTACTGGGTGACATACTACTGTTCGCCGATGACACAACAATTATGTCCCGTGGCAAATCCCCTGAAGAGGCTCAGTTGTCGGCCACATAGAGGTTTTCTGGAGCTAAGGAATGGTTTGCTGCCAATAAGTTCAGTATTAACGAGGACAAGACCCAAGAAATAATCTGCAGCTTAAGTCGTAAAAACCCAACCAAACTAACAGAGGTTAACCTTCTAGGATTTACACTTGACTCTAAGCTTACTTGGAATAGTCACGTTTCCAGGGTCTGCACCAAACTTGCTAGAGTGACCTACCTGCTTCGTAGGCTCAAACCTATGATCACCACAGATTACCTCATTACTGTGTATCACGCTCTATTCCACAGTCAATTGAGCTATGGTTTAATCCTGTGGGGACATGCAGCTGGCTGCAGTGATGTTCTCACTTTACAGAAGAGGGCAGTGCGAATCATCTCGTCTGCAGGGCACCTTGATCATTGTAGGCCTCTTTTTAGACGTCAAAACATCTTGACTCTTTGGACAGTACATCTTCCTTTGTCTTGTCGATGTGAAATCCAATCTTGCCTCCTTTGACTTAAGGGATGCCCTTCACAACCACAACGTACGTAGTGCTGCCAATATTAATGTTTCTTTCTGCAGACTGAAGAAAAAGAAGGACAGCTACCCAATTTTCGCAGTCAAACTCTTCAATCATCTGCCTGTGGGGTTCAGATCCTTACCACTCACCATCTTCAGGGCCCATTTGAAGACTTGGCTCCAGCTTCATCCCTTGTATAGCTTAAGGGAATTTTTTGAGGAAGTCAAAAGTAGCCTAAACTAACCTGGCGCCAACAAGTTGTTGTAAATAATGTAAATAGTCAATTTGATGTATATATTTTATTGTTTAATAAAAGTTATGATCAACTTAGAAATGATATTTGACGCAGTCAATCCAGCTTGCGCTGGTCAAAGATGAAGGTCCAAGTAATTATTCAGTGATAGCAGTGGGTTGATTTTAGTAAATTAATAACAGCTGTTTTGTAAACAAATAAACATGTTTTGTTTTGTATGTTCAACATTATTGTATTTATTCATTATGAGTTTAATCTTCAGCTGTTAAACAAATGAAATGATCACGTTTGAAAGAGGCTACGTAATGCAACAGTACAATATAAATAAAGTAGCTAAGCACATCCGTATTTCTTGCTTCCTATCGATATTAGCGAACCTAGCGGTGAGATAGCGTGGTAAACAGCTGTTTTAGCACATTTTTTTGTTTTTTATGTCAAAAGTAGTGTGAAAAGACTTAATTAATTAATGTAACTTTTTCGCCGTATTAAACTTTCAATGTAATAATCAGAATTAAATAGACGTTTTTGGATATATTTATAATTACAATAATTATTATTTCATTTGGTATGTAATTAATTAATGTAAATCTTTCGCCGTATTAAACTTTTAATGTAATAATCAGAATTAAATAGATGTTTTTGGATATATTTACATTTAATTATTATTTCCTTTGATATATAATTTATTTTTCAATAATAAAAAAATTACAAAGTAACAGTTGTGTCGTCTACAATACACAAGCCTTTCTATAAACCCTTATAAATAATCGTAAATAGAACAAGTATACAACATACTATGAACTAATGCGATTTGAACCAATTATTGTTTCCTAAGTTCTTAATTTATTTCTCATTATTGCAACGTAAGTGAACTGCCATGCTATCTGGCGGAGAGATAGCGTAGCTCTGCGATACCTGACCACTATGAGCGCTAGCTTCGAGCCGGTTGCAATTTTCACAAGAGTAAGTTTCGCTACTGTCTATATTGTACTGTGGTAATGCCGTTGAGTATTTAAACTAATAAATAGGCAGCAACGCAAGAAGTGTAAGTGTGATACTGTAAATAAATGTAATATTGTGATTTTACGTTATACAATTAATCTTCTATTATTTGTAGTCAAAAGTGACATGCCAAGGCTGAGATGTATCGAGCATAGCGTAGCGAGTGATAAAAAGCAAATCATAATTTTATCATTACGTACAGTAGAAAAGTGTATATATTATCATTTATTACTTAACTGGACTTAATTACTTAACCGTAAAAGGAGAAATTAAAATTGATTATTGTATTACATTACAATTAATTAGTGATGTGTCGAGTCGAGTTGACGAGTCGAATCTACTCGAGTCATTTTGATTTCAACTCGAGTTGAACTATGAAATGTAATAATTGTACTGCTTGCTATTGTATGTGTAGGTGTCGAAAACGAACTCATACGAAGGTTGACGAAAGATTCAAAAACTTGGCAAGTTGACTCGAGTCAAAAACCAAACTCCGAAAGTTGACGCGGACTTTCGACTCGCCGACCTGCGAGTTGACTCGACTCGAGATGTTGAGTTGACTCGAGTTAAAACCCGAACTCGCCCGAAGGTTGACGATGACTTCCAACCTGCGAGTTGACTCAACTCGAGATGTTAGTTGAGTTCACTCGAGTTAAAACCCAAACTCGCTCGAGGATTGACGAGGTCTTCCGACTCGCCAGCCGGCGAGTTGACTCGACTCTAGGTGTTGGTTGAGTTGACTCAGGCTAAAAGAGTTAAAACGGAACTTACTCAAAAGTTTGTGAGGAGTCCCGTCTTGGCAGTAAAATCCAGAATAAGTAGAGTTTATCAATTGTTGTTGGAATTTTATTGACTTACTCAATTAAATCTGTTCAGTTTATTTTTCCACTTGAACGAAAATGTATTTTATATTATATTTATTATGTTTGACCATTTGTTCGATATATATTGTTAGATATATATTTTTTAGCATTATATTGTACCTCTACTAAAATTCAATATTCAGAGTTTACAAATAGTTAGAGTTTTAGTGTACTCTTTATTCAAATAAAACATGCTAAAGCTAGTTTATTATTTTAGTATTGCCTCATTTTTGTTTATCTATTTATACTTTAATCTTATTTACCTACATAATGGTAAGTTTACCTTGATTCTGTGAAAATGCAGGCCGAGTCTGGTTGGCTCGGTACGCGAGTCGAGTCAAGATATACTCGACTCGTCACATCATCACAATTAATTACTAAACAATTGAATTAATTCTACAAGGCAGAGTTAATACAATCAGTATTGCAACTGCAACCTTAACCTTATTGATTAGCCTTATGAAGAGCGAAATAATCACATCTCCAATAGGCTTACAAAAATATTGTGTTGTGACTACTACTTTTCAATTATGTTCTAATAATAGGGTATGCGGTTTAAATTTATATATAATAAATAAATATTTTATATTGCAATGGGCTGCTAGTGATATTATATTAGACAAAAATAATTTTTAAAGTTTTACTCATATTGTTGTCATTTTCAGTTATAGTGTTGTAGTTTCTCTTATTGCTTACATAGTTAATTTTTACAATCTCTTTTCGTTAGTAATAAAAACAGCTTTTTATTTCGTTCCTTTGGAGTCGTTCACTCCTTAGTTACTCAGCCCTAGTAGTAACATTATACAAAGACCGCTAAGAAACGACCTTTTGAACACACTGATGCGATTAAGATGCATTGAGTGGTGTAAGTTAGACAGAGAACTACTCTTCCCACACTGTGTTATTCCGTTTAAAAATTGTCATGGCAACCAGAGCGGTAGGCTGCGAGCTGATGGTGTAATAGTAAACCCCGCCCATTTAACGTAATTAACAGCAGTGACCGTTGCTTGGTTTGATTAAAACCAATGATCAAGCTTAGAACGATTCAATTAAATAATTATTTATTAGCACTTTTGATAGTTTAGTAGTAGGGAAACACCGACTTTGCGCCGTCCCATGAGGAGTTTTCGTCAAATGAAGAGTCGAGGGTGGGGGAAGTCACGTTACCGGATCCAAGATGGCGGCCCCGGATCCAAGATAGTGGCTCCCAGTCCTGCCAACCTGTTGGGAATTTTCCCTCCAAAATTTCCCTCAAATTCCCAAATTTCCCTCAAATTCCCTTGTTATACTATATAAAATACACTATTAGCCTTGTTATACTATATAAAATGCACTCTTAGCCTAGCTATATTGTATTGCATGCGTATCTGTACACGTGTACCAAATTTGAGCGAAATCGAACGGTAAATAACGAAACTAGATCCGGAGTGGTGGGGGTAAAGATAAGTCCAGAGACGACATATACATAATACAAACGGTTTATATTGTATGGCATGCGTATCTGTACACGAGTACCAAATTTGAGCGAAATCGGACGGTAAATAACGAAACTAGATCCAAAGTGGTGGGGGTAAAGATAAGTTCAAAGGTGTTATTCTTGGGAAAATTGTGTTATAGGTAGGTCGGAAATGGCGTATACTGGTGGGATAAAGATATTTTCGGGGGTCGAAAAAAATTTTCAAGGCTCTAGGACGCACCGTTTTCGAGATATAAGCAAAAAAACACTTTTTACGATTCGATTTCTGTATCTCTCCTATAAAGTAAGATTCAACACTTTACGCACTAGTACTCTGTAAAGGGAATGTATTGATTGTTTCGGAGAATACCTTCGGGGGTTTCCGGAGATTGTCAGGAACCTTCGGCAATCATCGAGGTCCTGTGTAAGCAGACCGGTCGGCGATCAGTTGTCGACGAGCCTTCGAGCGGCAAGTACTATTCTCTCCTGACTCTCTGATTCCTGCCTGTGCAGAACTTCTCTGTTGGTGAGTATTTAGAAAATATACGGTCGGTGTTAGAGACAGGCTTTGAGTCCTTGTGATTCGGCCAGATTTAAACACCGATCAGTCCTTTAGCCAACTTTGCAAGGCTAAAGTTTGCTAAAGGACTCGAGGGGGATTCCGTGAGAGTGGTGGGACGCACACTCGGCCAACTTCGACTTGGCTGCGGATACCCGGGTGGGGCCAGCGTGTGACGCACTGGCTTTTCCTCATAAGGCAACTGCCGTTAGGAGTCGTCACTAGGTTCCCTTAGCTTGCTTTTACCCTCCCCAGTGCCGTGTTAGAACACCGATGTGTCTAACACTGAGCCACTTTCTGGTCTTGTAAATTTTTCCTCATGATAAATAACAATTTCAATATACAGATATGAACTTTGACGCTTTCGTACAGAATCAGTCATACGTCTGAAACATAACCTCACTTTTTGAGACTTTATTCATTGTACTCTCTAGGAACATAACCTAACTTATCTTACCTTCACCAAGATATTGAAAAACATTTTCTACAGGCATTTCTAGTATTATACATACCCGAGTAGATAGATATTGAGAGTTTTACGATATTGTGTTTTATTCGTTGCAGATCATCATGAACCCCAACCAGACCAAATGCCCCAGATGCAGCAAGCTCGTATCTTGGAAGAACATAGCTCGCCACCTCAAGAGCTGCACCGGGCCTACAACAACCCGGGTGCCTCAACGTCCCTGTACGACTTGTGGAGTCATGATAACTCTCTCCAACCTCAGCCGGCACCTCAAGAAGTGTAGCTCCGCTCACCTCAAGAGGAAAGCAGACGAGCCAGCCCCCTCCACTTCCAAGGTTGCTCGCTTTGAGGTCGACCCCTAACCATCGACCAGCGCTTCCATCATCGATACCATCCACTCAACCATCGTATCGGCATACAATACGGCTAAGGTAGCAGTAGATCATCTGATCGGAGGAAAGCAGCTCCGTATCGAAGAGATCGAGAAGGCGTTCCGGGGGAGGATGAAAACCTACACCGTCGTCAATCGGCCCGGCATTAAGGATCCAGCTGGATTCCTCCGACAAGCCAGAGAGCTAATCACGGCAAAGATTGCAGAAAACTTGAATGCAGAGAACATCAAGACGCAAGTAGTTTTCATCGCCGAGTATAAGAAGCCAGTAGGCGATAACGATGAGAGGAAGGAGATGAATTTCAAAACAAAAAACGCCATCATCCTTCCCACCACCAACATTGTAAACTATCTAGAAGGCGTCGAGGGGAAGCTTCTAAAGGAAATGGACGAGTTCTACGCAAAAGGTTCTGGCTGGACCCTCAGCAAGATCATCTCCCTGGAACTGAGAATCAACAACTACAAGCCTCTTCGTGGATCAACATACAGTGAACTACCAAAGAAGATTGCAGCTAAACACGCCGTGCTCAATATCAATAATAACGACAAGTGTTTCCTGTGGTCTGTGCTAGACGCACTTCACCCTATTCACCGGAAAGACCATCCTCATCGCGTTCAACACTATCTACCCTATGAGCACGACTTTGACCAATTCCTTCAAGGCATCACATTCCCCATCAGCCTCGACCACGTCAAGTTATTTGAGAAGAGGTCTGGGATCTCCATCAATGTCTACGCCTACGATGAAAAGTTCGTAGTATACCCGCTGCTGGTCACGGATAGGGAGCAGCAGAAACACATCGACCTGCTGTATATAAAGGACAAGAACAACGCCCACTACTGCCTAATTTGCGATCTCGCCAGATTAGCTGGCCGGCAAATTACAAACTACCAACACAGAACATGGACTACCAACACAGAACATGGATATGTCGTAGGTGTCTACAGCACTATTGAAGAGAAGATCTGCTAGCCTCACACATGGGATACTGCAACGACCAAGAAGCTGTTAGGATTGAAATGCCTAAACAGAGCAGCAAAATCAAGTTCGAGGAAGGGAATAGAACGATGAGAGTACCCTTCGCTGGATACGCCGACTTCGAATGCATGCTGACCGCCATTGAGGAGGAGGATGAAAGGATGGACGAGGATGGAGCAGCAAAATCATATACCAAGCAGTATCAGAAGCATGAGGCTGTAAGTTTCTGCTACTATATTGTCTACGCTGATGATCACTACGGAGAACCTGTGAAATACTTTGGATCCGATGCATCACAAGTTTTTGTCGACAGTCTGTTCAGAGATTCGAAGAAAATTGCTCACCTATACTCTTCTGTAGCAGCCAAACCGATGGACCTAACTCCAGAAGATCTCACTACCATCGCCAACTCTACAATCTGCTATATTTGCAAGAAGCCTTTTACTGACCCGGAAGACTACAAAGTCAGAAACCACGACCATCTTACTGGAAAATTCAGAGGCATCGCTCACAACACCTGCAATCTCAAGTTCCGCAAACCTAATTTTATTCCAATCTTCATCCACAACTTGAGCGGCTATGACACACATCTTTTCATAAAAATGTTCGGACTCAATGACGAAACTATTAGCGTCATCCCCAATAACGAGGAGCGATACATTTCCTACACCGTAGAGATTGAGGGAGTAGTAAAACCACGGTTCCTTGATTCTTGCCGCTTTATTATGTCCAGCCTCGACTCACTGGCGAATAACTTAACGACACCACAATTCCACGAAACATCAAAATTCTACTCTGGAAAGAAACTACAACTACTCATCAAGAAGGGTATCTACCCCTACGACCATATGGACTCCTTGGAAAAATATCAGCTCACCAACCTACCAGAAAAGAAGGACTTTTACAACAGGCTAAACAAGACGGATATCACAGATGCAGAACACGAACACGCTCAGACAGTATGGAACACATTCAAAATCTCCAACATGGAAGAATACACTCTCCTGTACAACCAGACGGACGTTCTGCTTTTGGCGGACATTATGGAGAACTTTAGAGACGTTTGTATGAACACCTACAAGCTCGACCCAGCATGGTATTTCACCGCTCCCGGACTGGCATAGAGTGCAATGCTTAAAACTACGAGAGTTGAACTGGATCTGTTGACCGACAATGAAATGCGGCTGATGATCGCCCGAGGTATTCGAGGAGGAATATCCCAGTGTTCCAACCGTTATGCAAAGGCAAACAACCCCTATATGGAGGATTATGACATGGACAGGCCTACTACTTACCTCACATATCTCGACGCCAATAACTTATATGGATGGGCTATGAGCCAGCCTATGCCTCATGCAGACTTTCTATGGGCGCACGATCCTGAAAACATCGACATCATGAGCATACCGGATGACGCTCCTAGAGGCTACATCTTCGAAGTGGATCTAGAGTACCCTCGAGAGCTCCACGACACCCATTCGGACTATCCATTGGCACCAGAGCAGCGCATTCCTCCAGGCTCCAAGAACATGAAACTCCTACTCACTCTCTTCAACAAGGAGAAATATGTTATTCACTATCGAAACCTAAAACTGTACATCTCCCTTGGCATGCGGGTGAAGAAAATCCATAGAGCTGTCGTCTTTATGCAAAGTACTTGGCTAAAGGCTTACATCGATTTAAACACCGACATGAGAATCAGAGCAACAAACGAATTTGAGAAAGACTTCTATAAGCTGATGAACAACTCAGTCTTCGGTAAAACTATGGAAAACATATTAAACAGAGTGGATATCCGCCTCGCCACTAAGGAAACACAAGCTGATAAGTGGATGGCGCAGCCTAATTTGAAGAGCCGTACCATATTCACAGAGCACCTGGCTGCAGTCCATATGAGTAAGACACGTCTATTCTTCAATAAGGCTATATACGTAGGCATGAGCATCCTGGACGTTTCTAAGTTGTTGATGTATGAGTTTCACTACAATGTGATCAAGAAGAAATATGGAGAAAAAGCGCAATTCCAGTATACGGACACAGACTCGCTTACATATATGATTGAAACAGTTGACTGGTATAAAGACATGAAGGAGATGATTAATCTATTCGACACCAGCGATTACTCCGACCCCAACCGTTTTGACATTCCAAGAGTTAATAAAAAAGTGTTGGGGGTGATGAAGGATGAGCTTAGTGGACGTATAATGTTTGAGTACGTGGGGCTACGCTCTAAAATGTACGCTAGCCGGTCTGAAAACGGAGAAGCTAAGAAGGCAAAAGGAGTAAAAAAATCTGTAGTAAAGAATGAACTAGAGTTTTCTGACTATAAGGAATGCCTCGATAAATTCTCCCTCCTCTACAGTACTGTGGATGTTACTTTGGATAACGCTTTGGAGAGAAATAAAAAGTATAAATCCTGCCAAGTGAATACAACAATGAATCTAATTAGGAGTCGCCGCCATGAACTGTACAGCATAGAGCAAAATAAAATAGCGCTTTCAGCCTACGATGATAAGCGTTTCGTTTTGGAAGGAGGCATAAAGACCCTGCCATGGGGACATTATTCCATCGATGAAGAAGCGATGATTGACCGAGTCGTCTTAGACGCGCTGATGGTGGAGTAAGGAGACGGGTAGGAGCACAAGAGTGCAGGAGGTAACAAATAGAAGAAGGTCGGCTACCACTTTCCACACCTGGGAGGGGCTGTGGAATCCCGTAAAAGCAATGACCGAAATGTATTGACTGTTTCGGAGAATATCCTCGGGATGTTCCGGAGATTGTCGGGAACCTTTGGCAATCGTCGAGGTCCTGTGTAAGCAGATCGGTCGGCGATCAGTTGTCGATGAGCCTTCGAGCTGCAAGTACTATTCTCTCCAGACTCCCTGATTCCTGCCTGCGCAGAACTTCTCTGTTGGTGAGTATTTGGATATCATCATGTACGGAGAATACAACGCTACTGAACAAGCACCCATCCTGGACGGTGACTGCAACCCAGTCGTCAAGCAGGATCCGTGAGAAATCTACAAGGACTTTATGTGGCTAGAACATGATATTAGTAAAAGATGGCATGCTCAACCACGTGATGAATTCGAATGTCAATGGTACGAAGAGGACATGAAGTTTATGCGTGAAGAAAACCCGATAATTAGGCAGCATTGGGAGTCGATAAATTCTGAACAGAAATATCTCCAGGCATACCTCGACACTGTGGATTGGATGGACCTAAAGAATTTTGTACGTGGAATACATTACAACAGGGAATGTCGTAAGAGAAAACTTGTAGATGTAGAAATGGAAAAGCACATAGCGCAAGAAAAGAGACTGCGGGAAAAATTTCATACTTTGGTTTCCTTCGCCTTTTATGAAAAATAGAAACAACTCACTTAAGGGAGCACAGACGTGCAGGAGGTAGCAAATAGAAGAAGGTCGGCTACCACTTTCCGCAGCGGGGAGGGGCTGCGGAATCCCTTAAAAACCAATAAATATTTTGGTGTACAAAAATCTTAATCAGTTATGAATTGGACACAATTCAATCCAGTTATGAATGTGAGAGAAATCATCGCCAAAGAGCTACACGCTTTAGCCAGAAGAACATTTCCCACCAGACCTGTGGAAGTCAAAGGAATAGACGATCTGTATCAGGCTGACTTGGTGGAGATGATACCATACTCAAAGTTTAACAAGGGCTACAAGTACATTCTCACAGTAATCAACTGCTTTACCAAATACGCTTACGCAATACCAGTCAAGGACAAGTCTGGGCAGGAAATCGTCAAGGCTATACAACCTGTTTTGGAGGAGAATCGGATGACGCATCTGCAAACCGACATGGGAAAAGAGTTTTACAACGCTGGATTCGCCAAGCTAATGAAGAAACACAACATTAATCATTACTCTGTGTACAGCGAGAAGAAGGGAGCCATAGTGGAGAGATTCAATCGTAGTCTCAAGTCTCTAATGTGGAGAAAATTCACAGAACTGGGCAACTACCAATGGATTAAAATCCTACCCGACCTGTTGGAAGAGTACAACACGAGAAAACATAGAACAATTGGCATGGCGCCTTTTGAGGTGAACAAAAAGAACGAAGATTTGGTCAGACGAAACATAAACAAGAATAGACAAAAATATAAGAAGAAGGAAAAGATCGAGTTCAAAGTGGGTGACAAAGTAAGGATAAGCAAGTATAAAAAGGTTTTAAATAAGGGATACCTACCCAACTGGACAAACGAGATTTTTACTGTGGAAGCGGTGCGTCCAACTGTACCGACTACGTATCATCTAAAGGATTACCGCAACAACATGCTTCAAGGAAGCTTTTACGGAAAAGAACTGCTCGAGACCAGACACGGAGACGTATACCTGGTGGAAAAGGTGATGAGGAGAAAGGGTAACAAAGTGCTGGTTAAGTGGCTTGGCTTTGATGGTACTCACAATTCGTGGATAAATAAAAGTGAACTTGTGTGAATTACTCAGTTTGAGCTTAGACATCAAGATGAAAACAACCAAATTGCCTATCGTAAACTTTGACGTATACTGTGGAGGAGATATGAAGGAAAGGAGCAAACTCAGTGATCTGCTGCCAAACCATGTTCGATGTATCATGTGCGGACCTTCAAATTCCGGCAAGACTAATGTAATGTTAAACTTGTTGTTTAATCCAAATGTACTGAAGTTTGAAAATGTCTACGTTTTTTCAAAATCACTCCATCAGCCAAAGTATAAGTTGCTAGAGAAGGTACTACTGAATATACCCGGTATTGGATATTTCCCTTTCACAGACAACAGTGAGGTGATTTATCCAAACGAGGTGAAAGAACACTCTGTGATGGTGTTTGATGATGTCGCATGTGAAAAGCAAGACAACATCAGAAACTACTTTACAATGGGACGACACCAGAATGTTGATACTTTTTACCTCTGTCAAACATACAGTAGGATACCCAAACAGCTGATAAGGGACAATGCAAACTTTATTATTGTGTTTAAGCAAGATGACAGAAATTTAAGGCACATATACGATGATCATGTAAATACGGACATGTCTTATGGGAGATTCAAAGAGTTGTGTGCCACCGCATGGAACAGTGGTAAGAACAAATTCGTTGTAGTAGACAAAGAACGTAACATTGACGATGGTAGATACCGCGTCGGACTCGACGAGTTTGTCAAAGTTTTACAACGCCATGCTGAAGGTTAGTTTTAGCCAACCTCTTGTGACAAGAGAGTACCATCTACCGATGAATGAGGATCGCAAATCATTATGGCAACAAATGACGTTAGACAGGCTACGTTTTAAAAAGCGAATAGATACGTTGGAAGAAACTATTTTGGGCCCACTTCTTTTGCTGCATATTGCGAAGCAGAAAGACTTTGAAAACAGAAAAAAACAGGAAAACAGGAAAACATGAAAACATGAAAACATGAAAACATGAAAACATGAAAATAGAAAAACAGAAACATGAAAACAGGAAAACAGAAAAACAGGAAAACAGAAAAACAAGAAAACAGAAAAACAGAAAAAACAGAAAAACAGGAAAACAGAAAAACAGGAAAACATGAAAACAGAAAAACATGGAAACAAAAAATAACCTAAGGGGATTCCGTAAGAAAATGGATGGGAGCACAAGAGTGCAGGAGGTAGTAAATGGAAGAAGAAGGTCGGTTACCACTTTCCGCAGCGGGGAGGGGCTGTGGAATCCCTTTAAAAACTCAATAAATAAGGATGTGATGTTCGAAATTAGTTATTCGACAAGATGACGTACAAGGATACACATCTTATACGAGAAATAAAGATGCTGCAGGATAGTATAAGACAAAAGTTGCGTGATATTAAGCCGTTCAATTCAAACACAACGTTCGTTGGAAGTACAGTACAAACCGTTGATTGATCTACTAAAACAGTTGAAGGAGACGGTTGTTGCTGCCAAAGTGATCAAGCAAGAGCCCAAAGAGGAGAATGAAGGGGAAGTGGAGGAGGAGGAGGTTTTTGAGCCTGAGCAGTCATTTGGAAGACCGTCTTTAGCGTCAGAGTTTGACGCATTTATTCGTGCAAACAACATTGGAGACTTGTTAGGTACCTACCTTCAGTTTATCCAGACAGACGATAGGGAAGAAGCTGATTTCACGTACGGCATTCACTATGATGGTAACGAGTGGAAAATGGGATCGTATCCGGTTAGCTTTTCCGATAACGACATAATTATAAATGGAGTTGAATACAAGGGAACACCTGGACTGTTTGAGTTGATTTTCAAGAAACATCCGCAGAGTGGATCGTTCAACGACAATGACTTAAAAGTGTACAAGCAAATGTTGGAGGCAACTGGTGTTCACAAGCGTGAAGATGGAAAAGGGATAAAATCCAACAGAGGCTACAAGTACACGAATATTATATCAAATATGTTTCCACCAAAAAATAAAAAGAAACTACCCTTACTACGTGCTTCTCCAGCGTCTAGAAAAAGACCAAGTCAACCACTATCACCATTTATTGGTGAAAAGAGAAAAAAGTTGGGAGAGGGTTTGCTAATGGAAGTTGAGAAATCCAAAATTGACTACCGTTACTGGGATGACCCTAATGAATTGGTTGATCGTTTGCGTCTGTTGTTAGCTTCGAAAGAAGCAGGTAACAGTGGTCACAATAATGAGATTATCGCTATTTTGGAGGAGCTCAAGGAGGCGGATATTATAAAAGACTTTGATAACTTTATTTTGTAATCATTATCGTAATGTCTATTGACAAGTTCGGACGTCAGTTAGTTCAAAAAGGTGCTGCTACTGCTATGCCCAAAGGAGCACGAGGTGAAGGATTTAAATTGACTCCTGAAGGAAACTATGATATGCAAAATAAAGTTTTAGCAAATGTAGGCGATGCAATAAATGAAAATGATGCCGTCAGTATAAAAATTATAGGTGAGCATTGTGTATTATTCGAGGAGAAATACATTAATGCTAGAAATAGGTATATAGCGAATGTTGAAAATCCTACTGCAGCAAAAGATGCTGCAAATAAATTGTATGTAGACTCTCTTGTTCCACCTAGATACGAGACCTTCTGGCACTTTGGAAAAAAACGGTTGGTTGAGGTGGCCGACCCAATGATGGAGACGTAGTTACAAAAAAATACCTGACGGCAAATAGCCCAAATAAGAGTAAAAGCGGGTGGGAGTTTAACAATATGCGATTAACGTCAATCAAAAATCCTGTTGAACCTCAAGATGCAGTGACTCAAAACTACCTTTCAGGATCTCTTAACGTGGTACGTGAAAAGTGGATTCCTAAACAGACCGGTAATGAATGGAATTTCGGAGATAAAAAGCTTTCCTCTGTGGGTGATCCAGTCACCAATCAAGACGCTGTAACTATGAATTATCTTGTACGAGCAATGAGTGCATTACTTTACGATCTATACTATCGCATATTGCCACCTCAAGATCAGATCCACAGTTTGTCTAAAGAGGAGTGGATCGACAAACATATTGTACGACCGTATTTCTTAAACGAAGCTACTAGAGTTAGATAACACGAATAAAACCCTTGAATTTGAATAGAGACCGTCATTTGATTATTATAATGCCAAGAGTCAACAAGAAAAACGTCAGTCGTCATTCAACAGTCAAAGGGTGTGGACTACTAGAGACACTCGGTAGTTTTGCCAGTTCAGCTCTTAACAAAGGAATCGATCTACTACCAGTGGAACTTCATCTACCAGGGGGTACAGGTACTGTGGTCCAGGTACAAAATTGAAGGAGAGGTTAGCTCGTGGTGATCAGGGAATTAACAAGTTGGACGAAGCCTGTAAGGAACACGACATTGCATATTCCAAATATAGTGACAATCAACACCGTAGACAGGCGGATCAACAGCTGGCCGATAAGGCTTGGAATAGGGTTAAATCATCAGACGCTTCTTTAGCAGAACGAGCTGCAGCTTGGTCCGTGACAACAGCTATGAATGACAAGAAAAAGCTGGGAGGTACAATGAAGAGACGACGCGTATGCAAAAAGAAAAAGATCGCAAAGCGGCGAGGTAAAGGTTACTATTTAAGACCTTACAGGAAGGGAGAGGGATACTATTTAAAGCCGTACAAGCAGGGAAATGGATCACCTAAAGTCGTACATAAGAAAAAAATAAAGTTTACGTTAAAACACTTACCGGATCGGGCTCTTACAAACTTTGACCTGGACAGATATGCACGTAAATTTAGAATACCACATTTTCAAGGTGTTTTTATGAGAGACGCCTTACCACAGAATATTTGGAAGAAGGAAAATGCCATTGTTAATTTAGATTCAAACAGTGGGAGGGGTACTCACTGGGTGTGTTATAAAAAAGTTGATAACGTGGTGAAATACTTTGATAGTTTTGGAAACCTACAACCACCACCAGACCTTTTAGAGTATTTTCAGGGATGTAAAGTTTTGTACAACTACACTTCGCATCAGACTTTCGGCTCCAACATCTGCGGTCATTTATGTTTGGAGTTTATGATGAATCAACTTTAGTGTGTGTCTGACTTTTAGAGAGTGAGCAGCATTATGTTTTGTGTGAGTGGGAATAGTTCAGTGTTTGGCTGTAATATTTTTCCTGCAATAGACCTCTCTGAGGGCGATTGGGAAATTGGATTGGTAGACTTTACAACATACAACTCTATACCAAACGTTGAGAAGGGAGTCAATAATTTGTTCCATTACGGTGATAAAATTGTCGACATACCGACTGGTTCTTATGAAATTGACGACATTACACAATTTATCAAACACAAAATCAACGATCCGAATTTAAAGATTAGAGGCAACAACAATACGTTTAAAGTGAAAATTTACGGTGAAAAGGTAATTGATTTCTCTCTGGAAGACAGCATAGGTTCACTGTTGGGCTATTCCAGATCGATTCTTGAACCAAATAAATGGCACGTGTCAGACACACCAGTTGCCATTATTAAAGTGAATGTCATACGAGTCGAATATAAAGTGGTTAGAGGTTCTTATCAAAACGGTACAGAAGGACACGTTATTCACGAGTTTTACCCTGCCGTACCTCCTGGGTTTAAAATTGTTGAAACGCCCCATAACGTCATTTACTTGCCAGTAAGCGTCAAGAGGTTGGAAACATAACAGTTAGACTCTCCGATCAAGACAATCGTTTGATAAATCTAAGAGACAAAGTGGTCAACATTAGACTTCACTTGAAACGTAAAGATGGGTCTGATTTTCAATAAATTGGATGGACACAGGACAAAATCAATCAGTCGCCTGTTACGTTTGAAACGGTTAACATCAAAGAACAAGGAGTTTTTACAGTCTCTCGGACTTCAATATGTTGTCCGTAAGTAGTAAAGCACAATTTGATGAAAGTGTGACAGAGTACGAGTACCGTACTCATGCAACTTTTACATCGACAACTTTTAATCCGGACGATGAGGTGCGTATTTCTATTCAACAGCAGGATGGGTTTACATATCCTTGTGAGAGTTACTTACACGTGACTGGTAAAGTGACAATATCTGATGGTCAGACACAGTATGATAGTTTACATCTAGTCAACAATGCCATGGCGTTTCTGATTAACGAGATTAGATACGAAATTGGCGGTGTAATTGTCGATCGATCTAAAAATGTCGGTATAACATCCACTATTAAGAATTTAGTAACCCTAACTCCACACGATGAGAAGCGATTGATAAACGCTAGTTGGGTTGGAAAAGGATCATTGAATACGGTGAAGGAGTTTTCTTTTTGTATTCCTTTGAAATTGTTAATGGGGTTCTTTGAGGACTACAAATGAATCATTGTCAACCAAAGACAGGAATTGATTTTGCTCTTGTCTTCCAATGTTAAGAACGCCTTGTACAAGGAGGTTGCGGCCACTGATTTTAAGTTGACGATTGATAAGATTTACTGGCGGGTTCCCTACGTAAAAGTGTCTGATGATATGAAGTTGTCATTACAACGGGTGCTGGAACAGGATCGTGTATTGGAAATGCCTTTCAGGTCTTGGAAGCTGAACGAGTTTCCTGAACTTCCCACAAGTACGAGACAATCTTGGACCATTAAGACTTCTTCACAACTGGAAAAGCCACGTTACGTAATATTAGCCTTTCAAAATAGTAGGAAAAATGATATAACCAAGGACGCTAGTATCTTTGACAAGTGTTCACTGTCGGATGTAAAGCTCTTTCTAAACTCTCAGTACTACCCGTATGATAACATACGTGGTGATGACGCTCTGTTGTATATAAGGTTTCAATCCTCATACTACGGGTCGAGTTCACCCAGTCACATTATGAATCGTAGAGCTTTTGATTCTTGTCCCGTTTTTGTAATCGACTGTTCCAAACAGTCTGAGAACCTTAAATCAGGACCTGTAGACGTCCACCTTGAATTTGAATCTTCCACCGCTTTTCCAAAAGGTACAACAGCCTACTGTCTGATTATTCACGACGCCCTAGTCGAGTAAAGTCCACTTACTGGAACTGTCAACAGAGTTCTCTAGTGTCGTAAGCCTTATAAAAGGAATCTCAGCACCCACTCGGTCTCAGTCGCTGCTCCACCACCACCATGGCATCATCATCATCTGCTGTTCCAGACACTGATGTCTCTATAGTAGAGTTTCCACTGGTTGACAAGGAAGGTGTACCTACTCTGGTAACGGTACCGGACAAACAGGATCTGACAGCTTTTCTCAAGGTAATGTACAATCTCAACTCGGATTTTACTAAATTTGTCACTGTCGGTCTTTTTTATGAATTTCTCTTTCAAGTGGGCATTTTGTTTCACAAGCAAGGTATGCGTAAATACGTTTTACTAAACAACGCACAGTTCTCAAAGTTGAAAGAAACGGAACCTTCAATTACCTATGCTCTGTGTCATAAGGATCAACAAAAGAGATTCACTGAAGTGGACATTAAATACACTATCCGTAACATTTTCAACAAACCTTATGTAGAGCTTTTCGACAGAGATAATGAAACCGCTATACTTTTCACTAAAGAGGAATGGTTGAATTTTGTTAGCTTATTGCCTTGCATTTCACGGTACATTGAACAGTTGACATGTGTCGAGCCTTACCTGATTGAACACATTGGTCGGGTTATGCGTAGTGATTCGGTCTATGTTCCCCCACCACAGCAAGTAAACGGTTGGGATGCTGACCGTTTGCATGACGAGATTGTTTTGTATAAGAAGACAAAGCCCACAGTAGGTTGATCATAAACATGTCAACACCGGCTGTGGTGGAGTTTCATGGGTTCAAAGACAATCGCAATAGATTTATCGTTAAAGAATTTGTCGTTGTGGGTCCTTTTGTAAATGTAAATATAGTTTTCAAGTCTCCTTATCCTGAAAGTAAGTTGAATAGTGCTGCTCGGAAAGCTAACAATTGGTGTGAGCGTAAGTTTCACAAAATACTTTGGGAGGAGGGATGTGTACCTTTTAACTTAAAACTAGTACGTAGCTTACTAAAACCTTTTGATATAGTCTATACCAAAGGGTTGGAGAAAAAGTTATTTCTTTCCAAATTTCATGGAAATGTTCAGGAACTCGACGAGTCTTGGACAGTTCCCGACATGTATACGTTTTTACCTTGTTGTTTACCGCAACACGCTAGTGATGGCAAGTGCGCCTTAGTAAGTGCTCAGTTTTACTACAAAAAGTTGCTTGCTTTTAAATGTGTTTAATTTTACTGTGAAAATTTTGATAAAAATTGTTACTATCGTATCCATAGCTCTGCGTGAATGTGTGTTCTATGGCTGGCCTAAACTCCATAAGTCCAGGACATGAACTGTCGAGGTGAGGGCGGCCCAAATTCAATAAAAAATCGCCCGACTGTTCTCTAAGGCAGCCGTAAAACGCATAAGACCTGAGGCGGTCTTGCAGCTTGGGGCTGGGCTAATCCCCGTAAGACCTTGAGTCGCAGTCCGGGCCCTCGTACAGTTTGGATGTGTGTAACACTCTATGGCTGGCTTAAACTCTGTAAGTCCAGGGTGTGAGTAAGGGATATTTTTAGTAACAAGAAAAATAAAAAAAATGAAAAAATAAAAGCCCTTTGTAAGTTTGTATGTCACATTGAAAGGCTTCTCCAAGTAAAGTGGCGGCTAGACTTATAGGGGATCCAAAAAAATAAAAAATAAAAAAAACACAAAAATAATACTGGGAGGTAGCAATTTTGTTATGGAGTGGCTATCACCGTAGCTTGCGATGGTTGGGGCAAAATACATTAAAGTAAGTGGGATTATGCCTACTGGGGACACCCACTATAATAAAAAACGCGCCTTTGCACAGAGTGCAATGACCCTATACCCCTTGGGTGGTGTGGAAACTTGGGTCAAGACTTGTCTGGACAGGCATTGACTTGATAGTCATGGTCTTGTCTGGGAATGCAACGACAAGCGTTACGACTCGTGCATAGGCCTTCGGGGAAGGAGGCACAATACTCCTAACAAGCCGTGACTCTCAAGGTCAACTGAGAGTATAAAAGGACTCGTATTTCCACTTTTCTTATCAGTCTATCATGGCATCTTTTGTCGAACGTTTCAACGCTGCTACTCCAATGAATTATATTACTGTCAAGGTTGGAGATTTATCATCCAACATCCAGTGTCCAGTCAAAAGTATTACACGCATAAATACGAAATACGGTGATACTCTTCTTGCGATACTGTTTGATCCGCATTTGGAGGAGGACATCAAGGTGTTTCTACCTAGAAGATACGTCGATACTTTGCATGAGGGAGAATCAATACCGGACAACTTGGTACTGATCAAAGAAGTTGGATCCACGTCTGCTGTACACATTTTCCAGGTACGTATGTTAACTTGAGGGAAAAGTAACAAGTTCTTTTGTTATGAGTTGTTTTCTTATGTGTGCTGTTATTGTTTTAGAAAGATGGAGCATTGCTGCAAGATGTTTAAGTGTTTCAAAACACCAGAAGATCGAGTACACGACTGCAGATACTGCAAAGCATTTTTACTGCAAGAAGAAAAAAGGAAAAGACGCTGCACCCCATTGATCTTCATACCGTGTATTTTGCTCGCAAGTTACATGGTCTACGAGATTTACTATAAACACCTATTTTCCAGGTACGTATGTTAACTTGAGGGAAAAGTAACAAGTTCTTTTGTTATGAGTTGTTTTCTTATGTGTGCTGTTATTGTTTTAGAAAGATGGAGCATTGCTGCAAGATGTTTAAGTGTTTCAAAACACCAGAAGATCGAGTACACGACTGCAGATACTGCAAAGCATTTTTACTGCAAGAAGAAAAAAGGAAAAGACGCTGCACCCCATTGATCTTCATACCGTGTATTTTGCTCGCAAGTTACATGGTCTACGAGATTTACTATAAACACCTATTTTCCAGGTACGTATGTTAACTTGAGGGAAAAGTAACAAGTTCTTTTGTTATGAGTTGTTTTCTTATGTGTGCTGTTATTGTTTTAGAAAGATGGAGCATTGCTGCAAGATGTTTAAGTGTTTCAAAACACCAGAAGATCGAGTACACGACTGCAGATACTGCAAAGCATTTTTACTGCAAGAAGAAAAAAGGAAAAGACGCTGCATCCCATTGATCTTCATACCGTGTATTTTGCTCGCAAGTTACATGGTCTACGAGATTTACTATAAACACCTAGAGTAAATCTCTATGGAAAGGTGGCAGGATGGCTACCAACGTAATGAGCGATGGTTGGGGCTTATTACAAAGGGTTTGTTTCTCCGTATCACAGGGGTATATGGTCTAGACCTGTGGGAGCCTCTTTGTTTACCCTTAAAAATCAAAAGAGTGACCTCTGAGCTGGTAGAGGAGGTTGACGTTCCTTCAGAGGCTTTGTACTAACATTCTACCGACCATACAGGGTGAGTATCTTTGCATGCTGAAGTAGTAGTTAAGCCTGTAGGGTGTCCACAAACTCGATAAGGCTGCAGAAAAGCACATTTACTATAGTGTATATATGAATTAAACCATTAAAGAATGGGCGTCAAGGTCAAGGTCCCATAGAGTATAGATTTACTATAGAGTATAAGAGAAAATAATGCATTTTATATAGTATAACTAGGCTAATAGTGTATTTTATATAGTACAAAAAGGTAATTTGAGGGAAATTTGGGGATTTGAGGGAAATTTTGGGAGGGAAAATTCCCAACAGGTTGGCATAACTGGGGGCCGCCATCTTGGATCCGGTCACGTGGCCGCCGCCATCTTGGATCCGGTCAGGTGACCGCCGCCATCAAAATCAAATCAAAGTCAATCAAAATCAAATCAAAGTCAATCAAAATCAAATCAAAGTCAATCAAAATCAAATCAAAGTCAATCAAAATCAAATCAAAGTCAATCAAAATGAAATCAAAGTCAATCAAAATCAAATCAAAGTCAATCAAAATCAAATCAAAGTCAATCAAAATCAAATCAAAGTCAATCAAAATCAAATCACAGCCCATTAAAAATCGATTAAGGTCACGTGACCTTCCCCCACCCTCGACTCTTCATTTGACGAAAACTCTTCATGGGACGTTGCAAACTCGGTGTTTCCCTACTACTTGCGCTACGAGTGGACACTATGTACTGCCAGGAAATGGGCTAGAGAGAGATTAACTAGTGAGTCTTAGCAGTTCCGAAACGTGATATAAGCGGAACAACTGCTTCAGTATTTACTGTTTTGTTTAGTTTACACTTGATAATCGTGTTGAAACTTAGAATCAATAAGTTTCAAAACGATTATCAAGTAGACCAATGGATAACTAATATAGTTTATCATCATGATCAAATCATTGATCGTAATAATTTGATCATTCATTATGTTAAATAGGCTGTAAAGTTTAATGCCGCAGCCTATATTATTGAACTGAACTTAAGTCCGGCTATGTAGAAATATGGTGATAAAATTAATAATATAACGAGCCAATGTTGACAATAAAAACAATTAACGATTGGGTCGGACAGTAATAGGCGCATATATTGGTACCAGCGGCAGAGGGGACTCCTTCCACCGCTGAACTGTGTCTTGCTTTACGAGTGTGACCAACTTCTGCAACAATGTTTACTTGAAAAAATAAAAAATACTAATAATAAATAAATAACTGTGACGAACTGTTCGGGGTTTCTTTAGTTGCTATTTATTTTTTACATTTTTGTCATTGTGTCATTGCTACTATTAAGTGTTATTCGAGTGCTAATAAATAATTATTTAATTGAATCGTTCTAAGCTTGATCATTGGTGTTAATCAAACCAAGCAACGGTCACTGCTGTTAATTACGTTAAATGGGCGGGGTTTACTATTACACCATCAGCTCACAGCCTACCACTCTGGTTGCCATGACAATTTTAAAACGGAATAACACAGTGTGGGAAGAGTAGTTCTCTGTCTAACTTACACCACTCAATGCATCTTAATCGCACCAGTGTGTTCAAAAGGTAGTTTCTTAGCGGTCTTTGTATAATGTTACTACTAGGGCTGAGTAACTAAGGAGTGAACGACTCCAAAGGAACGACTCCGGCTAAGGAGGGTAAGCACGGAACCAGCTGCTTTCGGAACTACTTGAAGATTAAAACAAATATATGGGCTATATTAAGCGCGGGACCGTAATACCTTTTGGCGGCCGTCTGAGACGCTTTCAACATTTTCTATTTTTGGAGTCACATGTACTCTCCTGTCGAACGAGAACATCTTTTTTGTTTTCTTTAGATTCGCATTGTTCATTCTTGTTTATTGTAGTGGTTGTTTAATTCTAAGAGAAGTTTTACGAAATATTCATTTAACTTAGGCCTATACAGTTCATGGTTAACGGGGTGAATATAGGCTATTGAATATGATTAGCTGAAAATCAGACCAAACCACCGATCGTTAATTTATCATTGAGCTATTAATTATTGACTCTTTCTAAAGAATAGTCGGCCTTATAGTCCGAATAAAATAACTTTGGTACTGGCAGAACGGACACGCGCCACTGGCCTGAAATGACAAAACTCTAAGTTTAATTTGCTGTCAAACTTAAAATAATTAAGCAATAATTTTCAAAATAATTTTATAGTGTCCACCATGTTATATTCTTTAAGAAAGAATTATACTAGAGATTTTGCTTAAACTAATTTGCTTTTTATTGTGATATTTGTGTTTAAGAACACGTTTTTATGAGTGTAATTGCGCGTGAGTCGTCTGTAGCGTCATTGTAGCGAGGAGAATAATAATAATAATAAAATAATTTCTTGTGAATGGATGACAGTTTGATTCTTTGTGATTAGTTTGGTATTATAAGTCTCATTTAATAATTCAAACAAGTTAATGAAAAATTAATTTTTTGTAAACCTTTGCAAACTCGGTAATGATAAACGCTAGGCAAATTTTTTTTAAAACTAAATGAACTGTGTTATTTAAGAGAATCGCTTTCCAGATCCTCAGATACCTTTTATGGTATATGTGTATTGTGCCTCACTAAACAGTGTAACGCTGTTTTATGTAGTTTGTGGACTGTCCGCTTCCAGCGCGGCGATCGTTTGTGGACTAAGCGCGGTTGCCAGATCGTTCCAATGTTGTCAGTACACTCAAACGAATCAAGTTTGGTGAGCATGGTGTTGGCACGTGATGTGGCGTTTTGTCAACAGTGGTTCTTGATTATAACAACCATCACTTCAGTTACACGTAGATTTGCAGGAAGCCAATAAATTAACACTAGACATGCAATTTCAGACGCGCTTGTTTGGCATGTTTGAACAAGAATGTTGTGTAAGTTTACTTCAATCATGTTGGGTTCATGCCGAAACCAGTAAACTGAAAGCATGTATTTTAAACGTAAAAAGCTGCATGTACAATTGAACCAGCAGACTCGTATGTAGAGAGAACACTGTACATTTGTCTGCATGTTTTGTAAATTCCGTAAACAGAAGGAGGCCGTTTCGCTTCTCGAAAAGCGGCAAAAACGTGGCTTTCTTTTCCAAGGAATAGGTCCGTAATAACGGGCAAATCGCAAATTTGGTGTCATTTGACTAACGAATATTCTGGTGGAGCGTAAGTGGATTTGAAAAACAATTTAGCATTTTTATAGTTTTTTTACAATTAAATATACGACTCTTTAAGCATTATCCTTGCCAATTTTAAATTTAAAAAGTCAATAGTCAAACTCCACTACATTTATTTACTAGGGTTGTAGTCTTTCCTGTGGTAGCTTGGCACTTACGAAACGGTTGTTTTAGTTATGCTACCCCAATCGAATTTTCAAGTAGTTTAGTATTCCTTTGAAGGTTCATAGCTTGAAAAGGAATGGCAAAAACGACCCAATAGAACATGAAACAAAATCTAGACTTCTAAAAGGAAATGAGAAATCAAACTACTTTTTTTACATAATTTTAAACAAAAGCAAATAAAATTTAAATGTTCAAAATGGAATGTTTATGAAATTTTGATACACAGATTATAGCCTATTTTTGATGTGTTTTAAACTAAAAAATAATAGCCTCAACAATCAAAGAGACTTAAAACGATAAATAAACAAAGTATAATAATGTTAACTCCATAACCAATCAACAATAACAAAGCGTTTCAATCAACAATATCAAAGCGTTTCAATCAACAATAACAAAGCGTTTCAATCAACAATAACAAAGCGTTTCAATCAACAATAATAAAGCGTTTCCAAAACACGGTCTCCGTAAATGTTTTGTACATATATAAACTACGAGTATTTGACGTTAACGTGTTTTTAATTCGTCAATTTTAAGCCAGATTGACGCGGCTGCGTCATTTTCTCCAGAATCCCACGTAATTCCATGGCCAGGTGGGATGATTAGTTTTTGTGATGGATGGAGTTTTCCGCTCCTAGATGACAAAGAGCCGAGACCACCTGGCGGTGTCTAGTCTACAACTGAGAACAGGTACAACGCTCCGACCTTTTCGGTTAGCAAACTCTAACAAACTTAACGCAGCTAACTTAACTTACACAGCCTAACGAAACTCAATCTAACCTAAAAAACGTATAACCTAACCAAACATGACCTAAAACTCCTAATTAAACGCCTTCTAACCTAACCTATCTAACCCAAAAACCGTTATAACCTAACCTAACATGATCTAAAAATCCCCGACGAAACGCAATATAACGTATCTAACCTAAAAAACATATAACCTAACATCACCTAGAAAACCCAAACAAAACGCTATTAACTATCTAACCTAACCTAACATAACCTATAAAACCCTAACAAAACGCTATTAACTATCTAACCTAACATAACCTAGAAAACCCTAACAAAACGCAATGTAACCTATCTAACCTAAAACGTATAACCTAATCTAACGTGAGCTAAAAACCCTAACGAAACGTGACCTAACCTAATAATGAAAATGCAAATGGCCTAGAAAATACTTAATGGAACAAATTTTACAAGATATTCTCGCTTACTGTCCTTCTGAACAGAGTTTAGAAACTTGCATCTATTCCATCTTTGTCCCTTGAGAAAATTGTCTAACACTACATAACCGAAAAGAGTCCAAAGCTTCCTTCCTAACTTTATTTGTGACCCTCAGTTGGTAGATCACTTGTGTATACGAGCTATATTCTTGTTCACATTCAAATTAGTATTTTGTTTAGTAAATAAACTATTGCTACATTAAAACTTTGAAAAAGTTCAATATATCTTTGAAGTAGATTAGCTTTATCAGAACTTATGTGTCTCTCATATAAATTAAATTATGAATAATCAAACTGCTATAAATTGATTCTATAAAAAACAAAAAAAATGAACTTTAACCTTGAAATTTTTACACTCTTTAAGGAATATAATTCTAAAAGTCTTCAACGTTCTAAAATACTTTTCATTTCAGGTCTAAAATTAATATTTTTGGCATAAAATGTATTGTAATGAAAATACATTAAGTGTAAAAAATATTGACTTTATTGTTTATCTTTCTTGCTATCTATGACAAACTACTTTTTTCCGATATAATGGTAATTACTGTTGGTATAATTAGTAAGTAACTAATTAAATAGTGTTATAAACTGCATAAATAATAACTTCATAATAATACGCATGTCTGTAATTTGAACTCTTTAATAACATGTTTTAGTTAAGGTTTGTTTAATTTTTTTAAACTGACATTGTGTCAGGAAAACCACAAAAACGTTCTGAGAGGGGACAATTTTATTTTGTTGCAACCAGACCATCCCACGGGACTTCTCCTAAGGGAATTCTCTTGTTTTACTTAGATTAAAATCGGACAAAAGTTTCAGTTTGAATGTTGAACTAAAATAAATATATAAAATGGCTATTGCTTGTATATCAAATGAGTAAATGTAGTCATTGATACAAAATAAGGTAAAAGATAATAAATTATCTTTTAATACATACATTGCCGGAGTGGTGGCTTGGTGGTCAAGGCCTAGAACCGTACAGTCAAAATCCCAAGGTTCAAATCCCAGACTGAGCCAACGATCGGTACTTGACTAGTTGAATAACGTTCACGGACAGGCCTTCAGGCCCATTTCAACTGGCGAGTGAAGATAAAAAAGTAGTATTTTAAAACACAATCTGTTCTTAATAGGAATGCAAGTTGGCATGATACACTTCGATTATGTTTCTATTGTTAAATGTAGCGTTGCACAAAATGAAATGTACATAAGTTCCTAGCCACCGAGGTAGTGTATTAACAGTCAGAAGTTAAAATCTTGACTCCCCAGAAGTCATGCTGCAGTCATGAAACGCAGTAGTTTGGCTCACGAAGGGTTCGTGTCGGACGTTAATTCCTTTCATGCCATCAAAGCCTTGAGCGAGTCAAAATGGTAGACCTACAAGATTGTTTTCAATCGTACGTTTCTTGTGTTTTTCTAGTAATAGTTTACAATGACGTGCGTCATAAGATAAAAATATATAAACTAGGGACACCCCTGCACGCTTCTTGTGGGGATCTTAGTTGGAACCAATCCCCAATAGATAGCAGCACATGCACACGTCTTTAGAAAATCCATTGGCTGCGACAGTCTGTTTCTATTGTCATGATGTTACTGAAGGCAAGTTATACCCGTAACTGTCTTCCTAAAGGTACCGATAGTCGCAGTAGTGGGTGACAAGGCCGCAGTAACAATTACTAATTACAAGCCCTACTTACACGGGTGTCGCGGCGTAGGCTGGCCAGTTATTAGCCATGGGACTTGACCCGCGCCCACCGGGCGCATTTCGTCCATCTGAGTCATGCGAGAGCCGCCACTTGTGGTAGGACTTCCGCCATTCCAAGTTTCACAGAAAATACAATACTCGGCGTGATGTTGGAAGAGTCGGTTCATCGTGGAGAAATGAAACCGGTTTAGTCCTCTGGGGTATGATAAAAATGTACTAGATACATCTTACCTTATTGAAAAAGTTTACTAGCTAGTTAAGTAAAGAATTGATATCCCTTCAGACACGATCCCTGGGCCACACAACCCCTTTGAAACTCGAATTTAAATAATACGAACAAAGTCCAAGAATGTTGATCGTCTCTTAAACAAACGTACTGATTGGACTCTTATCATTGCTTACTTACCAGTGAAGACAAAAAAAAGTTAATAGGCCTAAAGCAGTTAATTAGTGTTATTGATACTCACTACATAATTAAATAAACGGTTCCAAAGAATTGGCACAAACTGTCAACCATATTAAATACCAAAAAAATCAAAACTTTGAAAATTACCAGTTTGATTCCCAATTATGTTTTTTAACATAACTAAAAAACTAGCCGAGTTATGCATGCAGTGTTTACTAAGATATTTTAAATTTTAATTCACACATTTCCTGAAAATTTAATCAAAATCGTTAGAGCAGTTTTTGAGAATATTCCATTTTTGTATGTTTTTTGCCCATACAAATAAAAAAAACTGAAATTTAAAAGAGTAAAAAATGTTCGGGAAACATTGGCTAAATACACATACATACAGAATTGCATTAAAATGTATCCATCCGTTTGGTCGCCAGCGAACTGCACATACACACATACGGACAGACACAAAAATTTTTGTCGAAAACTTCACTTTTTTGGGGTCACAATACTTTCTCTATGCTGACGCAAATGGGAGAAAGTAAAAAGCTTAAATAAAAACAAAAATTTCGGGTGGAACTTGAGATTACTTGAACTACATGATTAGTTGAGATTGAAGAACTACTTTGCTTTCTTAGAGACTTTAAACTGACCACATGAATCATCTCATCATATTTTAAAAACCATGACGAGTTTTATATTTTGACTTGACGAGTGTCAATTCCAAATTATTCTTACATTTTCATTGCCGATAATTAATTTTCACATGTCAATACTTCTTATTTAGCAACTGTGTACGCTTATTTTAACAGACATCACTTTTAATGAGAGTAATCCAATTTTCTAGAGATTTAGGCGGTAAATGTTGCCACATCATGTCATTGATTTAAGCATGGCTATATTTTTACTTTCTCCCATATGCGCTAGCATAGAGAAAGTATTGTGATTGTAAAAAATCTTTTTATTTATTTGGTTTTTATTTTTACACTTTCATTCCTGGATCAATATATTATACAGTATATTATACACAGCATATGTAACAGGTGGAATAATAACATTATCGGGTTCGCTCATACATGAGTCACCCTGTAACATGAATAACAATCAATGACTTAATGTGTTGTATACAAAACATAACATATTAAAGTAAGTTAAATAAACAATACGAGTGTTACATAGACATGGCCATAAATCAGTCTATCACGTCTTGAGGAAGTCTGGCTTTCAAACGCCTGTGCAAAGTAGGTTCTAGGTTCTCCAATGTGAAAGGTAATAGCTCCTGGAACATTTTCTAAGTTTGCCATGAACTTACGACAAGTTATTTTAATAAAAGCATCAATGTTATCGAGTCCAAATTCTACATGCCGATGTGAGTTACGTATATACCATGGACTATTAACTGCAATTCTTAAAACTTTGTTTTGGAAAATTTGAATCTTTTTTAGTTTGTCGGAGGAAATGCACATTCCCCAAACTGGACAGGTATACATAATTAACGGCCGAAGAATTGTTTTATATATTAAAAATGTGCATTCCGGTTTCAGAGATTACTCTCTGTTTATTATAGGAAATAACATGGATAGTCGTGTGTATGCTTGATTAAGTTTGTTGTTTATGTGAAGATTCCAGGTTAATTTTTTATCGAGGTAGACACCTAAGTATTTTATACCATGATCATCAGGGTTCCAAGAAATTGAAGTATTTTCAATAGCAACTTCAGGCGGCAAAATATACTTCCTCAAAGAGAAAACCTTTGTTTCATATTTCAATGGATTTAAAGATAGTCTCCAGCTTTTAAACAAATCGGTCAGAGTTGTAACGCTAAATTGTAATGAATTTACGGCTTGATTGATGTCAGTGTGCTGGGTAATAAGCACTGTGTCATCGGCATAAAGAGCGATAGTAGCCTGAAGGAGCTCAGGAATATCAGACATGTATAAGTTAAAAAGAAGATGTCCCAGGATATAGCCTTGATGAACACCTGCGCCTATTGGACGAACTGAGGAAAGTGTTCAGTTGAGTTTAACACAAAAAGTCCTATCAGACAAAAAGGATTGCAACAAAGCTCTCAGATGCAAAGGAAGTCCAAACTGATATAATTTGGATAGGCCACAATGCCAAACCTTATCAAATCCATTTTTGTTATGTCCAAAAATGCTGCCGATGAATGAAGCTTCTTCTCAAATACTCTACATATGATTTCATTGATTCGTAGAAATTGATGAGTTGTAGAATGCCTTGCACGAAATCCAAACTGATAAGGGGGAATGATATTAGAAGAATCCAAGTGTTTTAGCAGTCTCTTCTGTATATATTTTTTTTCAAATAATTTTGATATTGATGAAATGAGACTGATCGGACGTTAACTGCTAGGAGAATTTTTAGGTTTGTTGGGCTTGTGTATAGCAATTATTTGAACAAGTTCCAGTTTTTGTGAAAGTAACCATCATAAATACAAGCATTGAAAATAAATGCCAGTATTGAAAGTGCTTTTGTAGAAAAATTCTTCAAAACTATGTTAGGTACCAAGCATGCCCTGGAGAATTTCTTTTGGGGAGATTTTTAATAATATTTTTAATTTCTGAGGGTGAGGTATATTTCACAGGCTGCTCTGCACTGCTAGGGGTTGTGAACAAAAATCCTCAAAATTTCTGTTAGTTTCAAAATCATGAACAGCATTAGGAATGAATGCATTCTCAAAATAATCAGCAAACAAGTTAATTTTTTCGGAATCATTTTCAAAAATTAAATTTTTTTTGTTTTAGTGAAGGCACAATTGTTGGTGATTTTAAAAGTCTCTTTGTTGCTTTCCAAATGTATTAGAATCACCAGGATAAATATAAAAACGTAATGTTTATAAGAATTAATCCTATACTCATCAAGTTCGCTACGTACTATACGAATTAGTTCATTTAGCTACATCTTTAAGTGAGGGTACCTGTACATCTTCCACTGACTTCTCACTCTATTTTTAAATTTAATTAATTGCATAATTCTCATAGGAGGATGAAGCAAATTGTTTCGTGTAGGGGGAAAAGTCCAAATAGTTGCATTTTTGGCCGATATTTGTAAACACTCTGTAAAGTCTTGAATCGCTCTGTCAATGCCATTTACTGAATATAAGTCCGTTGGAACTTTCATGCGATTGTCGAATTCTGCACAGAAGGTATCCCAATCGACTTGACCATTTATCAGTCTGGCACGTAACAAGCGAACCCCATTCGGGTTAGTTACCCTACAACCCCAAAATTGATGTTTACAATTTAAATCTCCTAAGATAAGAGTTGGAGTGTCATCATGACAGATTTAAGAGATCTTGTTGGTGAAAACGTCGATTGGGTGATTTGTACACAGAAATAGCATTACAAGATTGGTCATTTTGCAAATTCATTTTGATACTAACAGCTCCAGCTGAAATAAGATTTGGCAACAGTATATTGTGATGATTGAGGTTTCTTTTTATAAAAATTGCCACTCTTCCAGAAGCATTGGGAGCATTCCTGTCTTCTCTATAAAGTATCCAGGGATTTTAAAAGGCTCATTTACGACAAAGTGCATATCAGTGATGCAGGCGACATCGATGTTATGCCGAACCATGAACTCTGAAAAAATATTCTTCTTTCTCTTTAAGCTACCAGCATTCCAGTTCAGGATTGTTAAGTTTTGTATGATGCTAGGGTGCATTTTGAAACAGTGAAGTAATAAAATTAGATATAATCTTTTTAATGATAGGCATGGCTGACTTAACTAAATCTAATATTAATTGTTCTATATGAGAGCCACTTTCCAGTGCATCGTTAGCTGCAGTTTCAGTAGTATCGTTATTCACAACACTGAAATCAGTCTGGGATGTAAATTTGTTGACGTCTTCTTAGCTGCTTGAGCGTATGACTTGGAAAACAGAGGACGGGCTTGTGAAGGTACATTTATTCCAATTCCAGTGTTTTCGATACTGCACTTTTCATCGGTGCTCTTAGTAGATGAGTGATGGACGGTTCTAGTCACACTGCTTTTAGTCTTTTGCTGTAAATCTTTATAGTATTCGCAGCCTTTGAAATTGGCCGAATGATTCTCCCCGCAGTTTACACATACAGGGGGGTCGGTCTTCTTCTTCGGACAAGCAGAGTAGAGATGTTGGCCAGTACACTTCACACATCTGGGATCGAGCTTGCATAAGTTTTTCGTGTGACCATAACGCTGACGGCGAGTACACTGTGGCACATTTGTAGACTTCCTCTTAGGCTCAACATGAACAACAGAGTAGCACAGTCTATTTAATCAAATATAGCTTTTCCAGATTCATTGTTTTCTAGCGAGACTGTATAAATAAGGAATGGAATTTTTTCCTTTTTTAAATAATCTATTTACAGTAAGAACCAACCGGATAGTTGTGAGAGATTAACTCATCCTTAATTTCCTCTGAAGAAAGAGAGCAGGGAACGTATTTAATTACGACTTATAATATTGTCTGTCAATTTTTGTCTGAAACGTAAGGTATTTCACATTTGATTCGTCGTAAAATTGCGTCAGTTTTCTAAAATCATCTATGGTCTGAAGATGATTTTCAAAGATGAGCCTTTGACTTCAGTTGTAAACTCACAAGTAATTACATTTTTAATATTTTTAACAATATCTTGGTGGTTGTGAACATCGTGGACAAAAATAGGTGGAGGTTTAACAATTTTATGCAATTCACTTGTAGCAGTTACATCAGCCATCTCATTTTCATCATTATTAGCAATAGAGTAGTTGGGGTCTGATAGTGGATTAAATTTCTTTTTATAACACAGCTGATTAGTATCTAAGACATACCTTTTAAGCTGTAGATTGATACAATTGTTGACTGTTTTCCTTTTTGGTGGTCTTAAGAAGTCTTGATCAATGTTTTCATTTGATTCTGTAGTTATGGACGTTAAAATCACATGATTTAGGCTTGTTGACAAAGGATTGGGAAGGGAGAATAAACACTGGCTTAGCCATTATTGTTTTTTGGTTATGCTTAGGTAAGCAATGTTTAAACAAAGACACCTTCGTTATTTTAACAACAACTGGGTGAAATCAACACAAAAACACAAAATAGGTATTAAACATCACTAATATTGCAATTAATAACAAAAATATAAACTTCTAACACAATTTAAATCGAGCGCGAAAAAAGATAACTATTACATTTATAATGCACTAGCTGTACCCGCCCGCTTCGCCGGTCATAATATTGAGTTTTGATTGTATCATTGAAATGTGCAGCAACCTTTCAGTTTACATAGTATCCAATTTACAACAGCTGATTTTTTTTTGTAGTTTACTACTGTACTCAATTATTTTTAATTTTGAAAGTTTTGCCTACCACAATTTTATTATATTTGTTTTTATTTAACAGCTGTTAATCAAATAAATCAATCAATTAATTAATATAGCTTCACAAGAAATCAAAACATAAAAATATAAACAGTTTAAAAGATTAACACATGGTTTAATTTAATTTTGACATATTTAAAACCCACAGCTGATATTGTTTTAATATTTGACTTATTATACCTTCATGCATCCTGCTATTTGATTAACATTGAGACTTTAGAAGTCCAAGGGACGGAGCCCTGAGGGATTAAAGAAACGGGAATAGGACAGAAACCTTCCCTGGGGTATATAGAACAACTTTCCAAGTTTCATGGTGATCGGCTGGACGGTTTGGTAGCGCATAAAGGACAGACAAACAAACATACATTGGATTTTATATATATAGATCAGCTAATCCCAAATATTTTTACAAGTTGGTCTAAAAATCCGTTTTTGGGTCCCCCGAATTCAAGTGTTTTCCAGAAAAAAAATGTTTGTGTCTGCCCGTATGTGCAGTTCGATAGAGATCAAATGGATGGATAAGTTTTTATGAAATTTGGTATGTAGATGTACTATCCAATATCTCCAAATAATTTTAGTTTTTTTATTTTTATAGGCAAAAAACATACAAAAATGGAATTTTTTCAAAAACTATTCTAACGACTATGATTAAATTTTCAGGAAAGAAGTGAATTGAAATTTAAAATATTTTAGTAAAAACTGTATGTCTCTAACTTGACTAGTTTTTGTGTTATGGTGGCAAAAAACATATTTGGGAATCGAACTGGTAGTTTACAGTTTTGATTGTTTAGTATTTAATATGGGGGGAAGTTTGTGCCAATTCTTTGGAACCATTTATTTCATACTGTTTTAAATAATGTCACTTCTCAAGTGAGGTAATCGAATTTTCCTGTCTCCTTTCAATTAGTATTTGTAATCGATTGGTAGTGATCGACTTTATCTACAGGACAGATGAAAGGCAGGAAGAACTGGAGTTGCGATTCAAGCGTGAATCCGCTCGACACACCCTCTCAAATACTTCGGTGCAGTTCTAAAACTGACGTATTGTATTTTCTGCTTACTTTAATAATAGAATAAACACAACATTGAAACTATAGCTGTCAAATTATTTAACTCGTAAATAACTTTACAATATTACTTTGGAAATCACCATAATATTTGTATATTTTATACTTATATTTTAATACTCATAAATTTATGTTGTATGACATTCAATAGTTTTTAAGTTATACCAACATAACATTAAAATAATCTAATTAAGCAACTATTTCATAAATAACAGTTAACTCTAGGATGATTTGATCCTAAAAGGTCTTTTATTGTGTTAGCATTTTCTATAGAGACAAAGTACAATAATACTTTTTTTGACTTTTAAAATATGCGTTATACGTGGCTAACTTAACCAAACCTCAATAACCAAATCAAACAAACCTATCTTACCCTAACCTAACATAACCAAAAAACACCTAATCCAAAAAAAATTTGCCTCGATATTCCAGCCTATTGCTCTTCTGAAAAAACGTATAATCCTGTAGGCCTATTCATCTGTATAAAGAATTGTCTTAGATTGCTAAAATCACATAGAAACAAGAAGACTGTCCACTCATATGAGTCCCGTGAAGCTGGTTTTCCTGTTTCTTCTGTGAAATCAGTTCTTGTGCTGACTTCAAAGGTAGCGCCAGCCGTATTCCTCTCTCTATCTCTCTCCGACATTCGACATACACTGAAGTGACAATGCGTTAAACAGTCAGCTGAGCGCATACTTGAGAACGTTCACCGTTAGATAGCAGCACAAATACATTTATATTCAAACGCATCATCAATTCTAACACATTACATCGAACATCCTACCAATTAAGATTCAAAACAGAACATTTGTCGTCTTGTATGATAAAAAACAAAGCGGGAATTTTTAAAGTTGCTTTCAGTGAGTCAAAGAAATAACAGTGTGAATGAATACAAACACAGTTTCAATAAAGACTGTTCTTTTGTATAACGACAACACTTGATACAGTGATACCATTGTAACCGAATGAACGACGGGTCGTTAACCTATTCAATACTGTAGCGGAACGTTTGAGCGGAACACCCAATATGGCAGTGCTATTTCAGTAGGACCGATCGCAATCAGCTGATCAACGATAGAAATGAATATTTACTTTGCAACGACGTCATCAGACCACGTCATCTCTTAGAAAATGTGATGTTCCATATCACGTGATAACAGTTGTGCATAACGGAATACAATACATTTCTGCAACTGATTGGAATTTTGGAAATAACCTATTTGGAGCAAAATGTCATTTTATAATGGGCTTAATTTACTTTAAGTATAGTAATTATTAACTAAAACTATATAAAAAGAGAAAAGTTATAGCATTGAAAAAAAACGCCG